>CM052153.1:5687968-5797635 GCA_028455555.1 Augochlorella aurata | reverse complement strand
TACGCTAACAACAAATATAAGTGAACTGACGCCGATGTCAGCAATTTCCACGCACGCGAGTTTCTAACGGAACCAGGACGAGCTGTCTTTTGCGTCGACGATCGAAACGGCTGGCAAACGCGCCCGTACAACTCCCGGGATCCATGGATCCCGGACCGACAAATCTGAGTGCGCAATGAAAGAGATTGTACGGACATTTTCCAGTCGTTTCATGGACGCTGTCCCGATATAATATATGCCGTAGCCGTAAGCTCTGAAATTATTCCTTAAGCTCTACCATTTATTACCACGATCGCCATGTATTTATTGTCACGATTTTCTCGCGTGTCCTCGCGTTGGTTCGCCGCGGCGGTGGCAGCGCGGCCGATATACGAAGACTGACCGAATAAACAGGCACAGAATCGAACAGGAAGAACAAAACGACTTTAATGATTCTCCATTGCATGTTACACACACATATATCGCAAGTATCGTAGAACGATCGGCTCGGGATCCTCCGTCGATCGCGATCCGGATCGTCTCGATCGAAAGGATTGTCTCTGATTTTCTCCGATCACGGAACGAGCTGTTGGAATAAAACGATAATGGTCGGCGACAACGCGTTGAGATTCCATGCCATGACCTCGACCGTCCGGCCGCCCCGTGGATCCTCGATAATCGATCGATCAGCGGACTTTCAGCCCGAGAACCGCGGCAAACAGCGCGAAGAAGAATCCTGCGAGCAGAGCGGTGGCTTTCAAGAGGATGAGACCGCCGACCATGGTCGGGATCAGCGCGACGAACTTCATCTTGTAGGCGATCAGCAGGGCCATCATCGTGCGATCCATCTTGTGCATCTTCCGACGCGGCCGCCCTGAAAATCGGGACCACCGGTTAGCCCCTAGTTCACCTGTACTGCATCTTAACCAGTTAATGTGTGTTAATAAATCTATTTGCAACGGTACTTCTGGCTTCTGATATTGACACGGCCGGCTAACGGGTTGGCGGCATTGATGAGCTTGCGAGACAGGTCCTTTTTTAGTTGGATTGTCGGGGGAAGTCGAATCAGGAAGTTAATGACGTTAATATTAGGGGTATTAAAGGAGTTTCCTTTGAGACACCTGATCTTTGGGATTAAGATATGATCGAGACTGTTTAGAATGTTTTATATATTTTGCTGGATCGAAAATGGCACCTGATAAAGTTGCAATTGTTACGGTCTCGATTACGATAATCCTAAATAATAATCTTTAGCAGACATACTTTTCACTAGCATTAACTCTAAAAGGTAACTTGTTCCGCAGTAAAGGTTACAGTCAATGTTAGAATCTGAAAACTATTAACACTAAAACTACCGAGGTCTAAAATCGACTAACAACTATTGCCTTATAAAAATTACAAGATTGAGTTTATTTAAATATTGCACAATTTTTGTAATAATGAATGCCTGAATAAGGAGACATATTCGATGATTTTTAATAGAAGCAGCTCTACGACTTCGATAATTATGCAATCATAAATGTGAAATCGGTCATTTGACCGGCGGTGGTAGGTTTCGTGTTAATTTAAAGGAAAACAAAGGATCAGGATCCTATAGAAGGCACCGAATACTCAGCCCAAAAAGTAACTCCACCATCATCTATATGTTACCTCCAGTCAAGTAGTCCTTCGACGCAGGCAAGTCATTGTTCTTCGTCTGCTTCTTGGCAGCCTTGGTCTTATCCTCGACCAACAACAGCACCGCAGTATTCGGTGTCACCTTGCTCTGCGCCCCCTTAACAAGCACCTTCTTCCCAGCAGAGCCATGATCCCTGCGGATAATCTTCTCCAAATTCTGCTCTTGGTACCTAACGGCGGACTTCGAGGTCTCGAGCAGCCGAACCACGCAGCTCAAAGTCAATAGAACCGCGACTAGATTCACTCTCGATCGCATGTTCGCGTGAACGGGTTCACCGGAGTATTGTCCACGATCATCCACGCTACCCAATCACATCCTCGAGGCAACCGCGGGTTTCCAAGATGGCGGACATCCGTCTTGTGGATCTCGTCTAGTCGTTCCTCGGGTGCAACGACGAGTGGTTACATGACTAACCCTGGATGCCGCTGAAAATATCACTGAAAAATGCATTCGTTAGCTTCCGTAATCTTTGGGAGGTCGGGACTCCTCTTTAGTGGAGGACGTTGCTCGATCGTTGTACGTTTCTCAGAAATAAATTAAACTGCCTTGAAAAACCCTTTTGCAATATCTGTTGGATAATGTTCTACGATTTGGTCTTGCATTTACTCAATTACATCGTGCGCATCGCTCGAAAGCATTTTTTATGCCAACGCGATAATTGTCCTTGCCTGAACACTACTTTCGACCCTTTAAATTCGTTATTGCTGAAAAACAACCCCTAAATGGTTCATATCTCTTGCAACATATGCAACAGATTTCTATTTTATTCATTGTATACGATACCAGTTAACCGTTTATTCTACGTTTTCAAAGTATACTCCTGATGACGCAGACAAAAAGAACAGTAGCCAGAGAGTATTCAAAAACGACAGAATTTCTCGCGCCGAGGAGCGTACAAGGTTCGCCAAGCACACGACTCTAAACATCGCGGACGCCGACGAAGACTCGAGAGACGTCGCCAGTTGAACGATGAGGGTGGACAGTAAATCGTGTGCAGACTCACCGCGGCTGCAGATCGGCGGAATCCGAGGACCAGGCGTCAGGATCACTGGAAGTCACTGCGGCCGGTTAATAATTCCGTGACGTGGATCGGCTGGACAAATGCAAATGACGAATGGTCTGTCGACGGAACGAACTGAACAGCGAGCGACCGTGAACTAACCGATCCGCTCTTGATTCCTCGCCGTGGATCCGAGGGGGCCGGCCGGGGTACCACGCCGGGCACGCTTCAGTTGCCAGCGGGATCGGCAGTCCGTGAAAAATGAGCACCGCGCGACGAGCCGGCAATATGTATGTGCGCGGTAAGTACTGTGATCCAAATTCTATATATATGTCACGCTAGCTTGTCGAATAGTACAGCCTCGGTGCTCCCTCTTACGGTTCGGACGCGGAGAATCTGCGGGTCTAGGGTGTTGCCCATGCGGGGACGCCGGGAGGGACTGCAATTGCCCGACAAAACACGTGTCGGGCAGCATTTTGCATTTTTGAGTTACGCTATGCTGGCAACCGGGCCGATAACAACCGCCCGTTGTCATCGGTCGATGATTGCTCCGATCTGGGTGGGTCGACCGGGGAAAGTTGGGTGGAGGGGGGCTGCGGAATGTGTCGTTACGGGGTTGGGCTCCGGGATTCGATGATTGCCGAGCCTTCGGATGATCGGTGGTTTAATTGGAAGTGATATCAGTCAGTTTTAATTGGGGATGAATTTAAAAGTACCCCACTCCGAAAAATGGTCATCGTTTCTCGAAGATAGAACGATTTAAGATTTGTGAATCAGGATTTTATAATTAAAGGTTGCTTTGATTTTTACTTCTCTATAATTTTAAGATGGTCAGTTTGTGTATAATTACGGTCTCGCATTTTTTAATTTCAAGTTGTCGACATTGCGAAGGTTCTTTCTTAAGAAACGATTGAAAATGGCTTTTAATGAAAATGGCGAGAAGTTTAAATAAATACAGTCTTTTCATCGCTATAAAGGAACATACGTTGGGTGCTCGATGTTAGCCAACACCGAAGTTGTTGCTCTGTTCGAATTATTTTATTCTATTTATTTATTTATTTATTTATTAGCGAGCGCAAAGATGCGATACTGTTGTAATTACCCCCGGGAATGCTATGTAATCCCGGGGGATCATGATTTGGTAAAATAAATTCTTAGTATTAAGGGATGAAAATGTTTGGATTCAAATTATGCAATTACAGAATTTTAAATTATCAATAAATGTGACTGAGCCAATGGTGCTGAACCTTTCCCTGCGTGATTACTAAATTGCAAATATTTCTGCAAAATCACATTTTGGTACATTATGTTAGAAAAATAAGAATTGAAGAAACGTTTCCTTAACCAACTAAAAGAATACTCGCTGTAACAAGAAGATCAAAATGCTATTAGACATTGTTAACTCATACGTTCTCCTGCACTCGACAAATATGCATATGCCACAAATGCATAAAGATCCGCAATATAGCGATCACAGTTCGATTTCTTACCGATTCGAGACGTTTCCGATGAAAGAAGCCATTTGCTCCAAACAATGGATGCTTTCTTCGTCCCAGTCGGTCAGTTTTTCTGTCGACAATTGAACGCAGAGTTTCTAGATCCGGTGAAAAACGCAATCCGCACGGAGGTCTGGCTAGAAACGATACCGGCACGCGATGCGATTTATCGCGCACCGAAACACCCGCATTCCACGAAACACCGAACATCCTGCATCGTCCATGGAAAGCCGGCTATTATCGAGAACTCTATGGTGTCGATTAAGCGGTCTAACTGTACCGCCCCATTGTTCACCCTCGATTCCTATTGCACACTTTCCCGGACTTTCCTTGCTTATTGGAAACGGTGATAAAATATCAAGCATGAAAATTTCCCGTGATCCCGTTGCCCATAAACCGTGCGCCAATTCTGCCGGGCATTTTCATCGTGCGATTAAGCAACCAGTGAAACCCATCGACACAAAACTTCCAATTCAAACGTGCAAACAAGCCACTGTAAGATAGAAAAATAGATACGGATCACAGTGATCCATCACGGCGCACTGCGATGTACGCGTCAGCTTCCGATGATACAAATCGACATTCGAAACGCAGATGCATCTTTGTATGCAATTTTCCGCAAGGTCTGTTTCAGTAAGCGTACGATATAAAACTATATGTGGATCATAGTGATCCGTCATGGTGGAAAATTTCAGGCTGCGATATGCAGGTCACTGTACCTACGAAAATCATTAATCACGGGAGTGACGGCCGCATTACTCGAATCTCTCGCGTATGAAGCGAGGGACCTAGATGTCCTCGGCCGCAGTTTTATTCATCTGCCATCTGAAAGAACATTGTCTTGTGTTCACGCAGGAAGCAGCGAAATTGTCCTCCGCTTCCACGGGACACGCGGATAATTGCTCGTGGAACGGTACAGGGGGCAACCGAGTTGATAGAACGCCGGAGAACGAACAAGCCTACGCCTGTTAAATCACTATCATCATTACAGTCCCCTTTTGGTCTTTCCTTCAACGCTCGGTCGTTGCATGTCGACGTAATGATCAATGCTGCTATTTCATTTTCAAGGAAACGTAACGGTCAAACCGGGAACGACCACCGGTGCGTTTCAACGGAGATGCCGATTGCTCGGCGCTTAACGTTCAATTACTATCGGGAAGGTATCGGGAAGTAATTTTCTACGGCGACATCTCGGACGCTTCCTTATTGAAATGTTTAATACTTTCTTAGTTCTCCCGGTACGTAAGATGGTAGAAATTTGTCGGAAGTGGAAAATGGAAATTGGTGGGGGAACTGTCTGGCTGAATCGACGCAGGATTTGGCTGATGTGTCTGATCATCGCTTGCTGTTTCTACTGACCGACACAAGAAATAGCCAATTTAATAAGTTCATTTTCTTGGAAAGGGTGAATTTTGAAGGGTGAGTTGCTTTAATTACCTTTGCTCGATGTGGCTTCTAAAAAGACAACCCTAAAAGCTCAGCGAAAGAATATTCTAATCTAAACTATTAAATTATTAAATATTTTAATAAGAAAACCTGCGACATGTCGCTGTATAAAATAAATGGTCCTGTTAGGTATTAAACGTCAGTACCTAGGATTTAACAACGTTGTTAAAACGCATCAGTGGTCGTGCACTGTTCATGCCCAGGAAGAATGCTTCTCATGTAAGAATTAAATTATTCTCGAGCATAGTAACAGAGATCACGCTCCAACCATAAGCATGCAACTGAATATAGAACGCAAAAGAAGTCACCCGAAGCAACGACTTCATTCGATCACGAACACTATTCCATTCTCGACGATCGTGCAGCGACACGATTGCGCCTCAAGAAGATTTATGAACCCTCGTTCGTCACGTGATCGCGAGTAATTAGAGGAACGTCCCGTGACTGTTAATTGAAATGTTCGCGATGAACGCGGTGCGTTCAACGGAGAGATGAGCTGCTTATTAATCACAATGCTAGGCGTGCCGCGATCGTTTCTTTTTAATTGCCGGTGCTAACGGGCACAACCGGGTCCCCTTTTTACTCGCCGGACAAATTACGTGATGTGCCACGGTTGCGGGGCGGAATCGGGAGTACTCTCTCACGGTGGATCTTCAATGACCGTGCAAAGTGCAGGAATGACATTTGCAAATTTTATTCTATGGAATCTAGTAGGCAAGGCGAGTTTAAAACCTGGTTTCAATTTGTTAAATAATATACCGATAGTGTTAACGTATGCGTGCTGTGAAAGTCGCTTAAAAATAACACCCCTTATGGTAAATACATTTTAAAAATTCCTAAATTAAGTCTATATCAAAGTCAAAGCTTTTTTAAAAAGTATTTACTTTTATATTCTGTGATAAACATTAAAGAATTCTAAAAATTAGTGCAAATTAAAATTAAACATTTTCTGTAAAATACATATATAGAGGAATCTTATAAAAACTCCACTTTGCTAAAAACATCAAGAACTGTAATCTCTATGATAATCCATTATAAAATACAAAAAGGCGTCGAAATTTAAACGAAAATTTTTGTGTCTAAAAATATTCCACTTGGACAAGAATATTAAGAACTTCATCCCTTCGGTAAATACATTTCAAAAATCCCAAGGTGCTTCTAATCTTTATTCTGCATCAACATATACATTACAATACCATTGCAAAAATTCGAAAACTGCATCCAAACTGGATTAAAAATATTCGAGAATGACACTCGATGAAGAGACGATCGATTGGTGAAGAATTAATTAAAATTAAATCGTCAACGATCGTTTTCGATCAGCCCCGGGGCATTGTCTCCCGCAAACAGCGCGCTCACCATCGTTCGCTGTAAAGAGGCCGCCATGAACTCATCCTGAGGATTACTCGAGTGTGAAACGAAGCGCGATCAGTGATCGAGACGGTGCTAGATCCCCCGACGCTTTTCACGGGAACTCTGTGCTCCTCCATGGCGGATCCGTAGACGACGTTCGGAAATATTCGGGGGACAACTGTGCCCCGCTGACAAGCTCGTCCAATGGTCGGAGAGAGAGCAGCAACACGGTGGTGGATCGACGACGAATCCTTCGTCACGCGCTAGTACCAACATCGGATGGTGGTCTCCTTCTCTGAGCTTTTCGCGTGGCTGCTATATAAACTAATGGTCCGGCCTAGGACGAATGTCAGTTGACATTTCATTTGCCAGCGGGTCGGTTCGTCGCCTCCGTGAGATCCTTTCCGCCCCGTTCTTCCGCGTACACTCGTCCGAAGCCGGGACCAATCCCGAGGCCGGCCTGCAGCCATTGTTCGTTCGGCAGCTGCGTTTCCTTCACTGTACGTGGCGATCATTCTCCATTTTTGTCTTTCTACGAGGAGGTATCGGCGATGTGCATCCGGAACTTTGTCCACTCAGGGGTTCATTTCTGTGCTCGGACGAGATCCTCTTGGATAGTCCTTCCATAAATTGTTTAATCGATTCGGTCGTTCGGCTTTAAATAAATTAGCATTGTTGGATTTCTCTCGTGCGAAATTGTTCTTCGTGTTCTCACGTCCAAATGTTTATTTTTAACGCTAGCGATTTAATTGTTAAGAATAGTAGAATTATCAGTAAAGGCCAGTGGTGGCTCGTGAAGCTCCCAAGTGTATTACATCACGTAATTTTCTTTCCAGACGAAATCGTAAAATGAGCAGACACGAGTAGAGACAGCTTCCAAATTTTCCTAGTGTTCGTCGACTATCTACAGTGTGTAGAAACGTAGCTGAAAATATTCATAAAATGACAGCGACAGCTCTTATAATAAATACAATTGTTTGCACAAAATTTCTAACAATTTTAGTTTTATGAACAATTTGTATAGTCGCAATATTACGTTTAATATCCCCACGGAGTTTTTAAAAGCTTTCGTACAGAGCAATTTCTTCGCACGCGACAATTTTAATTCTCCTTTTGCTTTTAATTTCTCCTGGTTATATTTATTTGCATTGGACGAAGTTGTCCCGATGAATGTTTAAGAACAATGGATTAAGTAGCCGGATGTCAGTCGCGTGCACTCGCATTTCATTATCAACGGTTGTCCTTCTGATTCCGAAGAGGTGTACATCGAAGAAGATCGTCGACATCCTGGCGTGACACTGGTGAAGGACAGTGTCGGATGCGACTGGAGGATGCTGCTGCTCTTCCTGCTGCTCTTCCTGCCTCTGCTGACTGCCACGGAGATCACGCAGCCTACTGTGATGCACGAAGATGCAACGAAACTACAGCTAGGGGACCCCAAGGGTCACATTGATTTGATCAGTGATGGGATTGTGGATGCTGTTGACACTGTACTCCCTGTTTTGAGGTCTTCAGTCGAAGGTAAATTTAATTAACGCAAATAAAGCTACCACACTTTCCAATCTCCAAATTCAATTTAAAAAAAAGGGTTGACTATTTAGAAATCGCAGTATTATCCAAAAAATCATAGTTCAAACATCCGCTTCCTTTCAATCATTATTTCACACGATTCGACTTAAAAAATTCATGAAACAATATTTAAAAGATAAATTCTTTGAACCAACTTTTTCAGCTATAATTATAATTACAGTACCTTTATAAAATCGACGATAAATTATGTTTCGGAGTGAAGCTGCTACGTAGAAAATTATGATTTAATTTTAGTAGCACCGAATAGTTTAATATTTAACATTGTTTGTGTTTTTCCCGGCAGAATAAAATTGGTAAATATTGTATATTGTCGCAAGTATAATAAGGGTAGTAACGATTGCCTTCTAAATTATTTCCCCTACCTTGTAGGGACCGAGGCCTGCGCGTCAAATTCGGTCGCAGCGCAGCTTAAGCTGCTCCCCCCGATCATTTGGATCGTTAGGATCGTGAGATGTTAATGGACTCCTTTAAAGGACCACGTAATTAGGCATTCCTGTTACCGGTACCTCTAATACTGATCATAATACGATCCTTGATCGTTCATGGTGCGTGGCTGTTCGACACAAAAACCCTAAGTGCTTTCCACTCCAGTTCATCCTATTACCATGTCCATTTCGAGAGCTGACTAACAAGGAGCGCTACCTTTCTGTTTCCGATGTCCCGCATTACCTGGCGCATCGAAAATTTATCGGGCTGCTCGCAATTAACGCGACAAGCCACGCTCCAGAAACGTATCATCTCGTTCAGTGACTCGTTAACTAGCCTGCGTATGCAGAATATTTCCTGCATGCAATGCACACTGACCTATTGGAGCGAAACTGTTACCAAATTCAGTCGCGCTTTATATCTCATTGTACTCCGCAGTCTACTTATCCTAAGCTCGATGTTTGCATCCTTTGACTCGTGATTCACCGATCCGGTGGAATTTATTCAGCTTCTTATGAATACATTAATTAGAATAGATTAAATCTCAGTTAAGTGGAATCGAGACCTGGTGGATTCGAAACTACATTAATATTTCAGATCGAATAAATGGGTAAAAATGCGCTTGGACTTGAACGCGTAAGATTAGAAGTCGGTAAATTGTTCACATTAATTCGCATTATTACAGCACGCGGGCTCAAGAGGAAGAAAATGAAGCTGAACAGATACCTGATCCCCCTGTTGGTCGGGTTCATGCTGATCAAGTCTATTCTACTGCCGATAACGTTGAAGACGTTAGCAATCTTGAGCGGCAAAGCAGTGGTCCTTAGTCTAATGAGCCTGATCCTGGCAGCCATAGTTGGCCTGAAGAAAGTCGCGCAAAGTCACTCAGGCGGCGGCTACGAGGCAGGCGCTTATGGCAAATACAGGAGGCAGGATATGCTCGGCATGGCGGACACCACGTCTATGGAAACGGAACCCTACAAATTTTATAGCGAAAGACGCAAAAGGAAGTGAATAAGAAACCTATTTATTTTTAAACGATCTCTTCTCTTCATTACCCATTCTCCAATATTTATTATTGAAACCGAACGCTTGCAAGTTAAATAATTATTTAAATCACGAACAACTTACGGACAATTATACATTTTAAGCAACAATAGAGTTTTGAAAGAAATTTAAATTTTAATATATCCATTACCGAAACGAATTTAATTCAGTAAACGATTAGCGATGCGAACGAAAATTGCAATTAATTTAAAATTTAAACGACTAAATTTATTTAAACGACTCTGTGGTCATAGATGATTACTGGATACAAGCAAACGATCGCGCTAAAGATATGATCATTCCAAATTATACTATTGTGTGAAGAACTCAGAGCGACCACGCTAACAGAAACGTCAATCGAATCGACACGTGGAAAAAAAACTTTCTCCGGCGGTTCTTTGTTTTCACCACGAAATAACACGTCGCTATTTCGAGGATCGGGTCCGCGGCGTTGCAAAATTCGCTGGCCGGAGCTGGCTGGCGTGAAAGAGCCGCTAACAGGTTCAGCAAACACTGCGCCGGTATCAAGGTTCCCCCAAGTTAAATATCGCGCGGCCGACCGTAGAAAGTATTTTCCCAGTCGATTGTATCCCGGCCGGAGTCATTCAATCCCGCGGATGAGACCGCGGACAATGCCGTGTAATTAATTGTCTTGCGCCGCTTCGACTTCGGCGTTATGTAATCAAGCCGCCTCATCGCGGAGAGAAAGTTCATTTCGAATTCCGAGAATTATGAAGCACATCGGGAACTCGCGTGGCAAGCCTCGACTTCCCGTTAAAATATACGGAACCAGTTTACAATTGTAATCGACCTTTCTTTTATTCCTTTGTGCCGGCTCGTGCATCGTTCGCCGGAAACTGAAACCGGCAGCGATGAGAGATTAGATCAATCCGGGGAGTAAAAGTTTCGTTTATTCATTTCGCATTCGACGAAATGTGGAAGATGAAAGACGAGTCTTAATAGCGTTCATGTGAGATCGTTTTGAGAAGAGAATTTTTAGAAGAATCTTTAGAAGAATTTTATTAGAATTTCATTATTTTTAAAAGATTATTTCACAAGGGCGAAAACAAATTTTAAATGCACGCAAATTTCTTGGAGCAACAGTATGAGATACTTCTACTGATAAATATTATTCAAAGCATAAATATTAAATATAATATAAATGTACTAAAGGTAGAGACAAATTTTAGAAACAATAATATGAAATCTATTTATTGAGAAATATTATCAGAAGCATAGTTATAGTTAAAGAAACATTTTTAAAGCAGAAACATAAGGCCATTTCGATCATTTTAGAGAGAACAGTGTACTCCATCATATTCCAAAAACGAACAAAGGCCCGAAAGAGGTCACATATATTGGGGTCGCCATAGGACTTCTCAGAATTCTTCGAAAAATCAAACGGCCCCTAGACCCCCGCAATGTCCCACGGAAAACACGCTGGATCAGTTCGCCATGCGTCATCGGGGACACACTCTAATCAAAACAAGGATTCGAATTACGCGGGGGAAGGATCGATCCAGAGGAAAGTAATCGAGACGCAACAGCACCGGTCCGAATTGAATCATCGTCGAAAGCGGATTGAGCAGACACGAAAAAAAAAGAAGTTTCACCGTTTAACGCCGCAGTGTTAGCATTCTGTACGACCGTTTCTCTTTCGTCGTCGCGACGGATCTGCGTCGTTGTGGTCGTTCCGCAAACGGCCGTACCTCTTCGTTTCCTGGACGGGATCGGCGTCGGGGAGGTAATCGGAAGTAACCGAGTTTGGGGAGGGCCGTAACCTAGATAATTAATCGCGAAAATCTACCGCCTCGAAGCCGCGGATACCGTTAACAGAGAGAAAAGAGATGACGAGGTTTCGCGCGCGGCTGTTAAATATTTAAAGAGACCCGCGACAGACAATGGAGCGGCGAATATGGCAGTTGCCATTCCGAGTCGGTCGCCGGCGCGGACAAATGTGCCCGATGCTGCATTGTTCAACATTTGTTCAACGAAGAATGACATCCAGTGGGCTACTTCGCGGTTCTTGTTGTTTTGCAACTGACGATGTCCATCCGAGATCGATTAGCGATTTGACCTCTGCGATTTCTTTCGTAGCTGCACTCGCTGCAGATTTATGCATACGGAACACGAATGAATTGGCGATATACGAATTTGTCAAAATTATTAAAGGGAAGAGCAGACTTTTTAAATTGTCAATTACTTAAAATTTATTTGAAGAATTTTTTAATTTGCATAAAGATTCGTATCGTGTTAATATATGCAGTGAAGTTTCCTTCTATAATTATAAAGTATCGTGAACTGGATATAAAAGATTGCAGATGAATTATTAATTCTCTGTATTAGAAGCTTACAAGATACCGAAGATGTTAATGATTTCTTCTTGAAATTGTTTGCAGTACTACGGTTTGGGCTAAAAGATTAATATCGTTAATTAAGAAGATTCGTGTTTGGCGAAGCGCCAGCTGCGAGCGACCAGCGAGATGAATAGGAATGCGACGGTGACCAAGAGTCTGGGACCGTTTGATCATAATTTGACTTTCTAATCGCGACATTATTAACAGGTGTTCGGATCTTTATTGCGTGCGATCTATTTGCCGAATATTTGAATTCCGATTCTGCGGGATTCGGGTATGAAATGCTTGACGATTAAGATTCATAGGCTGTGCTATTTTATGGTACGGTCAGAGGAAGCTTGAATACAAAGAAGCTCGGATGGAACCAGTCGTAGCTATCCGAAATGTTTCGTCATAGAAGAAAGTGGAAAAACTGCTTCTTCGGGAAACGAGTTCAGAAAAATTCTGCCGCCTCTTTCAGCTGGCACTTGGTTTTATTAAAAAAAATTTCTAAAAATATTTTTCCAGTTGAAAAATATTATAAATGTACTAGCATAAGCCGTACAAATTAATTAACTACCCAAAGTGCACAATTTAAGAAAAAAGATCGCAGTTATAGGGCTTAAAATAATTTCAATAAAAAATAGCTAGTCTTTCACCAGCCTCGGGACATCGTGCGAGACGAATACTAATAAGCCCGGGCCTTTCATTCTCGGAAAAAATACTAGATTACTCATTGGTCCACCTACTATCCCATCAGCATACAATTTACACTTCCTTCTCCGTTAACCACGTCAGCAGGTGCTAACATTATATTTTTACAACAGGGAAATTGTTCGAATAGGTATTATATCAGACGATGCCGATGTAATCCGTGGTTTGTAGCGCCCGGTGGCCGTGTCTGTGGGTCAAGGTGAGCAGCTCGCTGCACGTGGACGCATCCGAATGCACCCGGCATTTGTAGTTTATAGGAAAATCAGTGTCTCTACTCCCGAAATTCGAATTTCAAATTCAAAGAAAAATCACACGCAGTTATTTATGAGATATTTCAATCAAGCGGAATGAAACGAATTATCAGGAACATCTATTAATGGCAGAGTCAGCAAATAGGCTGTCGTGTGTCGTACATTTATCTGTCAGGCTCGTGGGCCCCATTCCGTCGAATTCTTCTATCGGGTCGCGTGGAATGCGAGCTACGAATGTCGTGGAATAAAGATGATGGCTTTTAATACCTATCGGGTGACTGGGCCGGCTACCACGTGGTTATGACTTTGAAATCAGGAGCCAACGGAGTCCGATGCCTTTGCAGAGCCTCCGACATGAATATGGAAACTGTTAAAAATAGTGTCCGCGTGTGCTCCAAGCATTCGATCGATTATTAGGAACACCGTTAATTTACCAATTGACAAATCTAATACGGAAGAAGCCCGCTTCTCACTTTCGGGGATTCCAACGCCTCGGACATTCCTCAATATTGCCCGAAGAGCCGATCTAAAATTCCATCATTGTTTTGATTTGCATGAAGCGTTCCATACCTTTATCGATGGGCGATCGATTCTTCTCTGTTCTCGCTGCACGATGTGCTGCTTCAATACTGGAACTAAAATATCAGATGCACTTTTACAATTAAATAAATATCAGATGTATTTCTAAAACTATCGGCATCCAGGTTCCTAATGTGCCATTGACGAGGATTACAATTCGCCGATTCCAAGCGCAACGCAACATGGATGAACCATCGCGCAGGATTCCATGATCAAGCACTTCTAATGATCATATACGAGGACCGAGCTTTTTCGAGACAAAGCTGAGCCTCGCTCCAGCTAATTGGTTCTGGTGCAGCGTCTGGGAGATGCATCTTCTAAGGCCAGCGTCTAAAACGTCGCCTCCCTACTGACCCAAATCCGCGGACCCACGCGGCCCACCAATATCAGGGATCGCTTAGACTAGGGTCCGCCCAGCCGGGCCGAGGTTCGTCGGAAGAGAGGCGGTTTGTTTAAAAAATTATCGAAGAAAGTTGTCGCGTCCGCGGGGAGGTGGTCAGGGAACCACCGATGACGGTTCACGCGTGCCTTGGTCTCGTCATACGCGTCATCGCGACCCGGAGTGGGGATATTGGGGAGGGTCCCTGCCGGTGCACACCTATAAAGATAGACGGTACGGAGGGTCAGATCACACTTTGTCCCGAAAATTTTCCGAGATACGTGCTCCGAACCGTCTCCGAACCGTGTCTATTCCGTCGAGAGAGGATCCACCGATCGAGAAACAATCAGAATGATCAAGACAGTGATTCTGGGGCTTCTCGCTGCGTCCGCGATGGCGGTGCCCATGCCGGACGGCGTCGACGTGCAGGCGAACATGGACCTCGATTGCCTGGCGCAAGAGGATGCATTGTTCAGCTGCATGTTCGTCAAGGCTGCCAGCACCTTGAACAGGGCCGCCAGGTCCAGCGACATCGACATCTTCGACGGCGTCAAGTTCGTCCGGGAAACGCCAAGTGAGTTTGGACCTTACTTCCGGTGGATATCGTGGAGTTCGATAGTTCGTTAACCGTGGGCTCGTTGATAGTTCTGCGAATTAGAGAAGTGTTCGTAACGATCAAGGTTTAGGCAGAGTTTTAGGTAGCTTCTGATACGTTTGGAGGCAGAGTCCGTCAATTTTTTGGAGCATCGTCGCTCGAATGGAGAGGGCAAGTCTCTACACGATTCATTGCTTGTTCCAGTGGAACGTAACGGCAAGGACCTGAAGACGGAGATGGACATCATGAACGAGCTGCCAAGGGACGTGTCTGACCGCGCCGTCAAGCTGGTGAACATGCTCTACGAGTCCGCGATGTCCTTCGTGAAGAGCCACAGCCTGAAGCTGAGCATGCCCGAGGACGCCTCTATTTCCCGTGCTCTCGACGAAGGTAACTTTCCAACTATCGCCTATGATAGCGCGTGCCCATTACGTAATCCGTCCCTCCCTTTCCCGATGGCGGTGTCTCGACACTGTCACGAACGAACGAACTGTTCGCCGGGAGAAAGAGAGAGAGAGCCTTTCACCTTCGCGACATCCACACGCGCCGCGGCAACCTGTTAACCGGACAAACTTGTTCCTCGGATTCCCTTTCCTCGTGGAACCTTGGCCCCCGCCTCGCCTCGAAGAAAGGACACTCGTCCTGTCGCCGGTTCATTCATGGATCCGTAAGGTTGACCGCGTGCTGGAGACTCGTGGTTAAATATTTGACGTGGAACGTTTGTCGAGAGCTCTTGTTTTAGCGCTGGGTTACTATGGAGATTGCCACCCAGTTCCTGGTACCTGGTTTCTAGGAAAGAAGTCCCACTCGAGCATCCTTTCCTGTTTGTACAGCGTGCTAGGCTATTTTTAATCGTTCCGTTTGCTCGTTCTATGTTCTGTTCGCACTCTGTCCTTTTTGCATCGCGCGTCATCTGTACCACGTTCCTCGATTTTCAGGTCGCGGCAAGATGAAGAAGCTGATCCTGCCGGTGGTAGCCGCAGTTGCAGTGAAGCTGTTCGCTCTGGTGCCGATCCTGCTCGGAGGTCTCGGACTATTGGTGGCAAAGGCCCTCGTCGTTGGCAAGGTCGCTCTGCTCGTGGCCGGAGTCTTGGCCTTCCAGAGGCTGTTCAACGGCGGCAACAAAGGCACAGCCAGTTTCTTCAGCAAGAACCCTCAGCCTGCATGGGTCGATAATGGCAGCCAAGGCTGGCCATCCGGCGCCGTGGCTCAGCAGCAGGGCTACTACAAGAGAAGCTTCGAAGTTGAGAAAGACGCTCATGCTATGGCGTATGCTGCTCAAGCGCCCGTTACGAACGAAGCACATTAAAAGAGACGATCTTGACGACTCCGTGACGATGGAGAACCATTGGCCATATCTCTAGAGCCTGGTGGGCGCGGACCCTTCGGCTCACGACTGCTAGACTAGTATTTATGTATAACTGTATCCTAACTTATGGACCACTTAAATTATTCGACGATCAACTGTACTGATAATAAATTATTTCTACGAAAATCCCATGTCCGGCGCTTCTCACGACTATTTTTACCGTAATGTGCGTTCCTTTTCCTTTCATTTTAGGTGTCGAGTGTTAAAAAATTCGTATGGAAAAGCGTCGAGAAAATAATCTCGTGCAACCTTGTACCTGCAAGTTGATTCGTACCGTTCGAAGATATCGGTCGGTATTCCTCGATTTTCGACATGATGTCGTAATTTGTACGAATTGCGAATGGATCTGTTGTAAAGCACAGTCTTCTAGCTTTAATTTGCATTCTCAGAAGTTACGAAATTCCTGTCGGAAAGGATTGACAAATTGATTTGAACAAACCACATACCATTAAATTTAATCATACCTCTCGGCGCCGCTGATCGGTGTTCCTCGATTTTCGACCAGATGTCGAACTTTTTACAAATCGGAAATTAATTGATGAAAAAGAGAGTTCTCCGAGCTTTAATTTGCGTCCTCGGAAGTTGAAAAATACTCATGAGAACATATTAAACAATTATGCTAAAATAATCGCACTTGTAAAAATCCTACCTAAAACTTTTCCCCAGCGAATTGCTTTCGTTTCACTAACAAACTGTCTTACCCAATTTCAATTATGAAACTATAGTTGACGCACAGATGACTGCACATTAGACCCAACACTGCTGAACGTAAATGTAACGGGAAGATCTAATCCCCATAACCGTCAGGGTAGAATTTTGTCTAGCGTCGATGGGCGAGGCATTACGTTCGAAAGCGCGATTTCTAATTTGAAGAAATTATTTATGCTCGGTCCGGCCCTGTCTGCCAGGTGCATAGAAAACGCTCTGTACGTGATTAGTTTGAGCCCCGCTGGAATATCAGGCATCCTCGCCGCCTGGCTCATATGCGATTCCTATCGGATGCGGCCGGTACCCACGTTTCGTTCGCACTCCCACCGGTGCGGCTTTCGTCAGTATGTACTCTGTTTTCTCGCGTTCCCCCTACCTTGCGGCGAGGCTCTCGTTCCATTTCGCTCCTCGACGACGACGCCGAAACATTCGGGACACACGCCGCCGCCTTTTGCATGCCATTCCGTGTCACACGGACGGACACGGAAATCTAATTTTCACCAGAAACTTATTACCGAGCCGTTCCTGAATATGACGAGCGCCGCAGCATGGTCGCCATTGTGGTAGACCGTCCCGAATATTTTCCTGGCTCGTTGTTCAAGCTCGGCGCATTGTGCGCGACAATGCCAGAGACTTGGAACTCCACCCTTTGTTCCTCTTCCTCAGATATGCAGACCATTGCGACGCTTTATCGGCTACGCTCAGCGCTTTCTAGCCGGACCTCTCGTGACCCTGATGATCAGCCTAATGAAGAATTTTTCACACGATATATCGCTCTAATATACAATTTGTTATGTTAAGGTAGCTGGAATCGCCTACGGTGTTTCTAAATGGTTTTTAATAAATTTCTTAAGAGTCGAACGGATATGCCAAAATTGTGCAATTTAAGCAGGCGTTCTTTTGAGCAATAAAAGGGACTAGTTTGTATTGCTTTTTAACCTGCCGCGAACCATGTAGGGGTAGATTAACCTTAGCGATTTTAAAACTATTTTTATTAATAATAAATCATTTATTATCGAGATCTGTTCTTATTACAAAAATGATAAAGCTACTATAAATTGATACTGTTCAGGGTGTAATTGACTATTTTTATTTAATTTTTAAATGAAGCTCAATGGTTCAGGGTGCTGCTTTTTTGATATCTTGACAGCCCCAAAAATTGTGAAGCAGAGAATTAGAAATCAGCATCGAAATAAGATCGCAGCCAATTCACAATACTTCTTGTGTCGATAATACAGTAATCTTGTTCGTATTGTTACCTTCGTCGAAACCCGAGCCCCCTAAAGGGAAATTGGCCGCAGACGGCTCACGTTGCAGCCATTAGAGACCCAATTAGACGAGGGAGCGGTCGCGATCGCTCGAAAGTGATATCCCGGGTAAAAGGAAAATTAGTTTCTATCGGCAGACGACACGTCACGAGACCGCGACGCCGTGCATGCGTCTGTCGAACGCGATCGAATTAATATTCCTGACACCGCGGTCCTTGCACGTCGCTTGCCAAATGGTTCAAACTGGGCCCCACCATCGGCCACGGTCCCAACGTATAAAAGAAAAATTGCCCCTGGGGGCAAACAGTCAAAATCCTCGCTTCGGCCTCGCGATACCAAATCACGATGAACGGGAAATTGCTGATCGTTTTGTCCTTGGCTGCACTCGCCGCTGCAGACGACGGATCGACCGCGGGACAGATGGAGACCAAGCTGACGAGGGCGATGGACGATTTGAATCGCATGGATACTATCAAGATATTCGGTGACATGGTCAGCCTCGAGAAAGTGAACCTGGACGAGAGCGCTGAGCTAGCCAGGACCAGCGAGGACCCTCTAGTCAGCAGGATCGAGAAGTTCCTCAGGACTCGCAAGATCCAGATCCGATTCCCTGACGATGGATCCTCGGCTGACATGTTCGGCAGAGCTTTGGGACAGAGGGAGGTCGCAATGGAGCTTAAAGGACTCACAACTGGAGCTTCCGAAGGTGAGGTCGATTACCCTGATTGCGAATTGAGATTGAAGTGGAGTTTGGTTGAGTCGAGATCGGCGTATGCGTTGTAGCTGCACGTTGAAGACTTAGATCATTGAGGAGAGAGTTGGGGGATTTCATGTAAAGCGAGCTAGTGGACGTAATAGCTTAATCATCGTTGCGTAAGATCTTCAATCACAGTTGCAAGTATTATCGTTGAGTAAGACGTATTATACGGTTTTACTTAATACTGGCAATCATGTCTTTATTATTATGGATCATATCCGTATACTTCCAAATCGAATCTTCAGACTAAAGACAATAGCCTATTAATTCCTTAATTGTGTATGTAGAATTAGTGTAAGATGAAATCGCTTACACGGTTAGAACTTTAAGAGAAAATTTGAAAAGAGGGTACACTGATCGAAAAATGTTGTTGTTACACTTGTCAAGCTAAACTAGTGCTATTAGGCTTCCGGGATGCTCTCTTTCATGCAAAGTACTAGCTTGCTAACTGAGGAGACGTTTGGACTAGAGGACGCCACTGTAAACGGACATATTTCTTGAACGAACAATTGTCACGAATCACTCTTCAAAATATAATTGAAAAATTAGTATGCACAGTGCTATTTATTGCCAAGTTAATCTTTTACGTGACAGCGTCATAATGAGGTTCGGAAATTTAATGCTAACAAGTCTTCTTACGCGTCAAAATAAATTCTCAGTATGGTGAATGAGTTTTCTACGTTTCTCCAAATAAATTCCTAATAGCATGTGACGGAATTTTCTAAGAACTAAAACAGGAAGCTTGAAAGGAAAGAGCAAAGATCTAAACTAAACAATCGATTAACTACAATTTCTCAATTCTCTCAACTCTAACTATCGGATTGCGGATTTGACGCTTTTATGACAAAAATTTATAGTTGAAATATGAAGAATTCAATAATATCGTTATACCGTTTCGAAATTATGAAAATTATTAATAGAAGCAATTTATATTTATTCAATTTGTATCTCACACAAACTCGTTGAAAAATGTTTATTTTGCATAGAGATCCGCAGTCTACTAATTACATATTTCCCAACCCCTATTCGAACCATCTATACTCTATTCAAACTTCGAAGAAACGAACTTAGAAGAATGGTAAAACCATCATAAAACAAATTCCCTTTCGAAAGAAATAAAACTAAGTGCACGCTAATCATTCTTACTCGAAGACCACTGAAATCTGAAAATAATGCTCATGAGCCCTGGCATAGTCTCTGCCGAAGCTTCCCCTGAACCCCCTAAGCGCCTCTGGCCGCCCTCGCCGCCGTCGGATCTGTCTCTGGATCGCGTCTGGATCTCGATCTTATAGTACCTCGCCTTTCTATCGGCTCTCCAATCCGCTGGAAGTAAGCCACGATCCGGTGTTCCGATTGGCCGGAAAGTAGCACTTCCGGTGCGACGTCTTCCGATTGGCTTCGCCGGCCAACTGGCATCGTCTCCCGTTCCTCTTTCTCCGGCCTCTTTTCGAGCGTCTAGATTACCTCCGGATATTTTTTCCCGCGTGTCCCCCCGCGCCGCGGATTATCGGCGTCCGTTGCGGGGGAGGAGGAGGACGAAGGGACGGCAGAAGAAAGCCGCGAAGACGCGTCCCACTTCCTCTGCATCCGCGAAAACGCCGCGGCGATCTCCGAAGTAGGGGCCGGAGGAAGAGAGAGGGATCGGGATAAAGTGGGCCGCCGACGGGATTCCGGGTTTCTGGGACGATCGACGAGAGAACACGCCGAACAAGGACCTTGAACGAGAGTGCCACATGTCGAAGAAAGTAGACTCGCCGACAAGTGGCCATTAGAGGCTCCTAGAAACTCCTTCCAGCCGCTGAAACCAATCGCCGTGACGAATTTCACTTAATCCATTGAATCCCCCGATCGACCGTACGCGACCGCGCTGTCCTACACCGCTGGCTATACGTATACGTGACAAATCACGCGTATGCCATTGTAATTATTCGCATCTCGCAAATAAAATATGCCTTAGCGTAGAATGCGTCTGTACCTGTACACAGGCAGATGGTCTGTGATTTAATAATCTCTATTACCAACGTCCTCATTCGAAGCTCTAAGAAGTACCTGAACCCTTTGCAACGCCACTTAAATCCTATCGCAATTTTCGCTGACTAATTTGATGACTGAACATCATCGTCTCACCAATTTTTCTCCGAAATGTCCTGAAAATCACAAATTATGCTCTCGATTAAAGATCCGTCGAGAATTAAATTTTTCCAGATATTTTATAATCTAACAAGTTTCTCTTTCGTTCCAGCACGCACCAAGCTGAAGAGGATCGTCCTGCCGCTGTTGCTGCTCCTGAAACTCAAGGCCATCATCGTCCTGCCTATCGTGATCGCCGCCATAGGACTCATCGGCCTGAAAGGACTCGGCGCTGGACTGATGTCCTTGCTCCTGTCCGGCGCCGTGGCCTTGAAAGCCCTGCTCACTCCGCCTCCGGCGTATCCTGCCAGGGTCACTTATGGCATCGTGAAGCCGGAAGTGCACCATGAACACTGGCACAGGTCGCAGGAAGAGGTGAACCAACCCTACAGAGGATGGGCGCCGGAAATCAACCCGGACCAGTATCCTTACCAGGACTTGCCACTGTAGACGCTTCGCCACCTTTCATCCCCTCATCCCTTCATTCTATTTATTGTCTCCTCTGCGATGAATAAAGACGTCACGCTATTTTTTCTACACGTCCGTTCATTTTCTTTGCGGATCCTACAAGCTTTTTATTTATTGTATCCATCGATAAACTTGCGTCTAGTTTAATAATTATTATTATATATTATATTATTATTTATATTATTATATATTATATTATTTAATAATAATTAAGTATTGAGAAGGGTAGGATTGTTCTCGAACCTTTTTGAATTAGGTTTGTAAAAGCGTTATGACTGGACCGAGGATTTTATGCATTTATAGCAACAAATAAATGATTGAAATACGAGAGAGTGAAGACTAAAGAAAAATTACAAAATGCAGCATTGTTTTCGCTGTATTGGCGTCATTAAAAGAAGAGATACATTTTTATCTAATTTCCATTTGATATAAGAGATAATGCAAATTTTTATTTTGCTTAAAAAGCCGCAGTCTAATTATGACACTTAGACTGCAATCATTAAAGCTTCAATTCCACGAAGTCTGTAAGTTTTGCATTAATATTTATAGTTTAAAGCAAGCTTGCGAAGGAAGAATGAATTTCCAGTTTCCAAAAAACCCTAAGAAACCCTAAAATAAGAAACCCTTTTCCCCAGCAATGTTAGGACACTCGCGTGAACTTCTCAGACAATTTTAGGACATGTACCCAAGTCTAATTATTCAAAAAGCTCCCGACCACTTCCTGGAGCTAGCATCGACATTTTGCAATAGAATTAACATTGGTTACCACCTATTAGCGCCCTAAGTCCCTTCGCAGCCCTATCGGCCGGCATCGCGCGAGCCGCCCGTGGCCAAAAATGATTAAACGAAGAATTGGAAATCTATAATGACGCGGTAAGCAGGTTAACCAGGTGTCGGGTAGAGGGGGAAGGCTAACGACCCAAATAGAAGGCGAACGCGGGCGGGAGAGAATGCAGCTGCAGGTGGGGAGAGAGCCGTCGGTCTGGCGAACAGGTGGGAGAGTCGGAAGAGGAAGGAATCGGGGTCACTGTGACGGAAAAGGTGGGAAAGCTGACCGTGACTCCGATTGGCCGGCCCTGTTTCCCCCTCGGTGGATCCTCAGGATCACGGTCAGTGGGTCATTACCTCCACGTGGACTCCCACCACGCCGGATGCCTCTCAGCCGGCGATCACTGACTCCTCGGGGCGGGGAGAGCGAGCCTAACGGGATCGGTTGTGACCATGCCGAGCGGATAGGAGAGGGCACCGGACTCGGGTATATACGAGACGACCGAGAGGACAGCACCGTCAAGAGCTACCCAGCCGAGCTTCGAGAACGTCGCTAAGCTGATCGATAAGCCTGATGCATGACGGTCGGTCATCGGGTTTCTTCTACAATCTCGTACACTCTGCTGATACTTAGGGTCTCTAGAACTCTGTAGAATTCTCTCTGGCACTTGGACTTGGTCCTTGGAGCGTTCAGAATATCTCTCTTTTTTTTTTATTTTTCAAATATTTAGGTCAGCGAGGGTTGAATTTGTGGGACAGGATTTTCCAGTCCTCATGCAAAGAATTGTTGAGCTCGTTCAAAATTGAATTATTTGAATTAATTTTATCTCCTGGAAATTTTTCGCTTTGGAAATTTTGGGGAAGTTATAGTTACGTATAGTTATCTATAGCTATCACATCTAGGTACCCTAAAAGTTTGAGTATCTTTCCTTAACTCATCCACAAAATTTACCAGCTTTGTTAATAGTCAGCGTGTCATCTTAAACTAGGATTTTTCATCCCTTCTTCTTAAGAACAACCGTCCTATTCTCAGAACCAAATTAAGTTACGTTCGTTGCACCGGGCAAGCGCATACACCCTACGATGCAGTTCCCACGATCGCTGCATGCTTCTTGGAAGCTTCTTCTTCCATTTTCTGTAACCGCTTTTCAGAGTGCATCGCGGAATTGATGGAAATGGCGCATCGTTCGCAGAACTGCATCAGGATGCACTCGTCGAGGCTGACGAAGACTGCAACGAGGGTACACGAATGCGTGGGATGGTGTCAGAGCGCATAACGGATGCTCGTTCTTGAATGAACGAGGTCTAGGCGGCTCGGCCAGTCGCCACCCTGGATTTTTCGCGTTTCACCGGACCCATGGCTCGATGAAACGCGGATGCATGGATGCACTTGCACAGAACGATGCGTCGCGGAAATATTAGACGCGTGAACCGTCGGCGGGTGCACGCGACCATGAACGACCGGGGAATTGGTGCGGATGCACATTTCTTCTCAGGCCTGATTTCGGAGACATTAACGATCCATCTCGATCATTGATTCCCTAAAGAAATGCCCGCGAAGTTGCATTCTCTTATGAAAATTCACTGCGCTCTTAATGGGATGCTGAGTATAAAGCTGGAAATTTCGAGGTCTGATAATCTTCAAATGAGCGATGAGACGTGGATTCCGGGAGGAGGTAATCTTTAGAAAACACTACGGTTTCTCACGCATTACTGTAACATCTATGGATTTCGAAATACGAGGATTTTACACGGTTTTTCTTTTTTTAGCGAATTATATAGAAATTGGAGATTTGATTGCTCAGAGTTGTCGCTTGAAGACTGAACGAACCTGAAGAGAAATTTTAACGAATAGTCAGCAGATATTCCATCTTAATCTTTCTTAAAAATTGGAAGCGTTAAAATAATTGAAGCTGTAATTAAAGGGAAAGTAACAGGAGAATGGTAAAGAAAATATAAAGACGACAAATTTTGTTTTGCAATCACAGCTCTAACAAGGAAGATTTCATCTCGCAGTTTAACAGACTGCTGGAACTAAATTTTAGCACAATTTTTATTTTAAATTGCGCACGAAATAATAAATTTGTTTAATAATATTCCAGCAGAATATTCGTAATTTTCTTTTCAAAATTTGTATATGCCATACACGTGTAAAGATCCAGAGTGCATGGAATACCATGAATCCATTTATCTCGGTCGCAGTAGATCCAGCAGTCATGGTCAGACACGCAGTCTTTCGTTCGTCCGCGATACAGTTTCGGAACCGCGATCCATTCACCATCGGAACGATCGATTTCCTCCG
The DNA here is from genome assembly GCA_028455555.1 of Augochlorella aurata. Lineage (NCBI taxonomy): Eukaryota > Metazoa > Arthropoda > Insecta > Hymenoptera > Halictidae > Augochlorella > Augochlorella aurata. The sequence goes on along the minus strand of CM052153.1, from coordinate 5,772,996 downwards.
TGGATCGCGCGGATCTATGTTCGGGGAAGCCTCGTAAATCGCCGGGTAAGCGTTAACTTTCTCGTGGCAGCGTCGATTTTCGAGGCGAGAATGGTGCCGGAGACGGATCCTTCGGTTTAATGCCAAACCCAGGTGCAATTACGTTCACCGTTTCGAATGTGTAATACGCGGGCAGATCGATCGGCGGATCCGCCAACGAACGAGAGCAAAAATCAACGCAAAAAGCTGGCACGGCCAGGAACGCGGGTTGGCCTGATTGCGGCTTAGACAGGGACAGTCGCATAAAATCGGAGGTCGTGGCTGAATGGATCGGATTCGATCGATCCTCGCCGTCGATCCTCCTTTTTCTGGTTAACATGTCAGTTTCTACGAAGTCGAAAGCATGCTGCTTTCGATCGACTCTGTAATTAACGTCATATACATATACAATATCGTAAACAGTGGATTTGTATGCAGACAGATTTTCGGAAAATTGACGGTGTTTTCTGAACTCCTTAAATATTTTTACTATCTTAGATTTGATTACACAGTCGCATTTATGTCAAACATAGAAGTCGTTTAGAATGAAAATCGTATTATATATTATTCTTAATGGTACACGCTACACAATTTCCCCCAAATATCATTTTCAAATATATTTATTAATTAATATAAATAATACAAATTGATTGCGCGCGGCTGAAAATTAGTCGGAGATAAAAATGTCGTAAATAGCTGAATAATAACGAACGTCACTCGAAATACGAAAGGGTTAATAAATATAGATTCATAAAATCTGTGCTTCAATTTTTCAATTTAAATATCGTTCTTTTTATTCTTTTCTCTAGGTGTTGTTTCGAGGCTCTTACGAGCAGTAAAAATAAATTGTCACTCCGATGAGCAGCAAACTCGATGAAGTTTTATAGAAACTCCACTTTACCTTATTTTGTAATATCATCTCTGTTGATAATCGCCTCGTGAAACGTACCGTGGCCGACTTAAGGACCGCTTATGAGCTCGCAAATCGGCCGTGAAGCCGATTGGCTTCGAAACGCTTTAATTTTCGCTTTCGAAGCCTCGGAAAGTGGAATAGCCTGCGGACGTCGAGCAAACGTTGACAGTTTTTCATGGTCGCCGTTGATCGGTCTATAGCTCGATAGAATTTTTATCACGTTGAGCGTACTCGATCGCGTACAGTATAGAAGATTAGCGACGGTAACAGTATGCAAGGAACAGTTATGACGATGGATACACCTATTCACGTTTCACTCGCGGCACGATTCGAGATCGATCGCGTCGAGGGGGATTGGAAAGGCTCCGGATCGCCGGAAATCCAATCAAACCGAATTCCTAGCCACGGCCAATTACTCTTAATACATCCTCTTCATTCAAGTGGTGCAGATCTTCGTGAAGCAAAAATGTGCTAATGGTTCGAAGAACTTCAAGAGTTGAAACGTTGATCGCTTTGGGAAGCAGATGACTGGAAATTATTTCTATGCTGATGAGACCTGTAGAGCAGATACTTGTGGTACAGGTGCAAAGGAAAGAATAACTATTTGTTCTCACCATATACGATATTTTCATCGTAATAATTTATATTCTTAAATTTACGAATATATTTTTCTTTCCATTAAAATTGCAGTTCAAACTGCATATTACAACCACGATTCACGCACGACGAATATACTCATGAGAAACAGCTAAATGGTTAAAAAATGATGCTTGAAACAATGAAAGACGATGGACCTGAGACTAAGATCGTCAAGAAGTAATCATGAATGAAGCGCATCATTCATGGCTGCGCAATTAAAAAGGAAAATCTTTCAGACAAAGATGGAATTCGCAATCGATGGAAGAACGCGGTTTGTTTTCTCACGAGAGTCGCGGAGGTTAAAAAATTGCGAGGACAGGAATTCGACGAGGAAGACGATCGCGCGTTGACGGGGGGTAGTCATCGCGCTCGCCATAGTGTCTGCACCGGCCGTGATTCTATGGTTTCGAGCGACTGGCCGACTCTTGGCCGGATCGTTTCGAAACAGGAGCAGGAGATCGTACGATTATTAACGAAAGGAAGGCGTTGCGGTAAAAGGAAGTAACAAGTCGCGAAATAGCCGGCTCGAGAAGAAGGCTAATCCGCTCCTTTCCGACACACCTGCTGGCCGAGCATGCGAGCGCATCGTCTTCTGTGTACCTGTGCGAAATACCATCGCTCCGCGGCGTTTAGCGCCGCCGTTCACGGCCGAGCGTTTACTTCGAATCGCAAGCATTTCCCGGCATCCCGCGCTTCGTCGAATTAAACGCAATTTGAACGGAATGCGTAGCCTGGAATTCCCTCTGTGGAACATGTCAGCGCCACTAAAAAAAAGGAACGAACGGGAGAAGCCGCGGATGTCTTTGTTTGGTGGATGCGTTCACCGTCCTCGCACAATGAAACCGATCGTTATTGGACTGAGACTGCATGTTTAATCAGACTCGTGAACCATGTAGCTCACGTGTATTACATTTGCCGCTGCCTCCTAATTAAATTCGTTTTGAACGAATCCTCTACTTTTGTTTCCTCCTTTGCCGGCCAAACATGTGTTCTTGCTTATCGAAATTGTTCTAGAGGCTGCGCGAATGGCATTATTATTGCGAAGTGCTGTGGAACGTACCGTGGAAAGAAGAGTTCGTAATGTATTGTTTCATAGAAAATTTGTTTATAATTTTATATTCTGACTTTAATGAAACAATTCAGGAAAATTGTTGAGAATGCATAAAGTTCTATAATTTAGAGACAATGTAACAAAATTGTCTATTCTACTTATTTAGATTCGGCTTGCCACGTAAATCAAGACAAAGCATAGAAAAGGATATTGTTACAATATGTATAAATGTTTCCTGCATTTTTATTTCGACGAATAATTAACCAAGCCAATTAAATTATTTACAGAAATTTATTTACAGGAATATATCCATACGGAGAGTATCCGTCTAGGGTAACAGTACCAGAATGGAAAATTAGGATTCGATAATCGCGTTCATTTCCTTCCTGAATTCCATCGCGCTCTCTACGGTCGTTTTAATTGTCTAAATCGCTCAATTACAAACTGTAACCTTTTTTTTGCGAGACAGTAGATCTCTACAATAGTTCATTCACCTCATTTAGATCCTCTACTATGGCTGCGGTTCACGATTTACCTTAACATTTTAAATTCTTTTAAAATTTCATTTCTTTGTTTTATGAAACAATAGTTTTCCCTGATGAAATTACTAAATAAATAAAATAAAAATTGAACGAGGGAAAATCAATTTAATAATTTAGTAAAACTAGGAGGAGGTCCTTTTTCGAAGGATTTGGCGAATGTTTTAGGGGATGATTGTAGGTTTAGGAAGTGATTCTACGTTTCGGGGATGGTCGCAGGAAAAGAAAGGAGCGAGCTAGCGGAAACAAACGCAGGAGAGGATGGGCGACTTCCAAGGCGTGATCAGGGCGTCAGGCTCGCGTTAGTATAGCGGCGAGGCGTCCGTGAAAATTGGACGAGCGCACTTTCTCGCCGTCAGATCCGTCTGAAGCGCCGTCGTTCGAGCGTGGCGCGCGAAAATCCGATCTCCCGCGTGCTAACTGGGCTAATTTAAAGTAGGCCTCCGTCTCGTTTCGCTCAGCCGAGGGAAATAATGCGTCCTCCCGTCGCCGCGTGATACCTTCGCGGATTTTCCGCGGCCCCGGGACGAATCCGGGGCCAATAAGGGGCCGGATTTGGTCGCGCGGCATCTTTGTTCGCCCCGAGGCCGTTTCGGTTTCGTCGTCGAGATCGAAAGTGGTTCCCGCTGGGTTCACGACGTCCTCCATCATGGCCGATCCGCGATTTATGAGAATTTTGTCGTACCATCCCTAGATCCCTTTTAGGGTGCTTGACAAATTCAGCGCAGAAATTTTGGTCGCGAGCTGTTGCAGCCTTTTTGTAAAACTACATTAAATTCGAAGCAAATTTATTCTGTTCTATTCGATTAATAATAATAAATCTGTTCTACTAGATTAATAATAATTGACAACCGAGTGATCAAGACAATCATGAACATTCAAATTTTTTTAGTGTTATTTACGCAAAATCGTACTACTGAATATTATTTTATGCGTCCATAATAAACTGAATCGTCGATTAGCAAGACGATTAGAAGTTCAAAACATTGTTGCGTTACGCGTAACTTCTTGAAGATGTTGGATGTAGACATTTTCATTTACTTTCTGCTCCTCAGGTAAAGATGATCGTGAATTTCTAGTCGCGAGTAGCGAGTGATGAGTCGTCTTGTCAAACATGCTAAGGTTAATTGCAGTGCGTACACGACACGCGATCTGTCCTATCCGTAGATCACTAGAATTTTGTTCTCGAGCTCGTGTGATTACAATGTAATTATATATTCAGCACGTGGAATCACATTTACCACTTCCAGATAGTAATTGATTTATTGCATTTAGTAAGCTGGACTGAGGAAAAGGGAGGGAACATAAAAGTGGTGACACATTTCTGTAACAGGAGACAATTGATAATGATAAAATAAATTAATATAAATTAATTGGAGATATGCAGGATTTTTGGAATCTCAATAAAGAATATCGCAATGGCAAAGTTTTTATGAATTATATTGCTCTTCACAAAATGGTTCCTTTAATCTAGACAATTAATAACGATAAAATTAATTAATATAAATTAATTGGAGATATGCAGGATCTTTGGAATCTCAAGAAAGAATATCGCAATGGCAAAGTTTTTATGAATTATATTGCTCTTCACAAAATGGTTCCTTTAATCTAGTCTTTCTAAATTGAAGAAGCAGGGTGAGTTTGAAATATGAACTGGTTGCAAGTCAATGATAATTGAAAGGATATTTAATTGTCTTATTATGCAACAGTGGTCGTCGTTAACATTTTCGTTCACACGATGTCTGTCTTGTGCTGCGTCCAAATTTCGTGTAATGTGGGCACGAAGACTCCAAATAGATTTAATACTGATCTGTCGACAAACACCGAAGATTTTAAGAGATAAGTTCACCAATTTGTTTGCGGATCACAACAATTTGGCTGCGGATTTGAACGGAGGATTTCCACTATCTGATTGAGCATTTTAGCAGAGAATTTTACAGAGGATTTGGCAGAGGTTTTGGACAGAGGATTTCCCCAATTTGGCCGAGGATTTCAGGGATTGGACAGAGGATTAGAGGTGACTCGGCCAGGGAGATTCGCCAGAGCGGCGTGCCGTATCGATAGGTTTCTAGAGCAGACGGACTCGCGAAGGAAAGTTATGTCCGGCGTGGTCGGGTGGCGAATTCTCTGGGACCGATCGTCCGAATGGGTCCGAAGGCTTCGCTCTCATTAGAGCGTCCCCCCGGCGCCCTTTTTTTCTCCGTGGAGGCGTGCAAATTCGACAGGGATTCGAGTTCTCCGCTCTATTTGACGCTCCCTCTCGCCTCGTGCTCGCCTTGATGCCGGCGTCGGCCACGAGCGAGAGGGCCCCTCTTCCGACGTCCGCAAAGAGGAGAGCACGTTCGCGGCGGTGCTCTCGACTACGGAGAATGTATGGAACGGGCCGAAAGGCAAAAAGGAAAAAGGACTACCCGGTGGCTCGCTCTATATATACTGCAACTATCCGAGGGTATGTCCAGTGCACGGTACGCGCCTCGTCGGTCAGCTTCGAGCGAGGAAGAGTCCTTCGGCTTCTCACGTAGTCTGATCGTTCACGCGCTCAGCAGCCACCGGACGTTCAGCAGGATCACGGTCAGGGCTCGAACATCCCGTCTCACCAGACCTAACCTCGATTGTCGTCGCTATGAAGGGATTCAGGCATCAGGCGTACGCCGTAGTCGTTCTCGCGCTGGTCGGTTGCGCCTTCGGCGAGATCGAGAGACGCACCTCGAAGCAGATGGTCGAGGAGTCGCCGGAGACCCTGGCCTCGACCCTGAACAAGGACTGCGGCAAGTCGTACAGTGCTACCTGCCTCAAGCTGGACGTGGTGTCCTTCCTGGACAGGCTATCCGAGCAGGAGGACATCAGCATCCTGCCCGGCGTCTCCGTGATCAAGGAGAACGGCTCTGCCAACCTGCCTGCCGCTGAAGTCGTCGCTAACCTGGCCAGAGACTTCCCCAATGACGTCGAGAAGAGGCTGGATGCCTACCTGGTACACAAAGTCGGCAGCTATCTCAACAGCCACTCCATCTCCATCAAGCTGTTCGATCCGAGGACCTTCGAGGCTGCCAGGAGCTTCAACGAGGAGACTCTGGCGCAGCTAGGACTCGGAGGAGCCAAGGATGTTGGAACTGGTGAGTTGGCTTCGCTCGTGTCGGTACCCAACAGCCAGTCGGCGAGTCCTAAGTGATAAAGTTGAACCCTAGACTAAATATAAGCAACCGATGACTCGATTGAACTGTTGTTACCTAAGTTAGACCAAGATATACTAAATCCTCAAAGATAAAGATTGTAAGACTTTTTCTCAACGACGTCATGCAACTATTGATCGCCAACTTAAAAATTGACATGCCCTAGATCCTATCGGGTCTCTCGCGTCTGCGACGATCTAATTTCTCATTGATTCTCTTCTCCGCAGGTCGCAAGAAGGACAAGGGCGGCTATGGTGGTCTGATGGCGGGTCTGATGATGATGAAGGGCACATTGGGTGCGGTAGGGTTTGGAGCTCTGGCCCTGCTGGCCGGTAAAGCCCTGATGACTGGTCTGATGGCTTTGATGTTGTCCGCCATCGTCGGTCTGAAGTCTCTAGCAGGCGGTGGTGAAAAGAAGACCACCTATGAGATCGTGAGCAAGCCGGTGTACTCTAGCTCGCACACCCACAGCTCCGAGGAGCACCATGGCCACGGTTACGGCCACTCCGGATACGGTAGATCGTTGGATACGGTCCAGGAGACCATCGAGCAGGCGGTGAAGAAGTACGGGAACGCGCGGGACCGTCGCTCGATCCGACTCAATTAAAATCGTTCATCCGTCATCGATCATCATCGAGGAGCCGTCAGGGAACAGCTGACGGCGCGCGAGAGATTTAGCAGCACGTCTCTACCTCACCGAGATACACTTCGTCTCCCCCAACACCTCACGAATCGTCCGTCGATCTAGCAACCGGTCACTCCTCTTCCTTCCTCTTTTCCTCTCTTTCCCGTCCTCTCTTTCTTCTTCTCTCGTTCTGCCTCTCTTTCTCTGGTCCTAGCTTGTCCCCACCGTTCTCCGCGATCCATGTTTCAGGTCCTCCCGCACCATTCGTCTCGCTTTCTTCTCGCTCGCTAGCTCGTTCTATCCTGTAGCTCCCCTGCGCCACGCCTGGTCTCATTTCATCGCCCTGCGTTTTATCACCATTACAGTTATCCATAGGTTCGTAGGTATTTATTGCGAGCGCCGTTGCGTCGTTCGGATCATGTACATGATTCTCCATTGTTATTTATATTTAATGCATTGTAAAGTTTTAATAAAAATCGTTTCTAAAAATCACCACCTCGCCTCTCGAAGACGAACTTACTTACTCCCGTCGTGCCGGCCGGAACGGGGGCTCTTCGGAACGATCGTCTCAAGGTCCGTTAATTTAGGTGAGCAGGATTTGGAATTTAGAAAGGAAGAACCGCCGATGCGATGACTGCGCTTTGCTTCGGTTTAATTCCAGCGAAAGGAGGACAGAATGTAGAAATTGCCGATTCGAATGTTTCTGCGAAATTTTCCTTTCCACCGTTCCACCCGTAGAGAGAAAGAGATAGTTCGACGGGAGGGACGCGATTTGATAGGATATATCATTGTGGAAATCGTACGCAGCGACAGCAAACCTCGGGTGGGTGTACCTCTCAATTAGAGTGTTACGAAACAAGGTCGTCCCCTTCACAACGCCGTGTGGTAGGTTACCTGCGCCACTGTCAATCGTGTGTGCTCTCGCGGTCGTCATTCGACAGGAGCACTCGAAACATTTGCTGAAATAATGTTTGATAGCTGAAAAATGAAATGCCCTTTTCAACTAATTTTCAAAATGATGTTATTCAAATTTAAGATTTGGTTGAGGAAATCAAAATTTTAAAGTCAACAATAGACTGCATAATTTTTAAACGACATTAAAGTCATGGGTGCAGTTTGGTCAATATTACATTAGATACATAGTAAATATATTTTTATCTCTCCAGTGTTGATATTTTTTAATTGACAATTGAACTGCAAATCTCTGCAGGAATTAATCTCCTTCGTATAATTTAAAACAGACTACTCAAGATTAAAATTTCGGTGAATAAAATTAACATTTTGAACCCTACGGAGCTTATTTTTTAAAAGAAGTCATCACTTTACTCAATATTACAGCAGGCACATTGTAATTACATTTTCATCTCTCCGGCGTTTCGATATCGTATTAATCATCGACAACGAGCAATACGACGTCTTGAATAGAATGATAATTGTTAGCCGATAATGCGAAAAGCGTAACGTCATCGCAGTTAACAAGTTGTCCCGGAAATCTCGAAAGGCCGCATCCTGTTCGGTTCCCGCGTTACCACGGGGACGAATTCAGCAGCCAGAGATATCATTAAGTTATTTGCCTAGACGGCGGTAAATGACAATCGTGACGAAACGCTGGAAAAATTCGACGGATGACATAAATCTCATTGTATATAAACGAATTTACTAGTCGATGCGGATCAGTCTCTCGATCATCTGGCAGACACGCGATCAAGCTTCTTGTTGTTAGCCATCGCGGATCGATGTTTGCACCGTGGACCGTGCGTGAACATATGTTCGTCGTGTTTGTGCTGCTGTTGAGCGTCGTTCGGAGTCATGGAAGCGATGATACCGCGGTCGCTAAGGATTACAAGCATATAGATCCTTATGGGTTCGGTGGATCTGCTGCTAGACAGTAGTACTGCGCACCTTTTTGAATTTATTTCTGATTTAAAAAATTCGGAGGACTGTATGAGCTTTCTTTTTGAAAAATGTATGCTTTCTGGAATCAAAAATCGATTAAGGACTTAGTTAAATAGTATTGAACTTAATCTTTCAGTTTCTTTACTCTGTCGCTTGAAAGTCGCGATATTTATTACTGCACAAAGATGTTTTAATTAGTGTAAAATAATGCTTGATATGTTCGAAGCAATATTTATTTCATCTGCCATTGAAATATTCAATCAAATATTTCTTAAAAAATTGTTGAAGCTAAGTGAAGCTTGATGTCACTCGAGCCTCTAACGTTGAGATTTTCTTAACAGGCGTTGAAGTCTCCGGCGTCCAGAACTTGCTTATTAGTTATTACTAAACTGTGGATTTTATGCGTTAATGTAATAATAAAATTAAATAATGTCATGGTGAGATTTAAAACCATGAGAATGTTAAAAGAATTTGAGTACACCTATTTATTATCTTCTACTCACTGAAATTATTTAAAGAAGAAGAAAATGTCTATTTGACTCACGTTTGTTGCAATTGATGAAGATAATTTTTATTCTGCATAAAGATCAACAGTCTAGCTATTGCATATCGTAATCACTTTATTTATTAAGATTAAAGTATCTCACTTATTAAAATTAAATTATCTGACTTATTAAAATTTCGCGTTCTCATTTCCATCAGCACCGGACGACAAATATTCGACATCCGGAAGAACGGCTTCCGCGTGGACATGAGAATAGTACCCTCGCCCAGAATGAGTTCCCAGAAGAATGAGAGCAGTGACGGCTTCCCAGAATTCCCTACGAAAGACATAGGCTACTGCATCATCAATTTCTCGCTAACCTGCGCGAGGAAACGCTTCGGTCTATTCCTAGACACCATCAAGAACCTGAACGAGATCTACCTGATGGGGCAGGAGATTAAACTGGTGAAGACAAGGGTGGTCAACGATCATGCGTCCAATAATTATACGAACAACAGTATCGAACGCAGCGTGAACGACTTCTTTGACACGTTCGCTTTGAGGATCACGCTGCCTAGATGGAATGGGAAACGAGAGAAGAATCAGATCGACCTTATGTTCGATGAGAACACTGCCCTATCGGAAGGTTAGTTAAAAAGGAAATAATTAATTAACGAGATCAATGAAATTCCGGTTGTCGTAAAGGTCGCGGCAAGGGAGGAGGCGGAGGAGGAGGCGGTGGTGGCAAAGGAGGCGGCGGAGGAAAATGCAAGATGATGATGATGGCTGGTCTGATGATGCTCAAAATGAAGATCGTGGGTAAAGTGTCCGCCTTTCTGTATTTTTAAATTACAAATTTTCTATGCAAAAAATTCTGACATATCCTTGTATACAAAACAGGAATAGCAACGGTGAAGGGCATGATGATGTCAGGCATGTCCTTGATGATCTCTATGGCGATGCTGATGCACAAATACATGAAAGGCGGAGGTGGTTATGGCGGTGGCGGCGGCGGAGGTGGAGGTAAAATATCTAGAATATTTTGGTAAAGTATTTAACAAACTTCCGTGTGTTTATCAATATTATTAACATTTTCAGGCCACTACAAAGAGATCGTCCTGCTTACAAAGTCCGGCGGAGGCGGCGGAGGAGGAGGAGGCTGTTGCGGACCTTCAGACAGCTACGGTGCACCTCCTCCGAGCAGTTATGGTGCACCTCCTTCGAACAGCTACGGTGTTCCATCAGGCGGCGGAGGAGGCTACGGCGGTGGAGGTGGCGGCGGTTATGGCGGTGGCGGCGGTTACGGCGGTTACGGCGGCGGTGGTGGCGGTGGTTATGGCGGCGGTGGCTGGGGCCGCAGCTTTGGTAGACGGTTCATAACCGCAAATTACGACACGACAAACCACACAGCTAACTCATCGCTGGTAAAAGACAGGTCCTCTAATACAAACATCATCGACGCCACAAACGGAGATAATTCTTCAATGAATTCTAATGTCACAAACTGGGGCTCCAGTCGCCACGAGCAGACGTATAATTATTTAAGTAATAATGCCAGCACCGTGGGAAACGGTACCGATGAGAATCCTCCGGTTTATCCGAAGAACTACGATGGCGATAGCGATTCTTATCAGAACGTAGCTTCTCACAATTACAGCGCTGACAATATTGACAGTGCCAAATCTGCTAGGTCCAGGAATTATCTTCCTAATAGTTACGATTCGAATGTAAGACCTGTTTATGCCGATGAGTGGCAGGCCACTGAAGACGATATGAATTTATCGAACTTGAAGAGGGATGTACAAAATGGCAGCAATATGGAAGTCAGCGAATCTTCACTGCTGGGAATTTGAAGTTACTTTAAGTCGAAGCTTAGTGTACCAGTTGGGAATAAATTTGATATTAGAAATAAACATCGAGGTTCCGTCTTCCTTCCCTTATTCGGATATGTTATAGTAACACTATAGTTTCACTATCGACTATTATAACGATTTCCTGCGACACTATAAAATATCAAATAGTATTTAACACTAGGTCGAAACGGCGGATCACTTTAATTTATGATTATTCTGATCGAAAAGATACATTATTACAACAACGCTCGTTAAAAGTAAGGATAAATGTCGTATTGTTACTTTCGCAAACTAACGCTGCATTTAGTGCTCCGTAAATAGTATGTCAAACGCTGTTTCAATTGAAAATAAAACAGAGTTATATAAAATTAATAACAGCAAATTAAATTTAATTGGTACTGATTCTAGAAGTTCATAAAGTCTGATACTCTAGAATCCAGCCGACCTCGAGCCTGTCGACTAGTTAATTAAACAGGAATTACCGAAAGCCCGAAAACCAGTCCTAATTTTTCCTGTTCACGCCTGACAGGTTGCACCGTAAGGTCGACGTCTTGGCAGAAAGCAGTGGCGCAATCTTTCGAAGAGCGTCTCAAGATTGCCCGCAGGAGAATGTTACCTGTGTGGAACAGGTGCGTCCGCCGACCGTGACATTGAACTTGCGGCTACCGACCGAGGCACACCGAGTTGGCGATCGTTGCCGACAGGCGTCCAAGGCCAACGATCGACTTCCGCAATGACGTTCACGGACGTTCGAATACGTCACGCATTGCCGGGAGAATTGGAGCCTCATCGATCCCCACGATTATCGATAATCGAGGGCACTGATTTCTAATCTCTCAGTCTAATGTTTGCAATCCAATTTACTCATTTATTCTAAAGATTTTATGTATGTTCTATAAAATTACACATAAATGCATAAAAATCTTCAATTAGCACACAGTAGAGGGTCCCAAGGAATTCATGAATCAGCGAAGACACCGTTTTAAAAGGCTCGAAGCCAGGTGCGACGTACGCAGGTGTCACGCATCAGAATGGATTGCGTACACATCTTAATCGAGTGCCGTAACTGTACGTCGGAATTAAGTCACACTTCGAAATGTGTGCCTCGGTGTTGCACGTACCCGTCTTCGGATCGACCCTGCACAATGGCTGACCCACATCCACAGCCAGCAGCTGCTTAGTACCCACGACAGGTAACATTTTCGGAGACAACGCGATCTGATTTGAAAGGTATAACGGCAGTCCGATTTTTCAAGTACGCCGAAGGATTCTTCCTGCTTCCTTCTTGCCCGCCGACTTTCGTTCAGCCGTACGAACTCTTCTACGGTGGATTCCTCGACGACCACCGTGGAAATCTGTACAAACAATTCTCGGTTAGCTATTTACGGAAGCCTTCTGGCACTTGCGAAACCTCGCATTGTTCTCGAACAGAAAGAAAGGTGTCTTGACCCCTGGAACAAAATATCGATTCTCGTATGTGCGGAGGCCATTAAGGATTTTTTTACTGCATTACAAAATAACTGTAGGAACATGGTGAAACTAGAAAACAAGGTCAAGCTAAGTTGCAAATCTCGTTTTTGATACTGTCACAGTTTCCAAGATGTCTGACCGCTTATCGAGCCACAAATCAAATATTCGCAAGACTGGTATTTTGGGATTTTTGTAAATTTTTCCTACGTACCATGTAATCACTTACAATAACGATAATAATAAATAAATTTCATATTTATACAAAATATTTTTGTATTTTGTATAAAAATACAATTTAGTTATTATTATTGTTATTATAAGTGATGGCAAATATACAAAATAATTTTATATGTCTTATATAATTGTACAATTTATTTATTACTATCATTATTATTATAAGTGATTGCATGGTAAGTAGAAGAATTATATACAATCATATACAATTTTATATATTTTATATAAATATACAATTTATTTACTGTTATTATACGTGATTGCACGGTAAACAGAGACATTTAGGAAAATACCGGAATTACATATGAAATTATATATAATTATATAATTCTAATGATAGTAAAGCGCAATTACATTTTGCCAGTAGCCGGGGGCCCTTAAGTTCAGGCGGAACTAGCCAGAAATGAGGAGGAATTTTAATTTCTCTTCGACCTCGTTATTCCTTGGGTGTTTTCGAATCGAGTTTACGTTCGGTCGCGAAAGAATGGAGCGCGGGGGCGGGCCAGGAAAATCGGAGAAAGTTTTCGTGTCGCCGGACAAAAGTGGGGTTGCCACCGCCGTGCCAGAAATAGGCAGAACGTGTCACGCCACGGGTTCGCGAATCGGTTCACTTTCCTACGCGAGCAGCACGCAGGCTCGCGTCGAGACAAGACGATTCCTGCGACCGCCATTTATGTTGACGTAATGGAAATTGACAACGCCTTCTCCTGCCAGCCGGAAGGTCCAAGCGGCGAGCAACAGGAGAGAAACCGAGCGATGCCACTCTATTTGCATAATTTTCTAGCCGGTTAACCAGACTGAGCAAACTGTGTTTGTATGCACTGGATGGTTTCTGTTTGCACTCGATTTTTCAATCATTCGTTTGGTCTCAGCCCACATTGTCATAACACTTATTCATTATATGTTCCAATCCGAAAACATTTTCTTTATATTTTTCTTTGCGATTCTTTTATAATATTTAGCCTCGTCATTTATTTAGTACAGATTTTTATTAAATAAAGATATCTGATTTTTATTAAATGATATTAAAAGTATTCGAATACGCATATTTTTCTGGATATTAATTACAATACAGAAAAATTTATGTTACATTCTTTCCTAAATTATTTATTGTCACATCAAAATTTGGCACTTCCATTTGGCCTAAATTTTTGTAATTGAAAATATACATATTACAAAATATGTATTACAGAAATAAATACGTATAGCGTTCAAATAAAAATAAAATATTATTATATATGTTATATATTAAAATGAAAAATTATTTTGACAGTTCGCGAGACCTCGAAGGCACTCCCGTCGCAGACTTTCCTCTTCTAGATCATCTCCGATAATTGTCCGCACTTGAGCCCGCGGCTGGCACTGTCAAACGTCGGCGATCCAATCGGCACCGATCCAGATTATGGCAGACGTACGTGACGATCTTGACAGATTCTTTTGCCCACCGAATATGTAACGTGTCCCAGTTGCTTGGTTCACTTCGAGCACGTGGAAACCAGTTTCTATGCACTGTGCAAATACTTTCAGTCCGGGCGAGCCGTGTTCCCGCGTTCCTCGATCTCGAACCTACGGCGCGGCGATCCTCGAAGCTCGGAATCGTCGAGCTTCGAGCGATCGGCAACTTTTTGGTAAAACCTGACACGGATCGTTCACCTACTTCGTAGACATTCGGGTTTCTTTCTCGGGCTTCATGTTCCGAGACCTAACTGTACCTCCGGCGGGATTATTTAACGCGAAGTCGCGTAAACAAGTTCCATTATCTTGTTCTTTATCGATTTGATTGATTAAAGGATACGCCGCGGACATGGCAGCATGAAAATCTTCTGTCAGCATAGATTCGGAGATAGATAGTCGGTCTTTTGCGTAGTTTTACCACTGTAGGAATGCTTAGAATCGTTTCTGTGATGGAAATTCCCGTGAAACAGGCGAATTCCAGAAACTGGTCGGTTCTATGTCTTGGACACGGCTGCGTGTCGGTCTGACCCTCTATTCGTGATGATTTATTTATTTAATCCCATTTTCGAAACGAGACGTTTTATGTGCGTCATTGAAGTAGTATACTAATTTAATTTTCATCTTTGAGATGTCAGTTTTAATCCTTTACATTAGAGCGACGACTTTGGGGTGTCATTAAAAACGAATATACCATATTACAAAATAATGTTTGCAGTATTCAATTTGTTGATATTTAAAGATCTGTAAAAAGAGCAAGTATTGAAGATGTCGACAGGTTCGGTGTCATATGAGAAACTTGCAATAAATCATGTAAAACTGTTGCACGAGGTTAATCAGTAAACTGCGGGTTTCACGCACTCTTGACATAAATTATAATGTAAAATGCAGAGTGAAATCTTCAGAAGAATTTAAAAATATTGTTCATTATTATAGTATTGATCATTATATACATATAGTATTGATCACTATTTCCAATTAG
Source organism: Augochlorella aurata (assembly GCA_028455555.1). Classification (NCBI taxonomy): domain Eukaryota; kingdom Metazoa; phylum Arthropoda; class Insecta; order Hymenoptera; family Halictidae; genus Augochlorella; species Augochlorella aurata. Next base: position 5,757,670 of record CM052153.1, on the reverse strand, counting down.
TTAAAATTATTAAAAAAAGAAAGACATCCTTATCTGTCTCTTGAATCCTGCAATTGGTTCAGAGAAACATACTCAAATTAAATTTACCGTTATTATTATTATTTATTTCAAAAAAATTGAAAATATTATAAATTTTAATAACAAATAATATTATCAATTTTAATATATATTTATATCCTATGTAATACATAATATAATATGCATATAAAGGACAATGGCGGGTATTGGGTTAATTACGAAACAACCATAAAAATTGAAGTACAGAGATTCACAGTCTAGCGACGATACTAAGTGAAGATCACATTCCACGATCCGTGCAGCACATTAGCCGAGTACATCGATGATCTAGGCTGTTTTAGAATGGTTCGCGCCCCTTGTTCCGCCATGGGTGTCGAGGATCGCGATAAAAAGAAGTAAACGGCCGCCGCGTCGGCGTTAGATGCATGCTCGTGCAAGAAATTTCGTTTCCGCGAACAGCATAAGCTCCACGCGATCGCTTTTCGGCGATCGTCGAACAGCCGAGTCTCTCAACCTACCTGCTTATCCACCTGGTCAAGCCGATAGTAGGTCAATGGAATTCATCCGAACTGGCTACGATCGCCGTTCGGCTCCCTTGACCCGCCCATCTCTTCCGGGACGATCTGTCGTCCATGGGGAAAATCATCCGCGATGACGTCAGTGCGCGAGCAGTGCCCTGTTTTCTCGCCTCGGTGCTTGACACCTCGTTACATACCTGTCGATACCTGGTATCGGCAGTAGAATTACTCACACGTCTTTTAAACGCGATTTTTTGTATCGGGAAGTGAAGTCGGATACTTGAGAATTTATCATCGAAAACTGCGAAATCTAATTTTTGTCTCCCTTTTTCTGTTAGTCTGTCCTTTGTATTCTTTTTCTAGCAACGACACTATTTCTACATGCGATAGTCTCTTATCTATTATATTACATTATAATACATTATATTATATCCTCGTACGACTATGTATATATATTTAAAAATAATGAATATAAATACATTTATTATTTCTAACAATATATAATAATAATAACATATTATATATGCATATTGTTACATCTATTTTTATTTTATCGATGAATAAATTAAATTAAATTATTATTATAATTGTTCAATTGAATGAAGATTTTTTTATATTCTGGGTCAAAGTAGACCCCGATATAACTGTCCAAAGGTTCACACAGTTATTAAAAACCTTAATAAACCTTATTAAAAATTTTATTAGAACATATTAAAAACCGAAATGCATTTTAGTATTGTATTTCCCCAAAAGCGTAAGATCAGAGAAAATTATACACCGCTGTTATCAATATCCGCTGACATATTTTATTTCTACACAGTTAAACATTGCGAGTAATATGTCCCCGTGGAATTAGTCAATAATAACTGTAAATTTCATAAAATTCTTGACGGCAATTTTAATTTGCTTGGAAACTAAGCATTTCCTGCAACGACGCGCCGATCGACGAGATCCTGGATCGATAGTTAAACCGGAAGTGGGGAGCCCCAGGGCTGAATCATCCCATTACGAGACGATACCGAGATCATTTCTCTCCGATGCCGAGGATGACCAGGGAACGCGGATAAGGTGTTATCATTCGTTCCGGGCGAATGTAGGTTGCCATACCGGCATAACGCATGCAGCTGGCCGGCTAATGGGAACACCTTCACCAAGAATCTATTAGTGAAAACCTCGAGGCGAGGATGCCCGCGAATTCGTGGCGCAGCAACGCTTATGGCTACAACTTCCGCTTTTCCTCGGGAAAAAAGACGAAGGAGGATCGGACCGCGTGGGAACGGACGGGTTGCATTATGGAACTGGATCGGTATTATGTATCGATTCGTTCTGATCGAGCGGTACTCGTCACGGTCCTCGTTCTGCGACGAAATAATGACACTCGCGCGACACGCCGCGTGTCAGCCAAGTGGTGGATAATGTTACGTTGTTGGAGGATGACATTTGCTCATTAAGCGGTTAACAATCTATGTCGATTGTCTGGTAGAGAAGTAGGACGATGCTCGTTGGAGTAAGATGAAAAGAATTCCATCTTAATTGCAGGACGATTAAAAATGCATCCGATCTCGTTCAAGATATATTTCAGACCAGTTTCGCAACAAATATTATTTACTGAAAAATAAAATTGTCTTTGTACAAATTAGACTGTGAATAGTTTTGTAATTTTTAATTTACGATAGCCTATGTGGATCAGGAATAAATCAAAATGTGTTGAAGTGTATTTAATTATACATTGCAGCATTTTTAAAACTATTATGCAAGCTTACCATTATTTGTGAAATGAGTGCTTTTGTTCTAACAATATCACTTTACAACTGACAATAAAGATTACCAACTCCTATGCAATTAATATTAAACAAATTCTCACTTTATCTCGCACTTTATCCCGCAGGCCAAGATTCCAATAAAAGCCGCGGCAAAATTGTCACAGAACTCGCCTAATAACGTAACGGGCGCCGCAATTAAACGTGAAATCAGAGTTGCACGCATCTAAGCTGCTCTACATAAGAGCAATTTGTTTTTGAAAAAAAATCTGCGGATTTCTGATTCCGCGACCGGGCTTCCTGACAATTAACCTCGATACGGAAAGTTATTGCTAGATAATGTTACTTAATATTCTACGGGGCGGTCTTCTTTGCGAGCACGTTGTTTTCCTACGATCGTTCCAAATTTCACTCTCGCGTTCCACATTTTTTTTCTGGCGGATTCGGAAATCGTCGAAAGTCGACGGCGACCTGTTTCCGCGAAGACTCGCGGCAATTTGCTAGTGTTACGCCGTTGGTAATCGATCGGCGGCCTAACTGGATCACTTGCTAGATCGTAGCAGACCGGTCTGATGGGATATAAACAGACTTATATGGCGTTGATCTTGTCGGACGATTGGAAATGATTTTGCGCGCTGCAGACTGCAGTTCTGGTGCGCTCGAGCTGCTATTACACCGTCTTGGCGTGTGCTTTCGTTTGGGATCATCGGAATTGTGTCATTAGCCCTTTATCTTCAAAAAGAAATATGAAATATATATATATATTTTTGTAACTCACTTATAAATTTTTTCAACGAAGTTGAAACGGAATACGTAACCGTCTGTTAAAAACTATATATCTGTTTGAAATAAATTTTCCAATTACCGAAATCCCATCACTCTATGCTTCAGAATTGCTATAGCAGATCGTGCATTATACTAGGAAAATATCAGAGTCGGATTTCGTACTTAATTTCACGGCCATAAAATTGTAAATGCATATCGGTAAATACAGACAGCCGGAGACTTCGATGCCTGACAGTTCAATTTGCATTTAGGCACATCTCTCCTTTCGTTTCTCTTTTTACACATTCCCGCTCTTTGTTTATGATATATTATTAGCCCGATCTTTAGCGCTATTAATATTTATATATACGTCCTGCAAGAATATATAATTAAAAAGGAACTACCTGTGCAGCCCTATCATAACGCAACCTGCCTATAATAATTATGTTCAACGATAGACGTTTACGCAGAGTCGCGTTACCACAGATTTATCCGTGGAAAAATGAAATTAAGCATAGCCCTGCGGCTCCTCTATCATTACATGCCACCGTAAACACTTGCAGTCAATAAAAATTAATAACCTCTAACTTCGCAAGGAATATACGACTACAACCATCGTCCCTGAAACATAAACTCGATCCAACGGTAATTACGAGCTCCTCTTGCTGGTGGACATCACTTTGAACATTTACAAAATAAAACAACCAGTAACTAAAGTGATGCGTTATTTTTGAAATAATTTGATCGCAATTGAAAATTTGATGAAAATGTTGCGAAATGTTATTGCTATAGAAAAGGGAAATGCAGCTAAATGTTAGCACCGTCAACGACCGTTTTCTCAATTTGTTCGAACATTTGTTATCAGTGGTTCGTTTCCCGCATCGGCATCTATTTGTTCTACAAACGAGCCGACGCACGAGGCCGGTCGGCGCGGATCGGCGTCAGCCATGAGTCCTCTTCGCGGCAAAACGCTCCGGCACGTTTCCGTCCGCTTTCACCTGGCCGACGGCCAAGGGGACTACCAAAACGCCGGCTCGGTGCATACAAATTCCGAAATCTCCGCTCAGAAACGCCTCCAGCAGTCGCGCGTGTAGCCGGTCGCGGAGCGGAATCGGCGCCGAGCCGGGCTGGTTGCAGTCGGAGAGGAGACGATAATGACCTTCCACGGAGCGGCTGCGGACGGAGTAGGAGGGCCTTTGACACACTTGACGCTCAGGTGAATTGTAGCCGGGAGACGGAGAAGCTCGTTGGTTAGTTTTGAGCGGGAGATCGAACGGAGCGCGTCTCGTGAGAGCAAGAAAGAGAGAGAGAGAGAGAGAGGCGGAGAAGGAAAGAGAGAGAAAGAGAAAGGGAGAGAGAACGAAGATCGGAGGAGCCGGATGAGGAGGACGTGACACGCGGACATGTCGATCGGATCGGTTCGGGAGTGTGCGAGGTTTCGGGACAGTCTGAGGACCAGCCTAATCGAAGCATTGGTGCCCTAACACCGGACAGCCGGTCAGCGTCCCATATTATCGAGCGTTCGAGGTCAGATCTGGAGGGGCGACGGAAGTGCTGCTAGATCCACGTGGTTCGGTGTCAATCCTCGGCTGTGTTGCACAGTGTTGACAACTGGTCCACATCCTTGTCAAATTCGTCGTCCGTTCGTTCGTTCATCTCCGAGAAACCTAGTCCGACCTTCGCGATGCAGTCGAAGACAGTGTTGCTTCTGTTGTGCATCTGCACGGCGAACGCCGGCGCGAGCTTCTTCAGCTTCAAGAACCTGAGGTCCTACGCGAAGATCTTCCACGTGGACGGGATGCTGAGGAACCAGACCGGCAACGAGCTCTGGGACGGGCTGTTCAGGGACTGCGACCAATCGGTCACGTTCTCCTGTATCCAGAGGAACGCGTACTCCTACCTGGACAACGCGTTCACCGACCGGGACAATATCACCGTGTTCGATGGCCTGACGATGAGGAAGAACAGCTTGGATTACGGGTCCTGTCGCAGGACCGATTCCGTGGACGACAATCTGGTCGAGGAGAGCAACGATTGCGACGAAGGGGAAAGTGAGGAGCAGGGGAGGGGGATGGAGGAGCGGACTCCCTTGGAGGAGGTGACTGGAGCAATCAGGAAGAGAGCGGTGAAGTTCTTGGCGACCCGGGACTACGAGATTCAGTTGCCGGAGTTCTTCTTCGAAGGCGCTGCTGTGAAAATTAGTCCGAAGGAGGTGGACGAGAGCGGGGCCTTGATTAGGGTCGATTTCGGGCAGCGGGCCTTGGAGAGCGAAGGGAGGATCTTCAAGAAACTAAGTGAGTATGGTGGATACGAGTTGGTCCTTAGGAGATGCTGATTCGCTTGCTCTTCCAGAGAAGTTCATACAGAATAAACTGCTGACCAGCTTCCTTGCGCTGTTGCTGATCATCAAGCTGATCAAGCTGAAGTTCATGTTCATCATACCCTTCCTGTTCGGAGTTGGCACTGCCAAGAAGCTGTTCCTCAAGCTGCTGCTCTTCTTCATACCTGCGTTCGCGCACGTGTTCAAGCTGTGCTCGAGCTACTACTCCTCGCCCACCAAGTTCCATCATCATCATCACCAGGTGAGCTGCATTAAAATCGAAAAACTGTTCCGTTCATTTGCGTATGTTTTCTGACACATTTTACTCGCCATTTCAGATCGCGCACCATCATCACCACGTCCCGGTCCCGGTTCCAGTGCCAGCATATTACGGCCATCATCATCACCATCACGAGGATGACCTGGACACCTTCGACTACGCTCATCCGCACATCCAATATCGAAAAGACGTGGAGGAGCTGAAGGAATGGGGGATAGAGCCCTACGAGGAGCCAGAAGAACCCATGGGTGCCGCTGGAGCACCCTATTCTGGTCCAGCCTATGCCGCAGCATACGGTGGCCCGCAATATGCTGCGAACGCTCCGCCGATAGCGTCAAACTTTGTCGATAAACGCCCCGTGTCGGCGCATAATCTGGCTTACTCGGCCTACCTCGACAACAGTCGGCGACAGGTGGTCCAACCTGCGAGTCCGGCCATCGGCAACAGCAATCCGATCGTCAGCGTTCCCGTGAACCCTGTGAACCCGAACAGCCTCGCGCAAGCTGCTCTGCCGGCTGCCAACACCGTGAAAAGCTCTTACGGTGTTTTCGGGCAGAACACAAGACAGATTTCCGCGAAGAGCAGCGGCCAGGTGGAAGCGAAACCAGCAGTCGTCCAGCAGAGGCAAGACGAGTTCTACGGGCCGATAGTGAACAGGCTCGAGGAGATCTTCAAGCAGCTGAGATTCTTCGAGGAAACGTGCAGGGAGAGGCTCGTCTGCAGCATGTACAAGAACCCGGCCGTCTACTCGCCGCACAGCAATCTCGTGTCGAACGAACTCTCCAGGTAAGGAACACGCAATTAGTGGGTTAATCGCGGGCGAGACGTCGCCGGAGATTATTTATGACCGACGGAATTAGGTGACGGTGTTGGTCGGATAGCCTGCGAGGTTTTTCGAGAACGGGGGCGACCGTGAGCCACATTTTTATGCTCTGATTTATCAAAGTGCGATGCGCGGGGATCCTCGTTTCAGATCTCCGATGAGCTGTTAGTTTGAATATCCGTCATGGTTATGGAGAATCACGTGTTCGCGATGGCAACTCTTAATACCGGATTGCAGATCGTTATACAGAATGTTGTGCATCGATTGCAGGATGCGTTGTGTTGTTCTGAAATTCTTTTCGTCATAAATGCATAAACGCGCAAGGCGATAAGTAATTTAGAGGATTATCTACAGAAAGTTTAATTTGAAGTGACATTATAGAGGTTCTAGCGAAGCTCTTAAAGTAATTTAAATTATTTTAACATTTTATTTAGCTATTTAATATTAACATTAATTGTGACTTGCAAAATAGGATGCGATCTTCCCGGTTCATAAGATTGAGATAAATCGAGATATTGTCTGGTAATCCATTCGTCATCAAAAAGTACACCAAGTATGAATGATACATAAAAGCTGGCTACCGTATAAGCAACTTTATCGCAGTACAGCTAACAATTTAGAAAAAGTTAGGTAAAAGTAGGTGAAAAGATTCAACCGCCTAGCGCACGATTAAGAAATTGCATATGGCTGGCGGAACATGCTGTGTTGATTACTTAACGGGAAGTAAATGTCTGTTCAGAAAGTTAGTCACCAGTCTTTCACGATAATTGCTAAGATCGCGTACGATTTCTTCATTTGCCTCTTACCTAGAGAAAACCATGTACCTAAACCTGGGACAATTAGTAGCAAACATTTTGCATGAAGAGCACGAACTGCCTACGACAACGACGTTCCAGATTCAATTTAAAGTATCATTTACCAATGAAAAGGATTTTTAAATCTTATCTCTTTTATTCATTGTATACTCGACGATCTATTGAACCCTATTGTACAATATGAATGAACAAAAAGATAACAATCGGACGTAAAAAACTAGAATAACAAACGCCCGATTAAAATATTTCTTCACAACAGAATGTTACCTTAGATTAGGCTACATTAGTAGAGCCAGAAAATAATTCAATACCGCAGCTTGCCGAATTAACATTAATATTAACCCGTATCTAATTCGCAGCTGTCTCTCATTCAGTATTGATGATTATAAGCTTGACCCTCGATCCTTCGACAGTATACTAGGATTTATAGTTGTATTAATTCAGTTCAATATTCAGTTAAAAATTCATTTTATTATTAACCCACGTCTAATACGCAGCTGTCTCTTATACAGAATTGATGATTATAAGACTGACCTTCGATCCTTTGACACTGTACTAGGATTTATTGTTTATAAAGCCCACTAAAAGAAGGACAAGCAACGATACTATTTATAATTTATAACCCTTTTAATATATAATTCTTTCAATAACTTTTAATTAGCCTAGAGGTCAAGTCTAGAGGCAATACAAGAACGAGAAAAATCGTGCTGGCTTCAATTGGCGCATGCTAAAAGTATTTGCAGATAGTTCGGCGTGCAGTGATCGCGCGAACCGATCGAAGCAATTACAGAGCGAGCAACCTACTCGAATTTCGATCGGCTCGTCCGTCGATCGCGAAGAGAAAGGTGGCGGCCGCCGCCCCGAATCACTCGAATCGGAACGTCGAATCGCGTTTCACGCGGTCCTGTCTCTTTTTACCCGGCCAGTTGTTCCTGTTGCGTTCACGGCCAACAATGCCCGCGATCCGCGGATCATGCCGTCGGCCGGCGTGTTATCGTTAGTTCCGCCAGGAAGCAACGCGATCTCGCTCTGCCCGTTTCCCTTTAAAAACAGACGAATGTTTCAGACAATTAGCGTGCCACTAAATGGCGAAAGTGACACTAATATGACAGCGTAGCAAAACAGCTACGAATCGGGTCAGACGGTTTTCTGGGACGATTATCGATCCATCTTCTCGTGGCAGTGTGTCAAGAAGGCCGCTAACGTGTTCGCCGTTTTCTTTTTCCAGAGACCCGCAGGAGCTGAAAAAAGCTGCGGGTATCGAAAGCTCGTCCAGCCAGAAGTTCCACAGATACTTGAACGCGGCCAGATTGGGTCAAGACGGCGGCGATTGCCTGCGACTCTACCCGTGTCACATAAACACCGAGTAAACCTGACCAGGATTTTTCGATCGCGTGGAAAAGATGAGAAAAACGGAGAAACCAGGCGTCAGGGCCGGGCGAGCCTAAGTGGTCCACTCCGGCAGGCATAATCGCGCTGTCAGTCCGAACATCCCAGAATTATTGCTGGAACCTCCGGACAAGTGGAAAGTCCATCTGCTGATGGATTTCGCATAATTCTACGTCCGCGACTGGTGTTACTCGTATAATGCGGCGCTTCGTGCGTGCTTTGCGAGCTTGGGATCACTTTCCTGACCAAACCCGACGCGTTCACTGCCATGTCCTTCGTAAATGGGAAACGCTATGCTTTCATAAAATCTCGCATAAAGCAATTTTATGGAGAGCTATTTTAACTCTCCAGTTTTGGTTTGATTACGTTGCTTCGTAATAGTTGTACTTTCCGGAGTCGCGACTTGGCAGTCGATGCGTTGATTAGCAGAAAATTCCTCGATCGTAGATTATAAATTTCCATGTTTAAACCAGTTGGAATTATTCTCCGACATCTTTAGAATGATAAGAATCGATGCGGGGTACATTGAGCGATCCTAAGCTCTGCGAATGGAATGAAATGCGAACGAAGCGCGCCGTGAGTTCCTTGCGAGCTGTACTTGTTAATCTTCGAATTGTATAGAGCATTAAATCGAATGAGAAGGATAGGATCTCTCTCTTCGATTTAGTTTCGATCGTTAATATTGTAAACGTAATTTATTTCGGTACAGGTGGATTGTTTAATGCGATGGCAGTTTTGAAATCCATCGAGTCCGGTTAATTTATTGAAACGTTAGCCCTTAGTTCTAGATTCGATGGTTAAGACACGGTGGATTTAAACTCGTTCTCGAGAAGCGTTTTCTGATAAAGTGTCAATGCCGATTGACACCTTGTCAGAGAAATCACTGGAACGCTAGTCTAGTGCTGTGTTATCGTTGCGTTAGGCTAGTGTCGATTTTTCTAGTAAGTTCTCCCGGTTCTGTAATTCAAGTGATATAGTCTTTTGAGTTTCTTTTTTGTTTTTTTTTGTGAGCTGTACATTAAGTGTAACAGTTTCGATTGTACAGTTTTGAGTGTGAGCCTATTGTTTATTCTCGTGTCTCAGTGGCTGCGTGGGTGATCTCGCATCCCGCAACGTTAGCTGTAAGAATTTATTTAATTCCAACCATTATTTATTGATACGTTCTCGGGTGCCATACCCATTCTATGCGTGTTACATTTCGCGGTGTGACCCTGGTAAAGTAAGTTTACTGTACAAAGGAATGCTTCGATATACGCTACCTCGAAGTCTCATTGTATATTACTGATTCGTACATAATAAACTGTGTGAAAAGTGAAAGCTGTCGTCTACATTTTTATTCAACATTGCGTAATCCTCGGTCTAAGACACCGTGCTAAACAAATCAGTGCAAAAATACACGTTTAATATTCAACAAAACGACCGCCGTTTCCACAGCCATGAAATATCAAGAAATTCCACGAAGTCACGTTGTATAGTCCGGTTACGTATGTAATAAATTATGCGAAAAGTGAAAATTGTGTTATCATCTCCCACTCTGATTAAACCTAACGCAGTATTCAGCCTCCCAACAAAAGAACGACGAAATTCTACAGACATCTACCGCCTCTTTCCGTCGCACCTTTCCCTTTCCGCGACACCGAATAATCAATCAAAACAGCGAAATATTAATTGCTATTCCAGAAAAGCGGATTCGAATAATACTGTTGCATAAGAGTGCACTTGGTTACGTCACTGAATTATTCCAGCGAATTTAAGCGGGATTCCAGACTCGCGCCCGTCGAGGATAAAAGTCCATCTCTATTTTATCGACAGCGGAATCGGAACGATTCGCATAAGAACTCGTTCCCCAGCGAGATCAAAGGCGCTCCTCCGGCATTCCTAATTACGAGATATCACCGGAGACACCTTGTGCAAGCTCGATTTCGATTCGGAAACACTTTCTACGAGGTTTCTAACGACAACCATTATTCTCCTTTCATAGACCATTCTTACTTTCATCTATTCTCGTCTCACGATCGGATAATTTCACTCGAGCGTCGATTTTCACGCGGTGATTCGTGTTTTTCGACGGTCGAACAGCGTCGCTCGATAAATCGGGTTCTACGACCGACTTCGTCGATGAGGAACGACCGACTGACAGTGAAAATCGATCGCAGACGTCACCGGTGGCTAGCTAACCGGAAACGGGAGGGCATCGCGGCCGTCGAAACCAAAATCGTCCCGCAGGGTCGGCTCGCGAAGACCGTGAAAACATCGGCACCCTAGATAATGAGGCTTTCTTCTTTCCTTTCAGCCGGCCACACGTCCCTGATCAAAATTCATCGGCCGTACGTGTACTCCCATCGGCTATAAAACCGGGTTGTCTTCGTTCGAGCCGGCATTCGGTGTTTAGCCTCGCAAATCGATCGGTACGCCATGAAGTTCCTTGCTGTCGTTGCGTCCATAGCACTTCTGGCCGCCATTGCGGCCGCCCAGAAGACAGAGACCACGGCCGAAGCCCTTCGAAGCATTTATCACAGGTGAGACTCGGGGAAATCAACAGTTTTAATTAGACATTAGACGTCGATCTTCGGAAAATTACATTCAAAGACCAATGAATTTGAAAGTAATAAGAAAACTTGATCTGTCATTGGATCGAATTCTGCTTAATTGATTTCATTTGACAATTAGTTTGCAGTTTGAATCGATTAAAATCGAACACTTGTATCGACTAGCATCTGAATAAAGCAATTTTAATATTAAGAATTTTCATTTTAAAACGAGTAAATGAAACGGCAAAAGCTAGAACTGTTAGAAGACTTTAATCGATAATGATGAGCATCGACGAATCTCAACGAGAATTTACTCGATCCTAACAGTCGAAGCGAAACACAAAAATGAACGATTCTGTTGCAGGTGCATTGACAACGAGTCGATGTTGTCCTGCGTGAAACCGAAGGTGCTCGCCTACCTCAGCAACGCCGCGAAGCAAGACAGGATCGCGATCACGGACGATCTGGCAGTGGTGAAGTCCCGAGACATGCCCGAGGAGAACAGCGAAGAGTACTACCCCCCTCAGTACGACAGCGTAGACCCGGCCAGGAAGGAACTGCTGAGATCGATGATGTTGGAGAAGCTGGACGCTTACCTCTCGAGCCATCACCTGGAGGCCAAGCTGCCCGAAGCCATCGTAGGCTCTAACATAGTGCCTAGATCCCTGGTGGACAACATGCCGAGAAGCTTGACCATTCCATTGTCAGACTCCTCGAACGGTCAAGGTAAGAAACTCAGAATTACGTCTCGAGAATGATGGGGCTGAGAGCCGATAGATTAATCGGATTTGGTGACTTTGCAGGTCGCGGTTTCGTCAAGAAGGTAATGATCCCGTTCTTGCTGGGACTGAAGTTCAAGGCCACGGCTCTGGTACCGCTCGCGCTGGCTCTGATCGCTCTGAAGACCTGGAAGGCTCTGACCCTGGGTCTGCTGTCCATGGTCCTCAGCGGAGCGATGATGATCTTCAAGCTGACCAAGCCGAAAGTCGCCTACGAGGTGGTGCACTACGGTCACCCGCCCGTCGAGCACGCTCCCCATTGGGACACGGCGCCCCATGGACCCTACAGAGCCTACAGGAAGTAGGCAGCAGCCGCCCCGCCCTCCCCTAGATCGCTCTATTTAATATTTATTCGCGCTGACTTATTTATAATAAAACTTCTTACCTGGTCTCACGAAACCTTGTCTATGTCACCTGGAAAACGGACGCGCGTCACTTTCCCTCTTGGTTATTTGCGTACGCGACGAGAATCGCGGGACGACCGAGAGCTCGAAACCGGGGGCGGGAACCGGGTCGATCGTTCTTTCGAATCGCGAAGCGGTAAAAGTCGAGGATATTCCTCGACAGCTGCGCGATTTCATCCGCCATTGACGCGAGGGCGATCGGGAACAGACTTTCGTGCGAGTAATGGGATTCGTCGGGATGCAGGTCGTGGGAGGGAAATTCGTAGACTCGTGGAAAATGGTCGAGCGGCCGCAGCGTGTTTTTCGAGGCGACACCGGCCGACGCTTACCACGGCCTGAATGTTTATGCAAACTCGACCCGAAATTCCAATTACCGTTCTGCTTCATTGTTACGGATGGCAGGAAGTCGGGCAGAGCGGACCCGAGTCGCTCCTCGCAACCCCGCAACATTCTCGCACGAGAAACGCGCACGCGACGAGCATCGGCGATAAGGCGCGAGGAAAACCGGCCGACTAGAGCTGGAATAAATTGATTAGGCGAGGGTGGAAGTGGACCTTATTCGATCTCTGTGGTCTTCGGATCTACGGAACTGATTTTTGCAGCAGTTCTGTGATTTTGGTAGTTACGCTTAAGGAATGCGATTTTTGATTAATGATTCTCGTGCGTAGATTTGTTGTGCAATTAACCTGAACCTACTGGAGAAACAAGTTTTTTTTTAAACGTCATTGAACTGGCGATAAGTAGCCTAGTTGCATGCTAGCGTTGAAAACTATGAGCAGTCGCTATAACCAGCAGTAACAAAACACGTACACTAAACTGGCATTAATTAAGACTAATTTTAAGAATACATGTATAACAAAAAATAAAATTTATAAAGCTAACGCAGTTAAAACATTTTTTTTTATCAAGGCTACGACGAAAATAAATTTCTCTATTGTCACAATAAAGATATGAAAAATTTGAGTATAATATGTTAGTACAATATTTCTAACAAGTTTCTAAAACAATCCCAATGAGAGGACAATTTCTCTTGCAACAAGTTTCTTTCTTCTTATTATAAAAATATATAGAATATTAGCAATTGCTTTTTAGAAATTTTACTTGACCGATTTTTGTACCAAGGTTTTCAATTTTGACCATTTTTGAGAAAATAAACAGCAGCTTACGGATAAAGTCTTTTATACAAATAGACGAAATGGAGAACGATTTAAGATCGATAGAAATGTTTTTGAAGCGCAGCCAGGAGGGTGTCATTTTGCAAGGGGTGGGGACGCGTGCAGGCATTAACGGAGCAGACGTGTGGAAAGTGTCGTGTTCGTGGCGTGAATGAACGATAGATTCCAATGCCAATGTTACGGTGCCACTCGTGCCAAGGATCAAGGGTCTACTCTTACTCCGTCGACAGCGATCGACTTCCGCTTCGATGTCTCCGATGCTGTAAGATGGCCCGCCGAATATTTGAAAGTTTCGGGCCAGCTGATTGCGTGATGTGATTGTTTTATTGGGGCCGTGATCGGGGTCAATGGAGTAATGGACATTTTAATATGTCAGGCTAGACGCATCAAAGCTTCAACCCCCTTTCCCTAATTCGGAACACTTGGATTCCTGAAGAACACGTGCTGATTCACAGGCGCTGTTCTATTTAACCATTAGAATTACAGGCGTTCCAATCTTTGCAAATAAACTTACTTTCACTCCCTTCGTTCCTTACCGTGTGGATTTTGAAAGACAAGCACTCGATACTTTTTAAAGCTCTGTCACTTTATACATTAATTATAAAATTTTTAATGGAAGCTTCTAACGAATGTTGAAAATATTTGAAAAGAAAAACTTTGATTATTTTATCAAAGTAGAGCGTACAAAATAATTTTACAACTTCACTTCTCGAGAAGTAATTGCGTGAAAGATACTAAGACGATACTTCACCCATTCTGTTTTCTCTCTCGATGTAGCCTAATTAGAGTTAGTGCCCAAGTACACTATCAACCCTAAAAAAGAAAAAGATTTAATGTTATTAGCTGTACTAAATTTACCATAATTTGTAAAATATATTTCATAAGAGCTCGAAGAATACAAAAGCTCCAGAAAATCTCCAAAGAAAATCTCCCTGAAAATTGAATCCTGGGGCCAGTAAATATCCAGGAACGCAAGTGCGAAGAGTTCGGGTACGAAAATAAATTCGCCGATTGAGCTACGAGCGGAAATGGGTGTCGTGCCGATAGAAAGCAAACTGTCGCTCATTAATATCGAAAGATGATCGCGTTTCGCGTGCGTCTCTGCATATGACCCGCAGCCGGATCGTGCGACATCGCGTGCCGTCGTCGCAGAAAACCATTCCTTCGGCTGTCTTCGCTGATCCCCCAAGCCATTGTTGCCTATTCCCGTCACGATCGTGTCGAGGCCTCGATAATCGAACACCATACTGAACGAAAAGAAAATTCGTGGCCGGATGGAAGTGGGGGCGGGCTCGTTCGGGTTCGGAACGCTCGGTGAACCGCGGAACGATATGGGGGCTCCGTATAAATAGCCTGAAGCCCAACCCATTGGCATCAGTCGTATCCAGGCAATCGTTCTCGAGCTAGAGGACAACTAACCAAGCAGACTTCCTCAGGGTACCACGAGTCAACGTCCCGCAACCATGAAGCTCTTCGTTTTGTGCGCCGTGTTCGCCCTGGCAGCCGCCCAGCCGGCCAAGAACGATCTGTGGAAAGGCAGCAGCATGGACCAGATGGTCGACCAGACCAAGATCGAATGCGCTCAGAAGAACGACGAGGTCTCCTGCATGAAGTTCAAGGTCCTCAACATGCTCGACCAGGTGTTCCGCAAAGACAGCTTCAAGGTAACGCCCTGACCCCATGGAAACCCTTATGCAAGCTTCATCAAGCTGATCGAGACAGTTTCGCCCTCGACTTTCTTCTTCGTACATTCTACTTTTACCCTCGGTCTCCTTTATGTCGGGTGATGAACGCATTGACTGCAAAGCCTATTTCGAAGGAAACTGTTTTAGACGCCAACATACCTTAAATAAATAGATCATAATATGGTAAAAATAATAAATAAATACATTCTTTGTTGGTAATGACTCTTCAACGCGTAGTGGTGGGCGTTTTCAATTATAAACTTAGAGGCCTAGCAGACACAATGCATCAAACCTGATATCACGAATAACGTAAATTAACGTAGATTAACGTAGATTAACGTAGACCCTTACACGCATCTGAGCATTGATTTAGTCTAAACCTAACACGGTAGATAGTTGTTACATAGTTCTTACAGCACAGCATAGACCTAACAAGAATATAGTCCAACTTCATCAATAGCTCGAACTTTATCTGTACCTAGAACCACCCCAGACCCAGTTTATCAAATAGAAAATTTTTCTTAATTCTTCCACTACTGTCAACAACATCTACCCATTCCTGCCATAAACGCACATATCCCTCATTCCTCCGATGAACAACGAATCCCCAAATTGATTGCAATCGTGTACACAGGTTTCCGAGACCGTGGAAGTGACTCGCAACTCGTACCCCGTGGAAGAAGTGTCCGGCCGCAGCGAGGGCTCCTTCCTGGACAGCGTTCAGGGCTACCTGTCCTCCCACGACGTGACCTTCAAGCTGCCCATGGACTCCTCGGTGAAGGTTAGCGCCAGGAACATCGACGACGACCACCTCAGCTTCGACGTGAAATTCGGCCAAGGTCGCGCCGTCGAGGAAGCTCGCAAGTCCAAGCTGAAGAAGGTGGTGATCCCGATCCTGGTGTTCGTCCTGCTCAAGGCTATGACCCTCATCCCTCTCGCAATCGGTGTCCTCGGTCTGAAGGCCTGGAACGCCCTCCAACTCTCATTCTTCAGTTTCATCGTCTCCGTCGGAATGGCGATCTTCCAGCTGTGCAAGAAGATCGCTGCGGACGGCCATGGTGCCGCGCTCTCTGCTCACGGACCCTGGGAGTACCAGGCGCAATACAGGTCCTTCCAGGACGAGCAGCCGACGTCGCAGTACGCGCAGGAACTCGCGTATTCCGCACACGCGCAGTCGTAAAACGCTCCGCAAGCCTCGCACCGACTTTTGTAAAATACCTGTCTTCCTACTCTTCTCTGTACGCTTTATTTAATAAATTATTCTTTGCAATCTGAACCCGACCTTTGTCGTCTCGCCGCGCTGTCTACCCTCTCTCTCTTTATCCCGCTTTTGAGAAATCATTGTTTAATTTACGTAGAAATCGAAGCCATGAAATTGAAGATGATTGTTTGATAGAAAGCTCTTGGTACCAGCAACTGCTTTAAATGTTCACAGAAACTTTCTTTTTCATAGTGAACTCGATCGTGGTCAAACCCGTTCATGATTTTTAGGACATTTGCTGGGAAGACTGAAATTCTAATCAAGTCTGTATGCTAGTACTTTCGAATCTTCTTCTTTGTAATATAAATGGACAAAATTCTTTGACTATTATTTGCTGTAATCAGTTCGGACTATTTTACAAATCTGTAGCTTTAAATATGTTTGAAAAGGAACGAATAGTTTCGCAGGTTAAGAGATCATATCGTTGCACACTTCAAATCTGTAAACTCTTTTAGAAGGCTAACTGGTTACGAATTATATTCTTTATTAAATTATATAATTTATAAAAGCGTCGAATTCGAACAAAATATGGAGGAAATGAAACATATACATAGTATAATTACAGTAATTTACGCACTTTTCAGAAGGATTGCAATAGCTAAATGGTTAACTAATGTTACATGGTCTCGCTTCTTAGAAGTCTTGCAATAACATAAAATAAATATTAGAGTATAATTTAGAAACACTTTTTTGCTCATTCTGTCAATTTTCCGAGTTTAGCAGAAATGAAAGGCAGTTATCAGTAATTCCACGTTTCACCAGTTTTACTAGTTAGTTGGATAAAGATAATTGAAACAATCCGCGCCCATGGTAAATTAATAATAAAAAGTCCAAGACGCGGAATTGTCTTCTGTTACTAGTTTCTAGAAGGACCAGCAGTCCGGTTCTGCAAGGAGATTATGCCCGATAATGATCAGCCCCGACCTCTTCGCACCGACCGGAAGTACTGCTTTGTCTCGTCGCTCGCTGCTCTTGCAAAATGGGAATCCTGTTTTGTCTTCGCTGTGGACAGAAGTTTATGCTTCTCTTGAATATAAATACTTTCCTTTTTGTAGCGCTCTTCACGAATTAGAGACACGACGTTCTTTCGACGAAGTGGAAGCTTCGCTCTGACGAAAATTGCTGAAACAAAATTGCTTTTTTTGAATCGCATTGTACATTTTTATCGAAAATAAAAAGCTTCCTTATCAATTTCAAGAAACTGGGACTGTGTAAGAATTTATTTCTTCTGTGCATAATTATAATTATTTAAAAATATTTTGATCACGTTCTCCTAATGTTTTCACTGTTTTATTTTTCATTTATATTACTTATTGTCACGTTACAATTAAATATTTACTAGATATTCCATGTTCAGGTTATTAATTTAGTTATTGCTAATCCTTTTAATGTACTTTTTTAAATCTCCTCCATTGTGGCAATTATTTCTCCACTTCGACTATTGAGGTCACACAGTGACTACATATTCAAGACAAATAAAACGGCATGACGTTTGTCTCATTCAGATGACGGAAACGGATCCAATCAATGCGCCAGGTTTTACAGCTACTTCGTCACGTGCCCCATATATTTATTAATAAATGTCACCATTTTTAACGGAATGTCTTGTAATAATTTATACCAATGTTTCGAGCACGAAAAAATAGATATGCAAAGTTTCAGATTACTGGATCAAATCGTTTTTTTCTTAAATTAATTGCTATATTCAACACTGAAAACGCGTAAATCATTTTTAAATCACTTTAAAATCATTTAAAATCACTTTACGCAAGTGCTTAAATATCACGAATCGTGTGAAGATATTATTTCGTTGACACACTTTAAACATTAAGATATGTAATGTTACTCAATGTAAGGGATAACTGTCTATTTCCTTGGTAACTGTCTATCGAAATCAAGATGTACTGTCTTCATAAAATAAAAATACTATGAAAATTTAATTGTCCGTTACTAAGCAAACGACACATACTATATACCATACCATGGACTTCTATGGACTAGGACAAGCACTGGAAGATATGAGCCTGAATATCGTTGAAAAAAATAATATTCGGCGTTCAGCTAATTAAAATTTAGTTTGTAAGAAAATAAAATTCAGCGCCCAACAAAATAAAATTCAGCGACTAACAAATTTAAATTCAGTGTCCAATAAAATAAAATTTAGCGCCCAACAAAATAAAATTCAGCGACTAACAAATTCAAATTCAGCGTCCAATAAAATAAAATTTAGCGTCAAACTAATAAAAATTCAGTTTTCAAGGAAATAAAATTCAGTGTCCAACAAATTAAAATTCAGCATGCAGCAGATCAAAATTCAGCGTCCACCAAATTGAAATTCAGCGTAATTGCCCGGTGGTCGAAAGAATCCCGAGCCCCCCAAATACGCGATACCGTTCGGCTGGGCCGTACAACGAGAACGGTTATCCGTGCTCCAAACGTTGCGTTCGTAGAAGGCTATAGGTACGGCCTAGAGCACGAGGCGGCCTAGCGGCGGCGTTAGAACGAACGCCAAGTAAGAGCAGAGAGAAAGAGAGACGTCTGTTCTGGTGCGGGGCGAGTTCCGTTTCCCGTGGTCTCTCGCATGCCATCGTGTACGTTGTACGCGACGTACGCACGCGGACAATCGATCCGCGTACGTACACGCTTCTACACGGTTTCGGGCGCGTGCACGCACGTACCCAGACACGAGGCGCAAAAGGGAGGAGGGGGAGAGCCGCGAGAGGGAAGGTGGAGAGGAGCGTGGCCGCCGGTCTATGTGCCAGTGAAATTTGAATAATTTTCCTTCGATCGTCGATTCCCGGCATGCGCGACCGAATAACATAGATTCGCGGGGGGCAAATTAAATAAAAGGGGCGGGCCACTCCTCCGTCAGTCGCAGTTCGATCGCCGATCGCTCGCTCGCACACGCACGGGTGGACGATCGATCATCGTTTCTCATCTTTTCAATTGTTCGTTTGCGTTCACGAGTAGCCGCCGGGTGCACGGATTAAGAGAACCATCCGAAAAGATGAGGACGTTCCTACCGGTAGCAATCATCCTGATCGCAGGGGGCTCCCTGGCCAGCCAGGACTTCCTCTCCAAGTCCCTGAACGAGTGCATCGCCGCAGACTCCTGGACCTCTTGTCTGAAACACGAAGTGCTTGGATATCTCGACGAAAAGCTTGGAACTAACACCGAGGCCAGGTCTCTGGATACCGTCGACGAGGCCATCGTCGCGAGGACCTTCAAGTACCTCAAGAGCTTCGATTATGGCGTCGATATACCCTTCGTGGATGCTAGTCTCAAGTACAGACCTAGCAGGAGCTTGGCCGATCTCGATATCGAGTTCAAAGGAAACGAAGTTGCCACTAGTCAGGCAAGAGGCATCCTCAAGAAGAAGCTGCTCCTGCCGATCCTTCTGCTGCTCAAGCTCAAGATGAAGGCTCTGATGCCCATTCTTGTTGCCATCGTTGGCATCAAGGCTATGAAGGCTCTCGTACTGTCCAAGCTCGCGATTCTTCTCGTGGTCGGGTTCATCGCCGTGCAGTTCTTCAAGAAGGGTGGAATGATGATGCCAATGGGTACGTACTCTGACGGTTCTTGGTCTCTTGATTATAATTAGACTACGGTTTTCTTGCATTTACGGCAAAACTGGGTAGATGAAACAGAGTGAAAAGTTTATGAGACGGTCTTAAGAATGATCTTATTAAAAACTGTTTGCATCGATTGCAAGACAAATTAAGTCAAGTATGATTTTCTTTCCTTCTTTCATAATTTTAGTCAGTTGAATAGAGTCTCCTCGAGAATACTCTTTTAGATTGTTCTCAAGCAAAATATTAGGAACCGATTGTGAATCTAAGTGGTGTCTCAAAATCATGATAAAATTGTTAAAGAAGGAATTATACTTGCTCATTTGTCTCGTAATCAGTGCAAAAGATTATTACCTTGCACAAAGATCCGCAGTTTAATTATAATAAAGCCACCTTTTTTATTCAATTCATAATGAGTGATCAAAGTTTATGGACAGTTGCGCCTTTATGCAAATAGATCATTATTTTCTATGATAAAGGTTTTAGCTTGAACAGAAGATTAAAGCTACACGAATATTTATTTCTAACATTAGCAGCAATTAGATATAAAATCAAACGTTTCAGTGTCCAAACGTGACCAAAAATGATCGAAATCGTGAACATAATTTTACGAAGCATATTTCAAAAGCAGAATTTTAGAAATTCATTTTGAGACTGCAATAGCAACTTGCATCATTCTAGCCAAAGAATAGAATTTTCCTAAGACAAAATACCTATAAAAAGTAAACTTTTAACATCTCTGAAGCTAGTAAAAATCACGTAAAACGTTTATGTTAATAATTGCGCAAAATCAAGCACAATAAAGTCTATGAAATCAATTAATACCCGGTGACTTTAACGCGCAGTCAGGCGCCATGTTTGCGCTCGCTACGGCGGGAGATTCGAACGTGGTAAAAAGATCGCGACGGTACTGTTTCTGAAAAAAATAGTGAAAATAGCGAAACTTGTCGCAGGAATGTCAATGGACCCGGCCCCGCAATACGGAGCTCCAGTATTGGGCTCGACGACGTCCAGCTACGATCCGGCGGCCTCGTGGGACGGAAATGGGCCTTACTCCCGCGTGTGGACGCCGACGAATGGCGTGGATGCCCAGAACCTAGCGTACTCTTACTATTCGCCTGGCAGCAGCTCCGGCTCGTACAGCTCTTCGGCTTCGTCGTCCTCCTCGTCGTCCGGCAACTCGGCCAGCTCCTCGAACTACTAAACTCGAAAACGAAGCTTCCTCAGCCCCCGATTAGCTCCTGCTCTTTAACTACCAGTCGATCGTTCGACGTTCGATCCAGAGCCGGAGCCCCACGTGGACACGACCAAAGAAACGCACGCCAAATAACCATAACTGATCCTCGACACACGATCGTCGATCGTCGATGGTCGACCGAACGAAGACTGCGAGAACGTTCCAGGCAGGTCTCATCCTCCCGTCGAGAACCCTAGATCGAAGATCGGCTTTTTTTTCGTTTTTCAAGATCTCGCGATCGATTGTCTCGACGAGAGAATGAGATCTTTCAGACGTCACGCTTCATTCTGCGACCCGTGTACGCGTCGGAGGGCATTTAACCAGCAATCGATTGATCGAGGAGGACACCTGGCTCGATTGACCTCGAGTGGAAGAGTTGATACGGAGCCTGGCTCGAATGTATTGTTGTTTGTCATTCTTGGTTTTATTTATTTGCTCACGCGACACGATTATTTATTGTCTCCCTCGCATTTGTTAATAAACGCATCTATGTAACGAACGATTCTGTTTGCTCTGTGATTGCCCCATCGTTGCTTGATTTTATGCAGAACTTTTTCAGTGATCGCATTGTAAATTATTCTGGAAGAATCGAAATTTATCGTGAAGGTAATGCTAGTGTTTTAATAAATGAATCTTCTCGGAATTATTGAACGACGATCGCAGATTAAGTCAGTTAGATTATAATGGAGGATTCAGGCGCCAGGTGGTACGCCACACTTCTTACAATGATGCACGACTCGTAATCAGTAGTAGACTATGACCGCGTCATTCGCTCTAGAATAATTGCACTTATAATTTACTCGATGGAAGAATAAATATATTCCAACTCAAATTAATGCCTTTTTCAAAAATAGAAAATTAAATAAGGGTAAGAGTAATGTGGTATATGTGATTTTTATTCTAATTTTGTAATATATCTTTTTAAGATCAAATTTCTTAATCCGCAATAACAAACAAATGGAATCGATAAAAATCAGATGCGAATGTTTTGAAAAATCGATGACGACACCGACCGCGCTAGGAATTCGAAATTATACAGGTCTCTTCAGTACCTTACCTGCTCCGTAGCTGGTAACTCACCTGAGACCTCGAAATAACCTTCAGCAGGTTCGGAGCACCTGGCCAAGATGGCGCTTGCTCTGCGCCATGGAAATTCAGCGTTATCAACAGGTATTTAATTTAAAACACCAACAATCTCCAATAACACGATTTCCATATGCAATTAACTTTTTCCTGCAAGAATAACCAGTTCGTTCATAGAAAAATCAAAAATACTGTACTATAGAATTGAACAATATCGGGCTAGATCGAATAATTTCGAAAAAATATGTCCTTCAATTTAACTTCTGTTTCAGTAAAATGACCGTCGAAAATTGTAATTCGGCACGAAGATTCGCAGTCTACCAAATGCAGATATTATTTACCGGCGATATTATCAATCGCCAATTCCACTCGAATATTAACAACTGAGAAAGCAGTAAATTGTCCAACGACTGTAAATTTTAATGTAAATTTTACAAGAGAATGACGCCCACTGCGCACGAATCAATTGAAATTTCACTAGGGCCCAACAGACTTCTGTTTGTCAGGGCCAATAAAGTCGAGGGATCCCCGAGGAAACGGAGCCGGTTGAATAGCTCTCTGCGTCCCCGTTGTAACAAAGGGGTGACGGTAATCTGCCATTTACTGTCCTTTACACGGCCGTTCTTCCCGGGTCAACCCTTTCGTCGTGTGTCTTTAACGACGTGCAGCACGAACCGCCCTTTCTCCCGGAGGGTAACAACAACCCTTTCTCCTTTCCCTCGAACGAATCGAAAAAACCGCACTGACCAGAAAACGCAGTAAAAGTTTATGGCCCCGGCGGCAGTGCGGGGCCAGGTAATTCTCCTCTCGAGTGTCGAGCCGGCCCGAAAGGGTTCGAGAGTGTTATAGTCGAGAGAGGAGGGTAATCCCGCGCTTTATACAAGAAAATCGACGTAATCCGCCTTAAGCTCTGGCCCTTTTCACCACTTGACCGCAGGATCTGCTTCTCCGCTGGCATAAACGCGCCATAAACGGGCCCAGAGTGAAAAGCCTGTCCTCTCGAGCTGTTTAATCGTTGCGCCGCTGATTAAATCATTCATACAACAATCTAAAGAATTTCTGTGTCCCACACTATCCCCCGCGAGCCATAAAATGATTCAAAACGTGTTCCATGGCGATCGAACGACGCGATCGGGAATTAAACTTCGAGAGGCTGACATCTGCCGAACGCGAGGCCAGAAATAATGAAATGAAAATGTCTGCCTAACCGCTTGCTGTACCATTTTTTTCACAGTTACGACGACTAGACGTTTCTCGATTATAATAATTTCTTAGAAAGAAATTTTTTAAATATTGCGCACAGAAGAACAGAATTTTATTGCGACTCTAAAGAACAGAATAACATTCATACTTAACAGTTTTTTAGTAGAAATCTCTGCTACGCGTTAGGCTCGTTAAAGTATGGTAAGCGGTTAAACCAATTGAATATGTATAATAACAATCGTAGATTGTTTCGCATCTCGTATTCTATGTTACAGGAAGAGCAACTGCACATTTTCAAAGATTCTATCACCTCGCAATGGGGTCTCGAAGGTACTAGTATAGCGATCGAACACACCGAGGAGGAATTCGCAGAAGAAACGCGAGGCAATAAGTCATTAGGCCGCGAAAAGTGGCTCGGACGCTCGGAGACTCGAGGCGGCGGCTCGCGCATTAAAAATAATTAAGTACGAAGTTGCTCGTGCTTTCCTTCGGAGTTCTCAACCTGTCGGCGGTTTCTTCGAAGCGCGAAGATAGTTTTTCAGCGCGTGGTCAAGAAAGAAACGCGCGTTAATAAGTGGTACGCCATTAGTACGCTAAATCGGGCTCGGAGACTTCGACGGGTGGATAAGCGCGATCGCCGCGCGGAATTTCAATGTCCCCGACAAATACTTCTCTCCGTCGCTGAAATTCGCGCTGTTAACAAACGCCACAATCTCCACGAACCGCGCCGAGGTATTTCCTTTGATTCCCCGCGCGCCCGATCCGATACATTCCATAATTCCCGATTTAATAATAGAGAAGATCGGTTTCTCGCCGCGTTTTAACGAATTCCTCGAGAAAAGACCGGTTCCGGGCGTCGGAAGGGAGGGCAGGGTCCTCAACCCTTTTTCCAGAAACCGTCTCGGGTTCGCCGCGGTCCCGTTTGTGCCCCGAATCATCGTCGTCATTGTCGGAAGCGGCCGCGAGCCGCTTTTTTCGGGCCGACGCATTCTCACGGTCCATCGGAGCGAGCCTCGTTCTTCCCCGTTTCACATTTAACAGGTTTACGATCTGCATTGCGCAACCCGGCAACAAAGCGTTGTTAAATACCCGGGACACGCTGCTCCAACAGATTCCCCGTATAATGATCGACGAGGAACAAGGCCGCGAACGCGGCGACTCGCGAGCCGCCGATTTGCCCGGCTTCGCGGCCGATTCCTCGGGAACCGCCGCACACGCTCGACCGTGTAAACGCGTAAACGCTTCACGCTTCGGGATGCTTCACGCTATTCACGCGAACGGTTGCCCGTTTGACGAAACCGGGTCGGCTTTCGACGATTCCGTACACGGGGTCGTCGGGACTTATTAACTGTTTTGCTGTGGAGCGTGGAGTATAATATCGGACATATTTTGTAACTTTATTAACTCTTTCCTTCGCGCGGTATCGTTTAAAAGATATAAAACAATTAATTGCTGAGAATGTGATCAAGAGAATGAATGGGTCATTTAATAATTATAAAAGGATACGATACGATCTTTTAAAGTCCGAAACATTTTCGTTAATGTAATGTTTCAATTTGAAGCATTAAAAGTGTCGCAATTTATCGTTTTATATTTGTTAAACGACACCATAAATTCGACATTGTCATGTTCTTAACAATGACTCGTTATATATTTTTTAAACGATGCCACGTAAAACAGTTAATAAATTTGTTCAAAAATATGTCTCGTATCGTAACAAGACATATAGAACAAGACAATAAATTAACACCTATCAAAAATGGAACGTTCTTCGACTTCGTAAAAATGATCATTAGACTGAACAGAGAAACCGACTCGATCGGTTCTTATAGAAATGTCGTTCGATCGTCGAAATAATTGGAAAGTACAAGATCTAACTCTGGACATTCGCCTCCGTATAAAACGTCCAGCATTTACATCAGCCTTAATGGTGCATTACGACGCATTCCGCCGCGTTTCGTCATCCCAGCTAGACTCCTCTCTATCCTAAATTTTGCAGCTTTCTCGACGCACAAGTACGGCAAGTACGAATTACGGAGGCAGAGGCGACGTAAAAAGATCGTGCGAAAAATTTGCGTAGGAATGCGGGGATCGCGAACGCGAGATTGTTCGCGGAAGCGCGCGATCGAGGACACGCGTCGCGCGCCGTGATCGAGTAAGAAAGTTCCTGAATCACCCGCGCTTTCTTTCTCGCGTGCCCCCACCTGCGATTGCGTAACGAGAAATCGATCCTCGTTGCATCGGCAGGAGCAACGGGGGCCGGGGGAATCGGCGATCAGCGCGCAACGTGCAACGCTCGACGTGGCTTCGAGCCGATTGCGTAACCTCTGCGTTTCGTCGGCTCGTCTTTTCTTGTTAGGCCAGCCTACGGTCGAGGCCCTCCACCAATTTGATTGAAATAAGGACGACTGCTGCGCTCGGATCCCCGCGACCAAGCGCCTGTCGAGCGGAGTCTTCGCACCGGCGACATTTAATCGCGCCGCGCGATATGTGACATTTGACGCTTCCTCGCGCCGGCGAATGAACTGTATCCCAGCGCACTTGCAAAATCGTCTTGAGCAACGGTTTTTTCCTTCCCTCCGGTTAGGTTTTTTACCTCCAGCCTCGTTGACATTTGCGACTGCCACGGTGATGCTCGGTCTAGCTCGCTGCAGACCGAAGTGGGTCAGCGGTGATCCGAGTTAGATTCGTTTTTTTCCCGGAAACCTGTCTTTCCACGAAAATGCGCGAACTTTGATGCGGCGTTTTTGAATGCGACTGTCAGACGTTGTTCGTCATGGTTTTTAACAATTTATCTGCCGAGCAGTTTTCTGTAATAGTTCGTTTTAAATCGGAGGTCGACAGGAAGGAGCTCCTCATAAAGTACGCGACGGTAATTTTATTCATAATTCTATAAATTATTGTTATTAATGTTATGCAAGAATTTCTTCTGAATTTGTTATTTGTGAGAAATTTATCGAGCTTTATGCATTGAAAGATCCATTGATAGGCTTCCGTTAATAAATTTGTTAACCCTTGCTGTCATATATTTACTCTTAGTCATCAAAGCTATTTTTTCTTATTTTTACACAAAACTAAAATATATTATTATGTCACATATATCTAAAATTTAAAAAAGAATTAATAAAATTTGCTTTCCCTGCTTAATCTTGTATATTATGTATTACTGTTCGTTCAACAAAAATTAATTGAAACTAGCATGACACCTACGTATGAACTTAATACAATGTCAAAGGGTTAAGAATAAAATAAACTAGCCAGTCACCTTTTCGAAGAAGAAAATAATCACGCAGATATTATTTGACAGAAACGAATTACCTGCTTCCAGCAATCAAGATGAATTTAGGAATTTCTAAAAAGTGGTCGGAATATTTGGAGATAACTTGACGCTTCCTCAAATCGGTATCTTACGTTCGTTCTGTATTGTACAAGGAAATAAAATTTGCGCAACTACGTATGAAATTTACGGTTTAGTCATTGGAAATGAAATAAGGTGTCACGCAGAAGTGATTTCTTTTTCATTAGAAAGCTGCGTGTCATCTGATAAATGTCTCTTTCCGCATCAGAAATAGACGCCGAAGGACGGTTACCTCCACGAAGGAGATTATCGACGTATTACCCACTTTATTAATCATCGCAGTTTCTCCGTTACTAAATATCGCAAGGCACGAATCATTTTCGTTGCCTTCAGTCTCGTTGCCAACACCTTCAGCGATCACTGTAACATTGAGATTCTATTCTTAGAGCGACGGCGAAGTTTTTCCGAAGGAAATATTCCCCTTATCTTTTCATTAAATAATCTGTGGAACATCTTTACGCACTTATCGAATATGCAAATGTCTAAGACGCGCGTAAAACGACCGCAGTAATAAAAATTGATAGGCTTTTTTCAATTCGCGCTCACCGCCAGCATTTAGAAAAGCGTCGATTCAATGATTGGTTCGCTGCGATATTTCAAACACTTACTGCGGAATAATGTTTTATAATTACACGTCATATTTCGTCGTATCGAACTAGAAGCACGAATATGGGCGATATGGTTGCTATTAAATACTTAATAACAATAATAATAAAATATTGAGGAATAATTTGGACGCGCATCTCGATGCATTCACGTGTCCGTTAGCAGCTGTCTCGTGTTCGTCCTCTCGAGAGAAATTTAGCACTTGTTTCGCTTTTTACAAAAATGTGCACAAGGACTCTCGGAGAGCACAATACATCAGATTCATCCCGACGTATCAACTTGTAGCGACGTAGAAGTTGCGCAACGGTCTCCCATCAAAGGCGCAGATTTTTTTCTGGCCGATCGAGGCGCACCTTTGACGATGCATCGGGATGACGAAAGGAGGAAGCTGCATCCTTGTGTTACAGATTTCCTTCCGGTTGTGCAACAGCCGACCGGTTACACCCCTGATTTCTTCCCCTAACCGCGTTGCATCTCCCCCACAATAGATCTCCAGTTTTCCACAAGCTTTTTTTAATAGGTTCAATCATTCTCTCTCTCTCTCTCTCTCTCTCTCTCTCTCTATCTCTCTCTCTTTTTCTCTCTTTCGAGAAAAAAAACGAGAGCGCAGCTTGTGGACGGTTCTCGACAAACGGACCCGGAGTTTTTCGGTGCATCGAGTGTCCATGCACCAGGATCGAGGGCGAGGAGGCGGAGGGGAAGGGAACACAAATGCAGGAAGTTACGCATCCTGTGCGATCGGACCGATCGATCTACGCAGGATCACGCTTCGGGCCCTATTATATCGATCCCGACTGAAACAAACGGAAGACACTGTAATATTTTAATGTTATTTTTAGACGCGGTAATAACAGCTCCAGGATGTCTTCCGATGATTTAGGCGCGTTTAAAAATGCATCCATGAATATGCAACGTTATTCGCGCGCAACGATTAGTATCTTGATAAATTCGATCATTGGCGAGCCGTGCGGTGCGAATATGCAACTCACTGCAAAAACTATGCACCAAGGCACCGACGAGCTTTTTGCTGTTTAGCGACGAGATTTTTCTTGGAGTTACGGATTTCGATTTGGTTTAATGCTTATCAGGAGGTTGATTGGACTTTGTAATACAAGGATATCGGTTGTTACTGAATTGAGAATTTTTCTTGGGATACTCGTTATCATGGCGCTTCTTCTCCGGCGAGAGATTTCTTTCTGGCGGAACGGACGAAAGAGGATTAATATTCTTTAAATGCATAATTTTCCTTGTTTTCCACGAATCGCTATTTATAACAAGCCATTTATGGCTTGAAAAATGGGAAGATTCGCGGCACGTTCGCAAGCGAATCGCAATTTGTCGAAGACAATGAAAATGTACGTATCAGAAGACTAAGCACGTGTTTCTGTTCGAAGAAAATGTTACTGCATTCCAGAAATACGCCGATTATAAATACACACTTCACTGTTAGTACATTCTGCCGATCGTATGCAGTTCCCTTTGATGAACTTGAGTATCCACCGCACTGTCTTGAATTATTCGTAGCATTCCTATGCTAATATTTAAATTGATATCACAGATGAACGCTCAGAAATAGTGGTCACTCGTAAAAGAATATACTGCGCGATGGGACTGAAGCAGTTTTATCTATACCGTCGACGCATTCTCGGTGCAACTCGACGCTGTCCCGTCTCTAATTGCTCTTCGAATTAGCATTACTCTTCGCCCATTGAATAAAAATCCTACACCGTCCGTGCCGCAACTCAAGTGGATCAACTTTACAACCTTATCTGTCGAATCTATCGTTAAACCGCTACGAGAGTATCCAACAGTGATCTAATGCATCGCGATGCTGCTTACATTTTCATAATTTCAACGATTAGAATGAACATGCGATGTAAATGCATGTATGTTCACCGTTTTTAAAGATACAGAATGAACGAGGTTGCATAGTGACTACGAGAACGGTTCGATCTGTGAACATTGTGGAATGATTCAAGCAATGCGTTATCGAAGACAATGTAATCTAGACAATTACATTACTCATCGCCACTATGTGAAGTATTAAAAAACGTGTCCATGCTTCGTCAAGCAATTATAATACTTTAAATATTCCCAGGGACATATTCTTTTTATATCTGGCGAAAAGACGTTCTTCATTTAGGGGTGTATTCTCGAGTGCAAAGTGCGTTTTCTGTAACTTCCTTTGATGTTCCTTTTTTTGCGAAGAAACTATAACACAGTCGCAGTCATATTTGCTAGATTTGTTAATACGTGTCTCAAGAACATTTAAAAATTTTTTGAAGTGAAGAAATTAAATATGACAGCACTGGCTATTTTAAAACAATGATGAATTACGAAGAGGTGGCCCACGGTGAAATATGTATAAATAAACCCTGTTTTGTTTGGGGAAGGTGTTGAAGTGCCTGCACAAAGGGGTGTCAAAAAAGGTAAAAAATACGCCGTTCACGCTAGAATAGCTCTGCAAGGAAGATGCATTAATCGTTCGGTCACGTTTCGGTACATCGTCTGCTTTAGAACGAACGGCGTTTTTCACGTGCAACGTGCATTCGAGTAACTCCTTAAAAGGTGCGTATATCATTCGGATCGAGGATTTCCTGGCACAGAATCATCCGGAACAAGAAATCCTTTCTTCTCGGTTAGAGATGGCGGCCGTCCGGGTCGCGATTGAAGCGCATCAATTTCCCAATCTAATCTCCGTCGAATCCGCGGCAGGATCGGCTGGAATATAAAATCGCGGATCGGCGTGGCAGTTAAACCCCGGGCATTCGGTCCGCTACACTGCCGCGGAATCCGAGATAATCGAATCGGGAATCCCGGAAACGGCGAGACGCCGGCGCATACCACGGCCGGCGTCGATTAACAATTAACCGCTGTCAAATCGATCATCGGGGGCCGGCTTTCCTCGCGCTCGATGGGCCCGATGCACTCTGGTCTCGGGGCCCCGGTGCAACAGGTGCAAGGAAACTCGGTTCGGTGGCCGGCCGGTCAATTCTTTCGCCGCGAGATCCGATACGCTCGATAACGAGCCCTCTCCCGACGCCGAGAGACCGGCAGCCGGTCGAAGAAAGTGGCGAGCGAACATGACCGAAGAACAAAAAAAGAACAAAACGAAGGGAACAGAAAAAAGGAGCAGGGACCACTCTCCCGCAGAAAAGAAAGAGAGAGAGTGCCGGGTAAAAAAAAAGGAACAGCGGCGGAGGAAAGCGCCCTTCGGAGAGACACAGGTAAAAGTGAAATGATGCAAGATCTCCGCGGTTTGACAGCCGCTAACGACTCTATTCTCTTGGCGTTTGTTTCGTCGAAGGGTTGCTCGTAAACTCGGCATCCTTCGGGCAGAACTCGAAGTTTCGCCGCCGCAAATTGAAAGAATCACCCGTGAGCAAGATCTTTCTATTTTTTCCGGGAACAGCCTAGGCTCGATCGATTATCTGACTGGCAGATCGAGCAGAAGCCTCTGACGAGGAGGAAATTGAAAGGTTACATTGTTCTAGGAGGGGTTTGCTTTCACCCGTGAGGACCCTCGACTCTGGCATCGATGCCCCGTCGTTGCGGAAGGACACCGATTTATTTGGATCCCGATCTAACGACCTTGGCCAACCTGCTGCTGCGGCTGGTCGCAACACGCTGCAGCGGAACGCAGGATTCGTCCTTGCGGCGAAAGGACAACCTGCTCACTAAGCGCAATTTCGTTCATTCTTTTTTGCCGAGGAGGTGGTAGAATCGTCGCCAGATCTTCCTTTTCTTTCCACTCTTATGTTTGTCAGTGGTGTGCGACTGAGGGACCTGAAAATAGTTTCTAGAATCTTCGAAATTCTTTTAAACTTCGCGGTTTTCGAGAAATCTTGATCTTGGTTCAACTATGCTGCGTATACGATCATGTTTTTAGACGTTCTAGTTTTTGCACGTACTCCTGCTCTCGTTTACCGAGTTGTATGTTCATTTATTTATTATTTATTCTTGCATGTGTGTAAAAAAATCCCTTTGTACAGAAGAAGAAATAAAAAGAAATAGATTTTGTACGGCCGTCGCACGAGTACAATAAAAAAATCGAATATATACATATATAAATATATAAATGCAATAGAAAATGAACAGAAAAGTAAATAAAAATGTAGCGTGCATAATAAGTATAAGTGGTACAGAATTATAATTATAGTAGTAGTAATACAGTAGTATTTATGTAGTAATATAGTAGTATAGTATGTAAGTATATAAGTATATATAGTATATAGTACACACAGCAAAAGTGTGTAGTACAGAATAACATAACAGATAAGCCCCAAAATGCCGGGAACGTGTCGAAAAATCGGAAGTGCACTTCCAGAAGCCATTTTCTCGGTGCGCGCCGGGGTCGACCCTCTGTCCAAACATTCGAGCGCCGATAATGGCTGGACAGTGTCGATCTCGTTGCCGGTTTCTCCTTTTCTTCTTGTTCACTTCCGTCCCGCTCCGCGCCGTCGATCCGCGCGATTGCATTCCATCGGCATTTTTCGAGTCGCGCTCGAGAGATCGCGCGAGCTGGCCGCTCGGTTGCGTAATCGATCGCGCCGCGCGGACACTCCGATAAAATATCGGGCTTCGTTAATGGACCGAGATTGATACGCGTCGGCCGACGCCGGGCAATTATCGGAATTTATGATTTTAATCGATGCCCCGTCGCGCGTCGTTCCGTTTTAACTAATGAACGGCCCCCGACGAGCACCGGCCGCCTGCGAGTCGACCGGATGAAATTTATTGAAATTACGCTACCTGCGCGGAGAGAGATCACGTGTCGTGGCGGCGGCGGCGGCGGCGGCTTCATTGTGGTGTATACTAATTGCAGCTAGAACGGCCTACCTGCTCCGCGGTGCAACGCGCACCAGCGAAATCCGCGGAAAAATGCGGTCTGAATCGCGCGAACGGATATTCTGTCGCAACGCGTTCGCCGGCGAACACACTGTCGTACTTTCACTTTTGTTTGAGGGTTGTGAACTTCGCAATGGCCGGCCCCGTTCGATTATTAATGGGGATCAAGTTCGCGCGAGCCGCAAGTGCCTCTGGGTATGCCTGCGTTTCGCTATTATTTTGAAATTTATAATAAACGAGAAACCGGTTCGAGACTGTTCATCAGGCTTTGGAAACCGAGCCGCGTCCCCTTAATTGTTTATGGTTAATAAACAGTCGGGATGAGTGTTATGGGATAGTAATTTTCTAGGCGTCGGGGCTAACTTGATTTGCTAGTATGCCGCACACACGGGCTCCGCGAAGTTTCGTCATACTAAAGCAGTGCTTGACGGATGGTAACTTATTTCAAGCGGGTTTCTGGTCGGCTCGCGACTTAGGGGAATGTTCTTTAGTAAAAATTCGTCGACGTTAAGATTAAATCTTCGCACGAGCCGTTAGACTGTAGGCAAACTATAATTTACCTACAATTATTTATTTATACACGCACCGATCGATAGAGCGAGTTTTATTCCACCAGTCTCATACCGCCGTAATCTTCGCAATAATTGCAATCACGACGTTTCTTTAATTGTCGCTTGCATTTTACAATCTTAAATTAGAAACTTGACATTATCTGTACAAATTTTTGCAAAATTTTTGCACGCTCCAAACGTGCAGGAACTAAGTTCCGAATAAACGAACGTATAATTGAATGAATTAACAATTACTCACCCGGTAGACTTAAATGCCAGAACAAGTTCCGAAATAGTTTTTGCCTCGGTTTGAGCAACAGGATCTGCATAGCAATTGCAAAGAAGTAGCGACAGGAAAAAATCGGTCCCGCTGCACCGGTATTACACAGTTAGTAGAACAAATGGAAACATAATTGCCCGGCGAGAGTGTTAAAGAACCAGTATTATTTAGAAACCGCCTGCCGCGGCATTAATGATGAAATGCTGCTCCGCGCCGGTAGAAAAACGGATCGAGCATTTTTCCGATATCCAGACTGGTTACCGGGATATTGACTTGTGACTGGCTACAAGTCAATCACTCTCTGTATGAAAAACCCGGACAAGTTAAAGATAGATCCGTTTGAGCCGCGGTGCCCCGAAACGGCCTCGTTCATCTGCAATTTACGAATCAGTATCGATCAATAAAAAGAGAGAGAGAGATAACGATGGAAATAGCAAGAGAGAGAGAGAGAGGGAAGGGGGAGGGGGGAGAGAATGATCAGAGTCGTCTAGACGAGACGACACGGACGATTGGTAGCTAGTAGCTACCGGAGAGATCGCTCGGCAACCGGATCAATGGGCGTCGTGTTTGCTAAATGGAATCTGGCCACCCGGCTACATCTTCTTCTCTCGACCCGCCAGAGGACCACCGGTAACGAGCCTGCCTCTCATTGTCACGCTCGATCTGCTCGAAGTCATCTTTGACGGTGCTTCCTCTCCGTGAATCATCGCTTCATCACGCGTTCCTGCAGTCAGAGTATTGACCGCACTGTCAATCATCCCAGAAATAATTAATCCGTTCAGGAATTTAATGCAACACCGGTCGCAGCTCCACGGATCGACGTAACAATGTCTACGCCGTGGAGCTACCGGCAGAACAAACATTTTCCGCATCGATTGCAAATGGTACCAACTAAACGGACGTTTTATTCTTTCGTTAATAGTTTCGACAAGTTTTTATGAAATTATTTTCATCTTTCTAGTGCAACAAACTGCACTTACTGTTGTCTTTCTTTCTTGTCATAGTTGATTCCAGAATTGTATTAGGTAAATTAAAGTAACCCCCTTCGAATATTTTTGGCATGCATTTATAAATTATTTAAACGAAATTCTTGAAATATGATCTTAAGTAAAATGTATCACAGAAATGCTTAAATAAACTGTCTTAAATAATTACTTGATTGAAATGTCTCAAATGTTCTCTTAAATAAAATGGTTCGCGTAAGTCCTTAAATAAAGTGTAGCAATTAAATTTTCATGTAAATTTATTTAAATTACGTGTCTAGAAATAAATTCTCTTTTATTCAAACTTTTATTCAAGCTGTCTCAAATACATTTGTTTCCAAAAACATTTTTAAATCAATTGTCTTTTACATGCAGCCTTAAAATAAATCCTTGAATAAAATGTCTGAAATTAATTCCCAAATAAATTCTTCCACAGAGCGATTTCACATGTCGCCGAGGAAACTAGCGTTCAGAGAAAGTGAAGAAAAAAAAGGTACTTTCGGTTTCGTTCTCCCAGGAGGAATACAAAGGGCCCAGCCTCAGCAGCACGCAGGCCACGTCCTCCGGCTGGAAAGGGTCTCCCTCGGAATCTATTACCCTTCTCTTGAAACAATCTACTTTGTCCATCGCGTATTAACAGACGAAAAACCGATGGCGGTGCGGCGCGTTCCAGAAAAGCCGTGCTCTCGGTTTCGAGCGTGGGGCGGATAAGTGGCCGACGATTAGCGCGGCGGAACAGGACAGCGTGTAATTAAGGCGCCGGTGTTAAGCTCGTTCCACAGTTCACCGGTGTGATGCTCCTCGATGTCTCGGTTGCAGCGCGGCGCAGCACCGCGGCCGAGCATCGATGCGTCACAAAATGTCGAGGCGCTTCGAATGCCGGAGGATTCCTCTGCTTATCCGCATATTTTCAAGGGTCAGCGAGTCGAACCGCCGAGATCATCCTTTCGCAGTCATATGTGCCGACTGTTTCCAATCTGCGATAGGAATAGCCGGTGGTCGAGATGAAAATGGAACGAGAGGATGCGCGCCATTTTTATTTAGCTGGAGCACTCTTATCCGAGCACAGCTTTGCTTACAAATTCGTACACTTTGATCGATCTTCTAGTGCATTCGATTTGCATTTTTAATCAGAGATATGGAGACGCGAATATTAAATTTAGATTGTGGAACTTTACGTTAAAAATATTTCTTCTTTTATTGGTTTTAATAAATTGAGAGTAATGTTTCCTTGAATTCTTCTGAGGTCTTCACTATTTTGAGTTTCACTAAACTAATCTTTATAAATGCATAAAATCTGTGTAGAAGGAAGAAAGAAGAAGAAATGAAGAAATTAATATGAAAATTGATATGTCTGTGTTGAACTTTATTCCAAATTTCCCAGAATAAATGAACAATTTTTTCCAGATTTTGACTTGCATGAGCTATGTCTAAAGAAGTCGAAAAGAAAACTGATTACACGCCGCGTAAAAGGAAAAATGGTAGACCTCTCAGGAGCCGATAAGTTGGCTTTCTCCGGAAAGACAATCTCCGTGCTACCCGTGGTATTTTTAGGAGCAGCGAAGCGCCATTTCTAATCTGAAGAGAAAAATGAGAGTAGAAAATGAAGGGGCGTAACGTGGGGGTGTAAAGGCCCACGAAGGAGGCAATCTTATCAGCGTGAAAGGGAAGAGCCTCGCGAGTCCACGTCCTCGGATTCGAAAGGGAGATTCCTGCGTGGTGCCGTCACGGATTTTATGCATTCCTGCGCGGACGCTGCGGGAGGCTTCCTTAAAACCGAAAGTGATACGTCGGGGTAGGAGAGGACTATAGAAACGCGCGTACGTGTCTGTTGCGTGACACTGCTCCATCTTCTACCGGAAAACGAAAGAAGAAACGTCTAGATAAACCGGCGGATAAGGCCGCGGCGGTTTCTGTTGAACCCCGCCACGAGTGAACTCAGCCCTAAGTGCACCTGTGCGATGGATACTGGGCTGTCGTCGGATGGAAGAGATTATCGGCGCTGGGACAGGTGTAAATGGGCGAGGGGTGCTCGACGCGTCCGTTCCGGTACTGACGTTGACAAATTTTTTCAATATTTTTATAATTTGAAAGCGATGTTTTACAAATGCTCGTGGAAAATGACAGATTTTAATTAATTGTTTCGGGTTATTAATTGTCTCTGTTTCCGAAAAAATGTCGTTTTGTAAGCATGTTTAAAAGCACTCGATTCAGTATGTTGCCAATAAAAAACATCAGATTTCAAAGCTGCCAGAGAAATTTCAAATAGTTTTCTTTCTTACGATAAACATTAAAAAATATTTTTCATTTTTTCGTGAAAGGACGAAACGACTTTTTGAACAATGTATTGAATAAATACTTTCATTCGATTGGTAACTGGAAATCAAGACAAAATACTATTTGATAGCATCGTAATTATAGTGAGAAAGATTGTTTCAAACGTATACGCCTTTGAACACAATCGCAATTAAAATAGAAATATTAACCGAATATCGATAAGAGAATTTGAAGGTGTGTTGTAACTGTTTAATCACTCACGAACTCTTTCTTTCAGTCACATTAAAATTTTCGCTAAGTTTGCCATCTGAAATTGTCGCCAGTCTCCACTCATTTCCTCGCTCTCGAAAAATGCTCCACAATATCCGCTCCGAAAGAGTGTAACAACAAGCGGCATTCCTCTTAGACAATGTTTCAAACCTTTTCCCAAGCTAGCGAGCCTCCCTGCGTAAAAACCGGATCAGGAATCGTTTGAAAATCGCGGGATTAATCGAATCGTTGGACAAAACACAGCGAGGATAATAGACAAAAGCGTGTCGCGGTCGGTGAAAAACCGCGGCTCCGAGATCCTGGCACTCGGCTGTATTCAAACAGATCGATTACCGAGACGATCCGATTAGCTCCCTCGTGGCTTTTAATCGAATCACCGATCGAAGCTGGCCGGTTGCATCGGCGGACGCGTCACGATCGAGCCCGGGCAACGAGGAGAAATGGCGGTGGATTCCCGAGTGGCCAGGAAACGGGAGCAAACAGCTGGCGAATTTCCAGGCACCTGGCCAAGAAGCTGGAATCGTTCTCCGGCTCGCCGGTGATCTGGAAGAACCATAAGTCCGTCGAGGGTAAGGAGAAACGGAGGAAAAAAAAGGAGGAGTTTCGTGGCAGGAGAAAGACGTCTCGAGATCAAGGAAGAAGGGGTTGGTTAGGTAGAGAGCCCCGCGTGAAAGGTACTTTCCAAACAGTCCCTGGCATGCGGAAGGGTTGAGACTGGCCTGGAGTCCTTTTCTTCGCCGTCTCGATTTTTTTGATCCCCTATCCGATGCAAGAGGGCGGTTACCGTGGTCCCGTTAGGTCAGCTCGCCAGCAGGCTGCCCTCGAGGGGGTGCCAGTGCAGTTGCGTCAATTCCCCCCGATTTTTTTCACGGTCCCTCTATTACGCTTTCCCATACGATCCTCTGAAAGCATCGTCTAACTGTGATCCATGTAATCCACGCGCAGCTTCCGCGTCTCTGGGATCCTTTACAGGGGGTTGGAGAGTTCTCACAGCGGCCCGTTTGGGAAACGGACTTCCTCTTTGATGAACGGACCACGGCGCTGCTTGGAAATTAGTGTTTCGCCGGCTACTCCGGTTGCGGGGGTGGGAAATAACCAGATTCGGGGGATTCCTCGAAAACGGTGGAGCCGGACCGTGGGACGCGGACGAGCCCACCAGCTGGCAGCTTAAAAAAAAAAGAAACATTCGTACCTTTTTGTCGATGCACCGTGCTTTTTTTTATTTCGATGTAATTGTAGAGACGAGGCAAATGAAAACAGTCTGAAGGAATATAATGACGAAGCTTCCTCGCGCCGAGTCTTTTTATATGGTTGTAATTATAGAGAGGAATTATATGGGAACAATCCGATGCAAAAAGAATA
This sequence comes from Augochlorella aurata, assembly GCA_028455555.1. Classification (NCBI taxonomy): domain Eukaryota; kingdom Metazoa; phylum Arthropoda; class Insecta; order Hymenoptera; family Halictidae; genus Augochlorella; species Augochlorella aurata. Next base: position 5,719,520 of record CM052153.1, on the reverse strand, counting down.
ATCGACGTATCAGGAAATGACAGTACTCGTGTATTATCCTTCGAGTTTCCTTGTCAGACTAAAATCCAGTCGCGACTGGCCAGTACCCTCGAAGATCATAAACTATTCTCCCTGAAAGCGCAAAGTAATTGCGATATTTCCCAGTCCGAGCTAACAAATTCGAGCGAGCTCTCGGTCGAAAATTTAATTGTTCTTCTAATAATCATCGTCGACTGTCCGTCGCTCCCATCCTGCCCCTCGCAAAGACACTCTATTATACATAACAGCAATAAAACACCGGGGAAAAAAGCGGCAGATTTCGCGAGGTATTGTAGGTATTATTACCCCCAATTCGAGGACGGCCAGTAAAAAGGCCGAGGGGACCATCCCCTATAGTGAGCCACTAAAACCCATTGTTCACGAGGAAACGCTATGCCAAAAAGCTGCAACATGTGCGGAGCGTTCGTTTACGACAGGGTCATTAAACTAATCAGCAGTTTTTGCCGCTCGCAGATCATCATCCCTTGGACACTGTAAAATAACGCAGCCGGCCGCGTTGTCGGTAGTGGAAACGGTTCACCGCCCCCTCGGGCAAATTTACATGGAAGGATGGCGAAGAGCAAATCCGGAACGAACCTGTCGTTAAGTCATTACATTGTGGACAGATCCAGCCATCGTCACGGTCCCCGACAGCATAGAAACGTCCACGGTGCGGTCCAGTGGCAGTCGTGACATTTTTCGGACCCCGTAAATTCGCCGCAATATAATTACACCCTTGCGCACCGTGTTCCGAGCTCAAATCGAGCGACGACTTAACTGCGCCCCGCTGCCCTTCCTTCGAGGGTCCGCATTTTTATTGCGGTCCGGACAATGCGAAGTCGCATGTGGATCTGGAATTTTTCAGGTAGTCTTTTTTCCGAGAAGCGTAGCGACTTTCGGAGCGGAAACAATGTAATCAGAGTAAACGTTCTTGCGAGGGAACTTTACGAGCGCGTTGCTCGCGGAATGACTCGATATTTATTAAGGCTAGTTTCCGCAGGTAAAGGTAACACGATTACGTGCGAATTTCTTGTTCGCTCAGCGTGACGACGTGGTGGTCATATTTGATCTAGTGCAATTTAAACTATAATTTATTTGCAAAAGGAAAAATGGCTTACGAGTCGCGAGCCCGTTTTTGCCAGCCGAGATAGGGTACTTGCCGGCTGTTGCCATTAACTGCTGTTCGAGGCGTGCACGCTCTCCGGCTAGGAAACAAACGTACTCATTTGCGCGTAAACTTTTTCTGAGAAAATTCAATTTCTACAGGAAATATTCCCCACGAAGCGCGGCTCGCTGTAGAATTCTGCGGAGCAAGTTTTCGTGTTGGATCACCCGGAGGCCGGGGTTTCCCATCGTTCCTTGCCGAGAGCCAGAAGGACAAATTTCACGACTCTGTCCGCAGGAAATCCCTTTTTCTTCCCACTGCCGTCGCATCCGCATAAACAAAACGGAACAGGTTTCTTTCCAGAGAATTCCTAAGCGCGGCAAACTGGACTGTAACGTAAAAAGAAGAACAAGAGGCGGCCACGGACCTGGCCGCGCATAACATCTTCGTTTTCGGGAATAAAGAGAAGACAGAAGAGCAATGGGTCCCCGGCGGAGATCGAGCGATGCCTGCAAGGCCGCGGACCGTAATTTCGCCCGCCGTTTGCAAATTTCCTCGGGGCTTTTCTTCCGCTGCGCCGTGTTTTATGCGTTTACGGTGCGCCTCGCTGCGCCCTCCGAGGTCACGGTGTCGCCTTTTTTTTGGAAAGACGGTCCCCTAACGGGACCGCGGAAAATTCCGACCGTTAAAAACGACGCCCGAGCCCCTGGCCAGATACGCAAACCTGGGCTCTGACCGTGAAACGAGAACAACGGTCCTCCGGTGGACCGATCTTTTTCTCTCGAACACCGCCGACCTCGCGAAGGCCGCGCGCCATTTTTCTGCCGTTTCGCGGAGTGAACGCGCCGCAAGAAAATTCGCGAGAAACCAGCCAGTTCCTGAATTCTATCGCGGAAAAAACAAACGTTTCTTGCTGGAAGTCAAGGCTGGGGCCTCGACTTTGATCGTTAGAATGCTGGGACCAGTTTCTTATCCGAGATCGCTGCGCGAAGAAGTTTGTGGGATTAAACGTTATGTAAAATCGTTTGTTGGCTAACGGCGCCAAAAGAAATCATTATTTTTGTGTGGACAGTACGTGTTGGACGTGGTCGGACTGTTTTCCTTGACACCCTGCGCACAATTGTTAGACGTTGTTACTGTTAATCGTTAAGTTTAGGATCAGTATAGATTTATACTGTTTTATTTAAAATTTTATATTCTTCTACAATGAAAAAAGTTTTATTTAAAAAAAAGGAAGTGGATCTTGAAATTTCGGAAATTACGCTGTGTATAAAGAAAGCGAATATGTTGACACCCTTTCAAACTCTAGAACTTTTGTGTTCAACAATTTTGAATTAGATAAGTAATTTAAAAGTTACACACCGAGCTGCGTTGCAGTGTTCGCTTTGAATTTTTTAATTAATTAATGTATAGTACTTCTGCTGAACTCTTACTGACTGAACTACTATTCAACACTACTTGAATTTAATTAGGTATTAAATAGGTATTGCGATCATAAGCGAATATAAACTTTTCTTTTCTTTGTTCAATAAAATTAATTTACAATTGTGGGGATAATCAGTGGACTTCTATTATAAGAATCCACCCTGCTGAACGGGTAGTCTCCCGCCGAGTTCATATAGAGTTCTACTGTCTTTTAATTTCGTCAATTTCAAAGTGTGCATACTTTAAACAAAATTCGTTGCATTTTATTCGCAAAAAACTGTCGGCAGCTCTTGTTAGAAGATGCTATACTACGCGAGTATCAACCGCGCCAAGTCAGCAGAGCAACCCTTAGATAAACATCAAAACCTTCGAAAACAAACCTGCGCGATCCCCAAAGAATTTACCCAACAGTACTAATCACCGAATCCTCCCTTCAACAGCTCAACCCTTCGTTCCCGGTAAGGTCCCGTCGAAAAACGAAAAGAACATCTGGAGGCTGGCTGAAAGGGGCGGGAGAAGGAGGGATCAGGTTCAGCCGGTAGGAATAACCCGATACGTTATGTCAGCGCGGTGCAAAGGTGCATCTTGCATCCGGGGTACCTTAGTCCGCAGCGTCCACGGCAGGGTCGAGGGAGAGAGAGAAAGAGAAAGAGAGAGAAAGAAAGAGAGAGAGAGAGAGCCGGGAGCTGGAGATGGTGGGGGCAGCAGGACGAAGGGGAAGGAGGCAACCCGAGAAGAGAACCCAGTAACCTAGTGCCGAGTCGCCTGGAGGTCTGCAAAAACAAAAGAGAGAACTGCGTGCCACGTGCCCCTCTCTCTCCCCCTCTCTCTTCTCACTCTGCCTCACTCTTTCTCTCTCTCTCTCTCCCCTGCCGATGGCCGCCGTCTCGCGATTAGTCGCGGTGTGCCCGCAAAAATTACCCCCTTCGCGGCGCCGCGAGATTTTATCGGCGACGAGGGTGGCCCACGACCGCCTGCCGACGGGCGTGACCGAGATTTCGCGATTATTTTTCGGCCGTACGCACGATCCCTCCTTCGTCGCTGCCACGCGCCGCCTACGACGACCCTGCGAATTTTCGACGAATTTTTCTGCGCTGGAAACGGCGCGAATACAATTTTGAACGGGGATTTTTAATCTCAAATGTTTTATAGTCTAATTTTATAGTATAATTTTATTTTCTCGCGAATTTTCCTTTGTAGTTGTTTATTAGGGTCTCTGATTTTGTTTTGGTACGGATTAGATAGTTTATTTGCCATTTTGGAAGCCTTGCGAATTTTTTAGAGCTGTTTTCTTTCTGCTGAAAGTGAGAAAAATTCGTTGCTTAATTTCGGTTACACTGGTTTGGAATTGGATTGAGCAATTCGTTTGCTATTTTTGTGAGTTTGTAATACGTTGATACTTTGTATCAAGATTCTTAAGTTGTGAAGATTACTTTATAGATCTTCGTCTCCGGATCAGACAAATTGTTTATATTTTATTAAACCGTGCAGCGGTCCATGAATTTTGATTGGCAAATGTCTGTACGAAAATCTGTGTGTACTAATTCTTTCAACAATTTTCTCTTCTTTATCTTTTGCAACAAAGGATTTTCCCATAAAATTCACCAAATAAATAAATTATATCATATATCATATCATTATATCGTCAAAATTATGTCATAATTTTGCCTCTGGACCAGGCAGATCGTTTGGCATTTTCGTGAACTCAATGAACCTCGTTGGGCAATGTTTGTACAAAGATCCTCGGTCCAGTGATGGATCGAGGAGCCACGGGATCAAGGAGGTGCAACCGGGCATAATTGAGAGCAAGCACCGCGGCAGAGATTAATTGCGCGTCGAGGCATCCTCCGCTCGTCGTCCGCCTCATTAAGTCGGTCGATTTGTATTCGAGAAACCGGGAATCGGTTTCCAGTATTTGACGGAGCACGGTCCGGAGCAGGTTGCGCCGCGAGAAAGAAGGAAAGCGGGAAAAGAGCGGCCCATTTAGAAATGACTCAATCATGCTAGATCGCGTGCGCGCGAGCGCGGTCAGCGAAATATTTCCACATCGAAGGCCGGCGATAGAACCTCGCAGGAAGCGGTTATCGACGAAGAAAAGGAGGAGAGGCGAGACGGCGGTGTACTCGGATCTATCGGATCTCTTTTCTACGCTTATTAAACCGTGCGATCGTTTATCGACTGGGAAACAAGAAGAATATATTTTTCGATCTGGCGCGCGATCCAAGGAAATAGGAAATTTTTCACTTTTCGCGCGCGGAATCGAAAGAATCGCCAGCGAGTTTTAACGAGTTACAGTGGCGGAGTGGATATTGATCGTGATGACGTTTAGGTGAACCCTCGCTAATTGGACGACGCTCGGCTCGCAATTAACAGTGGAAAACGGTGTTGGTCCTCTTCGCGTAACCTCGAGCAACAAACTTATCGGCGGATCGATCGTTGCGTTCCATAGAAAGGTCACGAGGATCATGAAGAGAGATACACGATCGCGGTTGCAATTGGCGCTCCGTGTCCGAGTCATAGTTCCCACAAGGTGTACTATGATTTTCCGACTGGAACATCGTTCCAGGCTTCTTCAACTCTACTACTACGTTATCTGTCATTTTATTTCCCACTCATTCTTTCGCCAGGTCTGGAAATTAATTTTTACGTTACGCAAAACATAGATCCAGGATGATATGTCAGTGATCATTAACTTTTTAATCTCCCACTCTAATTTCAGAGTTCAACTCTATCATGAATTCAGAGATTAAACAGAACAGCGTTATAAATCGATTTGTAAAACTAAATTCTCCAGTTTCAATTTTAGTAGCTGCATCATTTATTATAATTATTTCGTTTCGAGAAGTTTCGGGCAAGCCTTATGGTTGAAACAGTGAACGACTAGGAAAAGAATGTGTTTGATGCACTGAGGAATTCCTGAATCCCGAAGAATCCTCCCATTAATGCCGCGAGAGGTAACGGTCCGATTGTCCTCTGGACAGATTAACGTTTCTCATTCTCGTGATCTATCGTTCTATCGAAGTTGGTTAACGATGCACGTGACGCAGGTGCTCGAGTCGGTGTGGGAGCAAAAGAACAAGACTTTTATATCAGATAAATAGTACAATTAATACAGTATTTGAAACTCGCGTTCGGTGATTTTGTAGATCGAGGCGACTCCATCGGGGAAACGATCGATCTCTCGAACATTATCGGCGATCGCGAACAGAAGAATACAAAAATATATATTCATTTATTTATATAATATATATCTCTCTGTATAGATGTATATATAAAATTCTCTGTGTTCTAAGTCTGTCTCTCTCTCTCTCTCTCTCTCTCTCTCTCTCTCTCTCGAGCAGCTTCTCTCATGCTTCCTCGTGCACTCTTTTCTCTTTCTCTCTATCTGTCTGTCTTTCGTTCTCTTTCTCTCTCTCTCTCTCTCTCTGTCTTTCGTTCTCTCTCTCTCTCACTCGCGCGCGCGCTCTCTCGTTCTCTCTTTAATCGCAGCCACACAACTCGCGAACTCCTCGATCTTCCTCTCTCCGTCTTCCTCTCGACACCGGCCGCCTCTTCTCGCTTGGTTTCCCCGTTTCGCAACGGGCGATCGCGATCCTCGCGCGCAGGAAAGAGCAACGCAGCCGGAGGATCGAGCAAGCCGGGAGGGAACGATCGTTAACGATCGAGGGATCCTAGTGTCACTCGTGTTAATATGGAAAATAATATATATAGTATGCGTGTAATATCGATAGAGTAATACAATGGTACAGTTATAATGACAACGTTGGTATACAGTTGATCGCGGGAGCGGTCGTCTTATCCAACTACCTAACGTGTTATTACACCGATCATTTCATCGCTTCTGCGAAACTATCGCTCGTAGCTGAGGATCTCTTATTAGACTTTTCATTAGCCGTAACAATTTCACTCTTGGTAACGTAATCTGAATCGGTACGATTTCGAAACTGAACATTTACGATCGCACGCCTATTTCAGAATCAATTCTGCGTCATATATACTGACTGGATTGAGCGGCATGCAAAATAGGCCGCGAAGGTACTCCTACCTAAAACATTTCTATCAGGTAATCTTATTAATCGTCCAGCTTCGATCGAGTTCACCCTAGCATCTTTAGAGACCTGTTGCTACTGGGACTTCTGACTGTAGCTTCGATATCAGACCTCATGCTTCCTTCGCTTTCTATACTAATAGATCTCAGTGCTGCGAGTAGATCTATACTAATAGATCTCCGTGCTGCGAGTAGATCTATACAACAGGTCTCAGTGCTGCAAGTAGATCTATACTAACAGATCTCAGTGCTGCGAGTAGATCTATACTAACAGATCTCAGTGCTGCTAATAGATCTGTACAGATAGATCTACGCAAATAGATCTGTACAGATAGATCTATGCAAATAGATCTGTACAGACAGATCTATGCAAATAGATCTCAGTGCTTCAAGTAGATCTATACTAACAGATCTCAGTGCTGCAAATAGATCTATACTAACAGATCTCAGTGCTGCGAGTAGATCTATACAGATAGATCTATGCAAATAGATCTCAGTGCTTCAGCATTGATCTCGCTAATTGCTAGACTGCGGATTTCATGCGTTTATGACAAAGGGTGATTGCAGTTTCAGATAGGAGAGAAATTGAAAGAATTTAGAAATGTCAATATAGCATTTTTAACCACTTGCCGTGCCATTTCCTTTGCAATTATAATGAAACAAAATGAATTAAAACTTGTTCGATCGCAATAATTTCGTCGAAGAACATGAAATTTATTGCGTGTTTACATTTAATCGAACGTTTAAGTATTGGCGAGTACGACAAGAGGTTAATAATCTATCAAAGTGATTAAGGAAGAATAAACCGACTATCTACTTTGTATTTCTTGCACCTAATGGTTACAATTCTCATCTTACACAAAAATCCGCAGTAGACCAATTACTCTAACCCAATTTTGAATCAGCTAGCTGTTTTCGACGACTATACTTATCACGAAGAAGTAGGAGTATATTCATAGAAAGTAGTTACAATTTCCAGTATAAATTGGAATTTAAGCGAGAATTGAAATACATTCGCGAATATCAAGATTTGTCGAATATTTGGAGGCCGAGACGAAATAAAACGAGCAAACGACAGGATATAAATAATCATTACGAAGAATCCGAATATAGCGTGAACAAAGAGTAAAAATGCTTCGTTGGACGTCGCTGTACCGCTTACATCTGGCGACGCATTCGAGGTGCACACTTTTCGATACGGTCGCAACAGCTAACTGGTTAAGAGAACCATAACATAGTCACTGCGAATCCGCGACTTCTCTCGCGGGGGTCGGAGTTCCGTCGCGCCGTGTCGAGTAGCTACGCTGTCCAAAACGTGGGACGAGGAGAGAAAGGAGGGGGGCAGAAATGATGTAACAAGATTGTACGCGGCTACGGTAACTCGGCGGACCGAGGAGGATCGGTAGGGCCCGCGAAAAACCGCGACGGCGCAGGCGTGTACACGCGTGGAATGCAAAGCGCGCGCGGCGTTCGCGGCTGAAAACGCGCGGAGATCGCGCGCGTTACAACGCCGACGATGGAAAGAAGTTATGTGTAACAATGCGCGCGGCCGCACGGTAACTGCTTCCTGACGGCCGGCGAACGGGGAACAGAGGAACGAGGTGAGAGAGGAGAGCGAGAGCGAGAGAGAGAGAGAGACAGAGACAGAGAGAGAGAGAGAGAGAGAGAGAGAGAGAGAGAGAGAGGGAGAGAGACTGAGAGACAGAGCGAATGAAAGAGGGAGACGGAGAGAGACAAAGAGAGAGAGAGAGAGAGAGAGAGAGCGTGAGCAAGAAGGACGATGAGAAGGAGGAGGAGAGCTGGGAGAGGCGGCGAGAGAGAAAACCGCCCGTTTGCTCGCCGCGCTACGCCGAGCCGAGCTGAGCCGTCGTGCTCTCAGCATTCTCTCTCGCGTGCAGCTCGTACGAGCACGTAGCAAGCGATCGCGGGTACGAGGAGCGGGTCAACGAACACCCGTGCTCGGCTTCAACGAAAACAGGGGATTACTTCCGGACTGTCCTTCCTGTTCCCAAGACGCGCTGGTGACCCACCCTTCGCTAAACTGTTCTCAACTTTCCTCGCCGCCTCGTGCTTAACCCTTTTGTAATTACAAGATAGCTTAGAGATAGGTGGGCAATGACATCGTTCCAGGGATAAGATGCGGTATAAAGATTAGGCTAGATGAAGTCCAAAGATTGGGCTAGACGAAGATTTCTTCCAGATGAATGCTCAAGCCAATATCGTTAGAACATGCTGATTTATGTACTATATCTTTAAACAACTTTTTGTGAATGTAAGTTGATCCCTGGATGAGATCGAACGGGATAATTATTATTTAGCAACAATTTAGTTATACGTGATCGTTGGATGAACTAGACTCCGACTAGAACAATGTTCTTCTGTTGGAACAATGGAGTAACAACCCTTAATTTAGTATCTAGTTAGAAGATGTATACTAATCTGTTACTGAGGCATGGTCTTAGCAAGAGTCCAATTCATGGTGAATAGTATCTAAATCGTTGCTTCTAGATGAGCCGGTATTTCAGTTCATCTCCCTAATCGGTGTCTAGTCCATCCGAAGAGATAGGAGAAAGAGAAGTAGCTTGACAATGAGATTTGATCGATAGCAGTGATAGGAGCGGAGACTTTGAACGGAACGCAAAGATCGGCCACTTCTTTCCGGAACTACCCTTGTTAGTCGTTACTTCGCTGTGTTATTGTTAATCGTGACAGGGTGACAGGATAGTACACAAGACACTGTGATTTGTTTAAATAAATATATTCTACAGCGAAGAATAGAATACTAGTTTATAAGAGTTGAAACATAGGTTTAGCCAGGTACAGTCGGTTGAGAGGCCGGGGTCTGGGTCACCAGCGAGCCCGAAAACGAGCGAGCGATCGATCGGCCGCGGTTTTTCGCTGCCAAGGCAGCGCGCGTGCACGCCGGATGAAAGTGCACTTATGCGCTTTCGCGTTGCGATTGGCCGTGTTCGCGCCTCGTAACGGCTCCATCGGTAATGGCTGGCGTACTGGTGGCGGATAATTGCGGTGTAACAGGCGGCGAATATAGTAGCGGTTGTAGCAGTAACATACGGGAAGGACAGGCTCGACGTTGAATCTACTAAATGTTCGCTCCCCTTCTGCCCTGGCTGCCAATCTTGAACGCTGACCCGTCCGACAAATTCGATCTTCGACCATAGAAAGACTGGGGGTGGGGAGTGTTTGCCGCGACCCACCGATTAAACGATACAAAAAATAACACGGTACAGCATGATATTCTAAACGAAACGATGGAATTTGCGTCATCGAGATTAGCTAGTCTTTCTAGGGTCGGTACGTGTAATAAATTCGACGTCGAGCTGCGGAGATGCGCGCTCGCAACTACTCGGACAACACGATACGAGCATGCTATGGACGATGCGACGCGAAAATTCGGAAAAATCGACGGCGTTTAATAAATAAGTAATTTCTCTGGCAGAAGTGGTATCCCAATTGTTTCGATTGGAGAGGGTGCAGCAACGACGCGGTGATAACCGCGCCGATTCTCTACGGCCCTTCGTCCTACGCTTCCTATACGTACAATAATAAAAAAAATTCATAACACGGTGTCCCCTTAACGGTACGGTTTAAATAAAAAATAGTAACATGTTGATCCCCGGCTCGGTAGTTGCCAGGGGACTCGTTGATTGTCTGCGTCGACACGCAACCCTGCAGACCGTCGTGCCGCCACTGACGAGGATGCTGGTTTCTTCCTCGTTCTGGTGTCCGTCAATCAGTCGTTGCGAGACGCCGTTATCATCTCCGCCCTCGTCGTCGTTATTATCTTCGTTCGCCGTTGTTGTCTTCGTTCGCCGTGGTCGTCGTCGCCGAATCGGCTGGCGCGGCGAGAAAACGAACGGCAGCGACCAGGTGACCGATCTCCGTGGCAATGCGAGGCTTCTGCTCTCGTTTCTTGCGTACGTTTGCTTCCCAGAGGGGCGTGGATCGCGGTCGCGAGCTCGCTCCGATCGCGGAACGATCCGGATTCCTCGGACGGCAGTGAAGTTGTATGCTGGTTTATCTGGAAAATAAAGGAAACAAGATATACATTACTTCCTCCGTTCGTTCGTGCCCGCGAAAATCCGCCAGCCGCATCACTGGTGGGAAAGCTATGCCGGTTTTTCGATCGAAATCAGGATAAGCCGACCGGCGAATCAATCTTTCCGGGGAAATGACAGTAACGAGGCTGCCGGTCGCCGGAGTGGGGCACCTGAATGGGCTCCGAGTAATTAATGAATTCTTTCACGGCCTCGATGATCACGCACTAAGCATCTCCGCACGAAATTTACATTTTCTACTAGCTGATTGCGTAGAAGCTAGCGTATTCAATTTTTGCTCTCGAAATGAAGCGCAATGAGGGAATACAAAAATTTTATATGTTTTATTGTCTTTACGTTTATGCTATAAAACATTAAATTTCTTTTTTTTTAAATTAAACTAAGGGAATAAAAATATGTAATATGTCTCGTGCGATAAATATCGAGTTAATTATGCCCGAGAAAGAATCAAAGCAAGTGGTCACCCCATAGTAAACAATTCCACTATTCCATTTTTAAATAAATCAGGGACAGGACAAAATTTATAGATAATAATGTGGATGCCAGTTTTCTTGCGTATCCTAGAGTCAATTTTGAAGAATGGGGAACAGTATCATCCGCATAGATCGTCGTAGCAGTCACCGTGTTAAATGATAACACGGTTTTCTAACTTCGGAGAAAAGGGGGATATGCGTATAAATATTCAAGAATATAAACAGGAAGTGGAAGGTCGAGGTTTGCATTCGTAACTACCTTAACCCTCGGGTCAGGAGACCTTGCGGTGGAGCATGGGTAGAGTCCGAGGGACCTAATCTTTCGTCTATATCTTTATTAATAAATACAGCTCCGGGTGCTACTTAGCGTTGCCGCTTTATCGCAGCAAAGCGTCTACAACGAGAATTCCTTCTGTGCATTGAGAAATTACTGAATACTTGAGACCCAACCTTCGATGATGAAAGATGGAGCAAGTTTTCTTAAATACAGTCAAATGCTTCCTGCTTCTAGGCAATTTCGAGAATCTAATCGAAGCAGCAAATAAAACGCAATACTCGAATCGTTAAAAACGATAGCTCGCGACTTTAACTTTAACGAAGTTCCTCAATTGGTGATTCTGAGAATTGTAAGTTGCATTTGGAGATTTTTCCATTAACCAATTAATACTACACTGATCAATTTATATTTCTTAAGAGCGTCCGATTAAGTTGCTAGTGTTCAGATCAAAGATAGACAAGATAATTCGAAAATGGTAGAATTGGGAACGCGGAGAGCGTGTTCCCGGGGTGACAAGAGGGCGGGGTGCGTTCTAACGACCTCCGCGCGTCAGCGAAACTATCCTGATCCTAGCGAAGGCCGCCTGGTGCATTCTAGTCGGGCAAAAACTGCATAGGAAACCACACCCTGGCTGGGAGTTGATCGCGTATCCTCGGGAACGCGATTTCCACGTGGGTACCGCGAGCATTGGCCACCCCTCGACGGCCTTCAACTTCTGAGCGCGCGTTTGCATCGCGGTGAGACCGATCCGCGAACCATCTGGCAACTGACAATACGTGGTCGACCACGTTTCCCGAACGGCCGAGCCGGACGATTCATTTGTCACGGTTGCACGTCGTAGGGTCGCCCGATCGAGACCGATTAATTTACGATCGCGGCGAAATTAGAAATGTAGATCGGCGCCGGCGGCTGTTAGAAGCTCGTGGAATCGTATCGAACATGACACATCGACCAGTTTCGAAAGAACTCGACTCGAACGATAAAACGCGCGCTCGGCCACGAGCTGTTACACGCTCGCACACAGGGATGTAGAAACGGACAGGCGTGTGACGCGCGGTACCGGGCAGCCTGCCTACCTTCTACCTACTTCACCCACCTACCCAGCAACCTAGTTGTCTGCCCCGGCCGTTCGCTTAGGTGTACGGGCCGCGCTTTATCGCTAATCGATATAATATATCTTCCGGCGGCCAGTCAGGATCGAGCCGCGCGCGGACCGTGTCGAACGGCCTTCGCGACGATTTCGCCGAGGTCGCGAGCACTATTTTTCGCTTTTTGCCTCCAACGACCGGTGAAAGAGAATTCGAGGAAACCGGGGAATCGTGACGGACGCGATTCGCACCTGAGATGCCACCAGCCTCCAGCTATCCGTCATCGGGAATCAGGAAGGACTACGAGCTTCGAATTCCGTCGCGTTTACGAAAGTCTATGTCGGGTTCTTTGTAACCGAGCAGCGGGAGATTGGTCACCGTGTACTTGTTCTTCAGAGAACAGTCAGCTGCAAAATAATTCGAAAATCGTGTCGATCATTATAATATCGGAGTCCTGTTATCGCGACCAATCGTTTTTGCTTTATTTTCAGACACGATTATCTTTATATTTGTCGAATGAGACGGATAGCATTTTTAAAATTTTTAGATTCGTCTATTTTTTAATGAAAATTTGTGGATACGAGAAGCACAGTAATCGATCACAATAATCGGCTCCCCTGCCCTAGTTAATCAATGCGAAGCTTGGACACTATCGAGTGATACTATTCGGTTCTTCATTATCTACTTCTCCGTACTCTACCATGTCTGATCATCTCCTATTTTTACTTTAATATGTATTTACTTTCGATCGTTATTCAAAATACGTAACTATAAATGATCCGCAATTTGCTGATTCAAAGTATTAGCCAAAGATGCATGCATGTCCTCTGCAATTATTGCCAAGGATCGTGCAACGGTTAAGTAAATCCAACTCCGCGTTAAAGTTCGATGAAACAGGGTTTAGAAATCAGTACTTAGTACATTCTAGCATCGTCGAGATCGTTCCAGGACGACGACGACGGAGCGAAGGAAAAGTAAAGCGTAGATCTTCACTTGCACTTTCCTGGTAGGGAAGGTTCAGGGCCAAGTTCAAAAACACGAATCGAGTGAAAGCATTGCTAGATCGGTGAAATGAGAGAGGGCTATCTGGCGGACGATCTCCGAGCGCACTCGAATGGCCCGGTGTGTAAGTGCATCCGGATGCACGCCGGGAGCGGTCGTGCGAGGGAGGGTCCCAGGAGGAACGGAACGAATGGCCACGCTTGGGACCAGTGGAAAAATAAAACTAGGCAGACCGGAGAGCTCCGTTAGACCGGCTCCTGCCTCTGTTGCACCTTCGAGATCGCGGTTTCACGATGCTACTCTCTTTTGTGAGGGAGTTCAGCGAGTCGGAGGAGGAACGACAGAGATACCTAACCTAAGCCACCGGGAGAGACCGTACTCCAGGCACGGCGCTGCAGTTCGCCCCTGAACTTGGTTCTCCGTGTTGCCCACACGACGTTGACCTACTTCCATGGCCTACCCGATATCTCGACCGTTCTAGAACCGCGGCCGCCGATTTTCCCGCGGGCCCCTCGCCTATCCGCCCAACACGATTGCATTTCACTGGCCCAGATTCGAGCGGACTCTTTGACGCCTATGATCGAGCTAATCGGCGACACCGTTCTGTATCACCTCCGCCTGACACGGTTCTAATGCGAAAAAGCTGACGACTTTCTAGCGAGGTCCGCCGAATGCTGGAACGGAACCATTGGGTCTGTCCATTGCAAAAAGATTCGTCGAGGGTCAATGGAAAGCATTAATGCCCTCGGCTAACTGTTCCAGAGTGTTTTGAAAACGGTGTGCACATTCTGCCTTGTTCTTAATTTCGTCAATCTTTAATCAGTAATTATACTGTATATGTTTGATTTTATTTATACTTTGTTCAAGTGTTTTATAAGATAAACGATTTAACCAGTTTGTTGTCTGTGATGAGTATTCTCGTCACGAAGGAATGGCAATATTTTGTGTTACGAGTACACTCGTCAAAAACAGCTGACTGGTCGAGCTGGAGAGCCTTCGAGCAGAATTGCTACATTCGGCTAATTGTAGTCGAAAGTTTTGTAGACACTGTACACATTTTTCTTGGTTCAAGAAATTGCTACGTAAACAGCGCGCGCATGTTTCTCGTTCTACGACGCGGCTGCTTTAAAGTGGCCGCTTTCGGAACGAGCTCTTTCGGCTAGCAGAAATGTTGCAAAAATACGCAACACCGGCTCGTTTCGTGGAAATCCACTTAGCCACCGACCAAAGCCCGCAAATTATGATCCGAGAAAGAGATTGCACGACTGCAAGATTGATTTGCAGCGTTCGCTTCAGAAGACTAGCTCTTCCCAAGCTGATTCGCAGATCCGTCGCCGTTCTTCAAAATAAAAGAGACAACGCCGGATCAAATTAGCGTCTCCTACTCCGAACGAGGCTCTAGCAGCCATCAGATTATGCAAATTGATCTTTCGCAGACCAATTTAGAGGAGCAGGAATGCTCGGAAATTTATGAAACCGGCGAGTCCCGAGCAGAATAAAATCTTAATTGGGCTCGATTAAATTTCATCCTTGGTTAATGAGATAATAAACGCATAAAGCGCGAGTCTACCGCGGCGTCTCTCGAAAATCACGGCATAACGAAGCCGGACAGCCGAACAATTTGTACGTAATCGACGTTCCATCTGCGGCTGTCGATCAGCGGATCCGATCGACGACCGATCTATCCCCATTCACCATCCATCCTCGAGCCATCCTCGGCCACCGAAAGCGCCGGCGAACGGGAGGAGCTGGCAACGCCAAAGAGCCCGAGCATAGGCGAACGATAACCATAGGTCCCAGGCGGTAGCCGACCGGGTTCCGTTGCCGGCGATATACGTCGAGCTGTTTGCGTATTCGAGCGCGAGGAAGTAATGCGCGGGTCGCGGCGATGAATCTCGCGTTCCAACGTGACATCTCGATCTCCTTGGGCCCGGCCGGTGAATTTCCTGCTCGGGCTGAAGGATCGCGGCCTGTCCTCGTATATTATTATTAGATCGTCGGTCTCGGGGGCGTTATCCGTTATCTGGCAGCGTTATCGGCGAGAGGAACGATAACGAGCTCTGCGAGTTCCAGTGTTAGGGCCCCGGACCAACCCGCGGCGGACACGTTTCGCGCGTAGACACGACAGTGCGCGAGTACCGGGATAATCATTAGTTTATATAACAAGTCATTTCCCGCGGCCACGTGATTTTCTCGTCAAGGCGAGCCGCTCACCACCACCAGCTCTCCTGGCGACACGCTGCCACTTCTACGCCACCATAGGTCACCAACGCCATGCGATCACCTGGCACAACCACCAGAGGATCGATCAGGCACTAGGAAATCGGGCTGTCGTGGCCAACGAGTCCGCCGTCTTCGGGACAAAGAGGTAGCCGCTCGCGGGACTCGAAAGGTAGCCGATCGGCTTCCTCGCAAACCGTCGACTTTCCCTATCCCCATACGCGGTGTTCTTAAGAGGTCCCGATCATATTCCTATCTATTAGCTCGAGTTTCTGTTTATTTTATTTAGTTTATTTTCTTCCTTTTTTATTTACTTTTCTTTGTCTTTTTATTTCATTTATTTTCTCATCTATTTAGTCAAAGCAAAAACTCGTTTGTCCTAATTACTTGTCGTGGGTAGATAGGAGCAAAAGATACTACCTAGCTGTATCGGAAGTTACTTATGACTCGATCCTAATAGATAGCTAAGCCTTCATTCTCTTCTGCTGCATTCGTGTATCCTATCTCGCGCCTGCCAAAGGTCTAGTCCAGAGCCAGGCGAACTCTGGTATAGAGATCTCGTTCCTGAAGTTTGCTAAAAACCTAGATAGTCTTCCACTTCTTCGAGATCGTTCGAGCCCCGTAGCGAGGACTAGAGCCACGAGATTCCTCCGCGAACGAACCTGTCCACCCCTAAACCTGACCCAGCCAACGTCCAACGGAGTGTCCACCGGCAGCGAGGTCAGGTGGGTTTCGTGGAAGCGGGAATGGCTAGAATGGTTACGGTTCGGTCACGTACAATTAGGTAGGAGGATTTTACTGCCTCGTGGAGGAAATTCCAGAGGGTCTCTCGTTATTATGCGTCCGCCGAGGAATGGTAAACAAGCGCCTCACTCGAATCGAGACCAAACACGGGGCTACCAACCGAGTGAAGAAGCTGGCGAGTAAGAAGACCGCAGGCTCGACAGCCGCGGCGGATGCTTGGTCACCGGGGATCGCGCCTATCCGGCTTCCTGAATGGCTAATTGGGACTTGTTACGCGAAGATTGCATGACGAGTCGTCGGTGATCGAAGTGTGTCGCGATGGTATCCGGCTCCGGCGATCGGCTGTCCGGCACGACACTTAATCTCCAGGAATCTCGGACGAGCCAGACGATCGGTTGCCGGCGACCGACCTGGTCTAATTACCGTCTCGAAACCGGGGGAAAAGACGCGCACCTTCGTAGGCCTCGGATCATCGCCGAGGAGGCCGATGGTCCGCCGCGGGACCGTAGGTGTTGCGAGAGACCCGAGGCATTCCATGGGGCCGCGGTCTCGGTAATGGAACGCTAAAGAAGCTGCTGCTCGAGACCCGTGCACCTCGGGTCTCTCGATGCGAGCTGGGAGAAGAGGGAAAGAGATCGAGACTGCGACTGCGAGCTGGATAGAGAGACTCGGCGTGGAAGGTAGTTAAAGAGAGGGCTGGAGGTAAAGAGTCTCCGCGGCTCGCGACGGACAGAGACTCGGAGGGAGAGACGAGGCGAGAAACGATTCGAAAGACAGCGAGAAAGAGAGAGAGAGAGAGAGAGAGAGAGAGAGAGAGAGAGAGAAAGAAAAATAGAGAGAGAAAGAGAGATAGCCGCAGAGCCGAGGCAAAGGTGGTATTACCGGCGTAAATGCCACTGGTTGGCATTATGCCGCTTGTCTGGCCAGACCTTCGATGCATCGAACACATCCCGAGATGCCGGCCGATGATGATTGCCTGCCTGTAATCGCGATATCGTTCGTCTAGGCGAGCGGCGCGAAGCCGATTGTGAACGTCGCCGCCGCGCCGCGATCGGGCCGCGATCGGGACCCGAGAGGCCCGAGGCCCGATCCGAGGGAAATTCGTGTTAGAGAGCCTCGCGACCGCACTACGACAACCACCGCGACGGCCCTGGCCCATTTACCCCTTGGCAGAGTCACCAGATACGCCGAGACGGCGATATTGGCCTTTTCAAACGCTTCTACCAACGAGCCGCCGTTTTCGCCGCGAATAGCCGACCTGGCTAGTCGAAAGGTCGCCGCATGCAGTTCGCAGAGGATTCCTCGACATGCCGGATCACTTTCCAGGGATGATCCTCACGGATCCTGGCCTCTCCTCATAGAGCGGGAGACCTGGTTAATGGGGAAAGCCGATTGGTCGAGTGCTAGCGGCGATGCTTGCTGTATTCGACTCATCAATTTGGCTACCTACTGCTCTATAGAACTCTTGAGATCGTTGAGAGCGACCCCATACATCTTCCTCGCGAATCGATCAAAGAAATGCGTCGTTGAAAAAACGTGGATCTGTTGCAGCATAGTCTATATTTACTAATCGAGCAAAGTGCAATTTCAACGGATTCTTAAGCTTGTCGCAACAGAGAGATGATCTTCGCTGATCATCGCCAGGTCAAGGAACAGAGACGTCGTTCGCTCTAAATCACCTATCGATCTATCTTCTTCCGATCGAAGAGGACGCGGTTTACATGCATCGAAGGTTCGCTGACGAGCGTGAGGCGTTCGCAGGCGAGAAAAATCACAGGGAAGTAAAGAGGACGGATGACCGGTTCCGATCCTGTGATAACCTTTGGCTGGCATCAGTCGCGCGACAGTACCCGAGCGCGATTTGACGTAATCGTCCCGTGAACGGATCATAATCGAGGCAAACGGAATCGTAGTGGTACAAGGACAGCCGGTGTGGCGGCTGAGAGCAGTGGCGCGGACAGGCTCGTCGCCACAGGACTTTTCGAGGCTGCCGGGGGACGAAGTGCAAGGAAACTGACGCGCCGGTTTCGGAGGGAATCCGTGGAATGTCGAATTCGATTCTGGTTAGGCCACGCATCCCGGCTAGGACGCGGCATCTTCTCCGGCCGCTTTATTCTAGACCAGCGGCGACCACGCACGAGAACCAGCCTAACCGAGCATGCTGTACGAGGGAGAGGTGAACGAACCTCCGAATCTCGACCAGGCCGGGAGAGGGGATAAACGAAGGGAAAAGTAGGAGCAGGGAAAGATGAGTGTAGCGCCGAACAGATCAAGGACTATTCCAGACGATGCTGCATGTGGAACGATGTTCATTTCGAAAGATAATCGGTGTTATTTTGGAGAATCTTTTAGAGTAGACATCGGCAATCCGCGTTTGATAATTTGAGTTGTATTTGATTTTATAATAATTGCAATTGGAACTTCGAACTTGTATGTTTAAAAGGATATAATAACGACTTTCTCAAGTTATCTTATTATTTATTACGAGACTGATATAACATGAAAATGATATTGAGCCGAAACGTCTCCTTAACTAATCAGAATGCGCACGCCGTCATAGTGTGACACATGTCTCGCCTATAATGCTCACATTCGAGACATTAAATGCCATAATATTGGAATTATTATCTTTTTAAGAGTATTTCTTTTATATTAAGGTGATTTAAAATACATACAAAATTTGGAATATATTTTCAGATCTTTATTAAACCTCTTTCAAAGATCGTGACAATATCAAACAGTCTTCTTAATTGTACTTCATTACATCTATGATCAATTTTGTCCAGTGGCACCTTCCGCCGAAGTTCGATTTAAACAGAGAACATATCACCGATCCGAAATGTCTTCTCATTAGCCTCATTCTGGTTGATTTTGAGCCGGTTGGGAAAGCTTGCCGACGCCTGCTTTGGAAAATATCAGATCAAACAGATGAAGCATCGATTAGTGTAAAGTAGTCGAGTATTAATAGAGAGAGCATGCACTCCGCGAAGAGGATACCGAAGAGTAGAAGAGGATCGAATGAGAAAAAGGAGCGCTGGGAAATAGTTCGAACGCACCCGTCGCGAGGAACGCAGGCCTCCAGCGCCCGGAGGGTCTCCCGCTCGCTGTTCCGCATGATTATCGCGATTTAATAATCGCCGTGAGTTATTAATTGCGCGCGGTGTTCGTTAGACCGTTATCGCTGCAACTTATGTCACAATGTAACTGAACAGGTTGCACGGCGGCGCGACGGGGCGGGGCGAGGCAAGGCGGAAAACGTGGCCGCGCTCATGCGAGCGCAAAAACGCTACCGAGTCGCGCGGATTCGAAAAAATCGGCGCGCAAGCTGCAATGTGGTCGTTTAATAGAACGATCGAAGCCGCTAGCATCGATTGAAACGCGACAACGCCATTCAAGGACGACGTCGCGCGCCGTAGCGTTTTTTATCGGAGCGAACAATAACGCCAGCGCGGAAAATCGCTGTTGGCAAATCGCGGAGCGGGATTATCATCAGACCGGAAGAGACGGGGCCGACGCTCCGGGCTTCGCCGTTTACCGGTCCGATATTCTAAGAGACTCACTATGCACCGTTTCGCGGCCTTGCGAACGACACTCGAACGGCGATCGCGCGACCAGATACGCCGAGGAAAAGTCGGAACGGTCTGTTTCCGCGTGGAAAAATAGCGTCGTCCGGCTACCGGGTGTTCGAAATTCAGTTAGAAACCGTTCACGCTTTGAGGAAACCGTTTCCGCTGGATTTCCGGGTGGGGACGTGTTTTTTGCACCGTCTGCTCACGATTCAATTCATTCTCTTCCGCGGTGCGGTTCAATTTGGACGAGAGATCGAGATCGGATTAAATTACGCGGATCACTGAACCGTTTTCGTACACTTTCAGAATTGAAACGCGACGCTTTACAACTATTACGATTCTATGATTGTTCTACATACAATTTTTATATATAATTTTTGTAAAATATATAATTTTGTTAATATCTTTTGTTACGCTAAAGGGTACGTAAACGAATCCGGATGAATATTTCTACTGCAAGATTTTCGTACAGCGCGAACAATTTTGCTCGATTTATTCGGGTGCACCGAATCAGTGCATTTTCAACGAGGCAACGTGTAATTTCCATGCATCGAGTGCTTTTGAAAATTAATTTTACGAAATCTCAATCGTTTGTTTTAGCGTTCGAAGGAGTTGATGATGTGGAGGTTGAGTAGCAAGTTGAAATATACATTGTCGAAAGACTACTGCAGCGCGCTCGCACGTGCCTGTCTCTTTTGGGAAATTGTTTCGCGAAGTTCCACGGTCTACTAACTTCATTCTCTCACTCGACGTGTTCGAAGCTTTCCATCTAGATAATAAACCAGCCTGATTAATAGACGGTGGATTTTATGCATTTCTAGCGTATACGGAAACGTGGAGCATAACAATAGAAATGATCTAATGGAATTTTCATGAAGCCGTCTTTCACTTCGAATTTCTAGAAACGACACAGAAAATCATATTCCCGTCGCTACACCAGAGATCAAAACGCCGTGAACTGCATCCACGAGTGTACATTAAAGCAGCTACAATTCGATGAACTCGCTTGTTGTCTGGTTCGCGAATTAAGCAGAAATCGAATCTGCCGAAAAAATCGCAGAAATCGGCCCCCATAAATGAGTCTTTTCTGCAAACGAGAATCTGCCCAGTCTCTAACATAACTGCATCAGCAATTAGGTTCCGGGGCAAGAAGAACCAGCAAAAATCCAATTACAGCGAAGCGACCCGCAGAGATAAATTTCCGGGAGCTCCGGGTGGACAAAGTAGCAGCAATTAAATCGCAAAAAGAAGGATGATAGGTCGTGGCCCCCGAAAGGATCGGCGTCCGATCAGAGAGTCCGAGGCGGCTCCGGCCGGGCCAAATAAAGTCAAGCCTTAGTTTTTCGTCGGCGCGGGATCGCGCGAGCGCGCGCGCACACACGGCCGCGAGGTACACACAGGTAGACGACACGTAGGCCGAGGACGGAGGAGAGCGGAATCGGTCGGTGTCCGAGCACGTAACCAAAATTCAAATCCGGGGGCGCGATTGTTATGCGAGCTGCATCGGCGGGTTCAGATGCCTGCCTGCCAAAATCCGCGAGCTGCCACGATAGCATCGCGGCGCGGCGTGGAGCGGCGCCTGAAGCCGGCGAGCCGAGCCGAGGATGCGTCATCGAGCGGATCCGCGCGCGTTTTTCGATCCGCTCGAGCGTCGCGAACATCTCGTCGAATTTCCATCGCGGGCAAATTGCGCGCGGTGTTATTAAAATTGCGACGCGTCGGGGACGGAGAACGAGGATTTGTTCTGCCACGAGGAGGAACAAAGAGAGTAGAGAGGCTCGCGGAGGAGAGGGAAGAAGGAATGTGCGAATATACACGCGGGAGAGCAAGAGAGAAACGATTGGCATGCAGGTCGCGCGGGATGTTGTCCTAGGTCACGCGTAATCCTGCTCTCTCTCTCTCTCTCTCTCTCTCTCTCTCGCTCTCTCCCTTTTTCCCTCTCGGCGTCCTCTCATCTGCAGGACGGTGCACACGAGGAGGATGCATTCTCTGTCGGAGTCTGTCGTATTTCCATCATTTTCATAATAAGATCGCGGCTCGTGGCTCGCGAATCCGCGAGCGGACGCTCGTAAATCACTCGGTGCCCGCTCGCGGATTTCTATGGGCTCTCTCGCGTGTTCGCTGGCTTTTGCTAAACACACGCCGGATGAATATCGATTAGCGAGGAACAGGCGGACACGCCGGGAACGCGGCGATAAAAATAATTGACCAAATAAAAGTCCGCGTTCGAGGGATTCGCTTCGCGTTACGTGCACGGTTTTCGTGAATTCTTTCTGCTCGGCCATCAAGATGCGGAATGCTTTCGACGCGGGTTTCCACGATTTTTCCGGTCGGTTCGCTCGCGGGAGGTTCGCCGAGACCGACTCGCGCCGTTTTCCGCGAATTCTTTCGGGCGGAGCGTCGAGACGCGGAATATCTTCGGCGCGGAGTTTTCACGATTTTTCCGGTCGGCTCGGTCCGCGGAGAGGTTCGGTAAGAGGAACGCGCACGGTGGCCGAGCTCAGAGGCCAGCCGAGCGAGCGCACGGAGGAACGAACGAACGAACGATCGCTTATTCCTGACGAAGAGGGCACGATCGTCGGAGCGCGCGCGCGACCGGGACGGTGAATGCCCAAAACTCAGCTGGTGTCAATGAACTCGGCCATGTGAGGAGTCGGACGAGGCCTCCTCGGCTTATACTCACTATCGGGGTCTTGTCTTTCCCATGAAACCGAGACTAATTTCGTGACTTTGCGAAAGCCCCCGGCGACCGGCAAGTGCAACGGTACACCCTCTACTGCCATTCTTCGATCTTTGACCATCGATCCCCCGATGCTAATTAACCTAGCCCCGAAATTACCTAATCCGAACCTCCCAGAATCAAATTATCTACGGCTAGTCCATGCAGCAATATCTTTCTCTCGGCGATTTTCTAGACTCGACGAAAATTACTCGAATTAACGGAGAGATAAATTATCCACCGCCACTTCGAACGTTTTCCCGATAAAGTTCACTTGAACTAATCAGTTTCGACTGTATTAACCTTTTTAACCAATTAGCTGTTTCTGACCAGCATTCTCGACATTAATGACTGGCAATATCTTACGTTATGGCGAGTATACTACCGCCTTTAGTTGAAATATCTTATCTACCAATTCGCAACTTTGTAGGACATTAAAAATATTTGGAACATGGAACGAGTTTTACTGTTTAAGGAATGCTGAAATATTCTGTTCAAAATATACTTCTATCTATTAGATTTTACTTGTTTAAAAATGATTTTATTGTTTCAAAACTTCATTTCTTGGATCATCAGAAGCGTTAATTACAGTGTGTTGGTTAAACATTTGCTGTAAACATTGCAATTGTACTGAAAACTAAAATATATTCGTTTTTGAAAAGTTTTGAATATTTGGAGACCAAATTTACGACATAATTTTAGATACACACTTTCCAAAGAGTGTTGCAGAAGCTAATTAGTTAATACATTTTTGCACTCGGAAATTTTAATCTTCGTTTTGCTGTTCGCATCAGCAACAATTGAGTTAAACATGAATCATAAACAATTTTCCTAACTATGTACGATGATCTCGACCGATTTTAACTCCCACCAATTCGTTAAGAGAGCATTTCTACGATTTCATTAAGAACTCCAAAATAAGAGATCCGAGATGGACGATATCGATCAAACGAGCCTACCATTAATCTAACCTCTAGCAACTTCCTACGAGCCCTCCTCGTCTTCGTCTTTTCACAGTCTAGCCTATCTATTATCTTCCGGACCGGCGAGCACGCTCCGAGCCAGAGTGTCACCAGAGACTAACAAGAGGGCAAACAGGCATCAACCGGTACTAACCATTCAAAATTCCCCTAATTACTCGCGACAGCAGCGACCGAGGTTGTCAAGAAGGCTGCCCGCCGAGGTGAACGTTCTCGCTCGCGACCGCGGCGAAGAAAACCTGCGGAAAACGGGTAAGACCCGTTCCCACCTCGATCCACCTGGATCAAAATACAGCTCTCGATCGGCAAAGGATCCCGAAATTTTCGAGCCGGGAAACGCGCGCGCGGCAGGATTCGGCCGCGTGACGTAACGTCAAGAAATCAGACAGCTCTGTCCCCCTTCGCCCCGCGGCGCCTCGTCCCGTCCGCGAGAGAGTTCGTTTTTAACCGGCTCCCTCTCTCCTCTTTTTGAGTGGTCGGTCACGCGCGGGTCAGCGAATCTTCGAAGAGGAATCCTCCCTTCTTTTGCAACCTGGAGAGACGCAAGAGAGCACGGCTGGTAGCAGCCGAGGATGGTAGAGGAGGTGGCGAGCGTGACGCGGGGGTCGGAGGGTGCGGAGAGGGCTCCACCGCCGAAACAGAGAAGATCGAGTAGTCGCGAGCGGATCGCGAGGAGACGCGAGGAGAAGCGAGGAGAAGAGACGATTGTCCCTTCGACAGCCTAATTCTACTCGCCCTGAATTGAATTTCCTGTACGGAGAAAATCGCGGCGAGATGACTAGGATCCGACAGAGACGAGTTCGCTGGAATGTCAGCGGCTTATTATTCTCCCAAGTGTCGTTATCAATGACCGGTCGATACGCCATGACCATGTCGAGAATCCTCGATGGAATCATCGAGGATTAGCAAAGATTCGGTCGAAAGAAGAGAATCTAGTTGAATGGTCGGAGGTGGGGGCCGCGAATCAGAGACGTAGGAAAGGTAACACAGGTGGTTTGAACCTGTTCCGCGCATCCGCCGATGGGAAAAATCGCGGGCGGTAACAAACTTGTCGCTGGTAGGACGATAAGCCGAGCAGAATCCCGCGATCGATAAGCAAGTGTAGAGGCGCGATGACGCGGAGTGGCGCGGCAAGGGGCCCGCTCTATAAATACGAGCGGCGGCGATGGGTAATTAACGGACTCACCTCTCAGTTGCAGGCAGTGACAGTCGTCGTGCGGTTCATTGATGAGTCTCGTCCAACGAGAACAGCCGATTATGTCTTCCCTTCCGTATGTGGATGCTCCATTCCGATCTCCTCAAATTGGAGGACGAGGTCTCCTCCCGTCCCCTCACGCGCCCCATCCTGCGGCTGCTGGTCGCGGCGACCACGTCGTTCCCCAGGTACTCTCTTCTCTCTCCTCTCTTCCGGCTCTGGCGCTCTTCTCTCCCCGTGTGTCTCCGAAGAACCTCTCGGAGAAGAGGCTCTCTTCAATACTGTCCGGTTGGATCGAGGCCCGTGGTGGCAGCCATGTCGCGACCTTGACGTATCTCGGCTCGTCGATTACTTCCTCGTCCTCTTCCGGACTCCTCTTCGCCTCGACCTACCTCCACACTTCAGTACTGACCGGTCGGGTCGAGTCCAGCCATGTTTGCCAGCGGTTGCTGTCGGATTACGATGAAATTATGCGAACGACGGCCGATGTCACTGCGGTACCGGATTAACTCAGTACAGCCCGGTGGGGTCCAATCCAGCCATGATGTCCGGGATGATTGATTCAGCGGGCAAAGCAAACGAGGAACCGGCGGCTCTTCCGGTCGGTGGCGTTCTGAGAAACGGACGCGTTCTCAGCTCAGTAAAGCCCGGTCGGGTCCAACTGACGAGCCATATCTTTGATCCCGAATGAAGGAATGCTCTCCTGATCGGTCAACCGGCGAATCCTGTCCTCGACGTCTTCACTCTCTGGTGGCACACTCCCCAGCAGTCCCGACGACGTTTCACAAAAGCGTGTACACGCGTTCTGCTGGCTCCGTCTTCGTTTCGCAGCCGAAAATCACGCGAAGCGGATCGGCTCTCTGGTTTGTGCACACGCACTTTCGGAGCGGTTCGAAAAAGACCGGCTCTTCTACTCCGTCTCTCTCTCGACCTTTCCCTCGATCTCTCTATCTCTCTCTGGATATCGCTCCAGGAACGAGCGATGCGAGACGAGTGCTCTACGGAAACGCAAACGATACTAGAAACCCGAAAAAAGACCGGCTGCTCTGTGCGTGACCGTGCCCCACAGAGCTCTGACAGCTCCACGGCGAGTGGCCTCGCTTAAGTCTTGGCTGGCCCCCACTTGCTCGACCGGGGGCGACGCTGATTGGTCGACGCCACCGGCTACACCGGCAATCGGCACTCCGATCAAGCTTTCGGAAAATTTCCCCCGATATATCGTCCGGACGGGGCCCAACCCCCACGAGCCCGCTGTCCCGGGGGCCCACTACGTGGGGAGGAAAGTGGGATTCGTTGGTCACTCGGGGAAGGGAACGGGAAAGAGAGAAACACAAAGAGAGAGAAAAAGAGAGATTGAGAGAGAAAGAGAGACGGTCTCTTCTCTTCCGTGGCCGTGTGGACGCTCCTGCCGGGGTTCCAGCAGAACATTTCGGGTCCCGATTGGACGACGACCACGGGGGAGACGAGATTATTTAATCGAGTCGAGGGGGATTGGCGAAAAAAACGCCCGGGGCCCCGAAAACCGAGAAAAAAGGACGCGATCGCGGTTCCTGGACAGCTCCCCCCTCGGGCATCGGCCGGTTTTCTAAGGGGAACAGCCGGAACTGTGCCACGCTGGGACACGTAAACTGTTGCGCATGGAACGCCGTGATTCATGGGACGCCGTGTCGAAACGGTCGATGGAATTTCAAGCATCATCGATGCAGTTTCGACGGGAGATTACCAACGAAACGACACGATTCGACGAGTTCTGCTTGGGCGCTAGGGTAGTCGAGTCCGTTTACTCTGTTGTGGCCAATCTCATTTTTCGAACACAACTAATTCGATATTTATCGACCAACACATATTAAATTTTCTTGTTCTTTTATTTTGTTTATTTCTCGACAACAAGATCGAGAACGCCTTGCTCGATATTAATTCCAAAATTACAGCAGCTCTCTTCAGAAGTAGCAAGCGAATGTCGAAAATTCTTTTATTTCTATTTAAGCTATACAGTAACATCTAATATAGTAAAGCAATCGATGCGACGTTAAACACGTAGCACAAAGATATGAAAATATAAAGTTAATTAGATACGGAAATAAATCAGAGGCACAGCAATCGGTCGGCCTGCAGTAACCGGCTCCGCTACTTTACTTAGGGGATGAACATCGTTTCGGAAGAGACGGATCGAGAAACTGGAGCGATCGGCAGAGTCGCCGGGACAGTAGTTCTGGATTGGTAAGCGTCGACGGTAACGGAACGGTCTCTGGTGCGACTTCTGCTGGAAGGAACGGAACAGCGAATTCATTGACCTCGTGTAAAATCGATTCCGTCGTTATCGTCTTGCGACCGGCGTGCACAGCCCCACGGGACGCGACGTTATCGCCGAACTTGCCAGTCTCTTTCGCTTCCTGTCCCCTCTGGCTTTTCACCGGCGATTGTTCGCAGCTTTTTATCGCGACCACAGCTCGACGATTCGAATCGCGCCCGACTACAGCCAGTCGATTGCTTCCCTTTTTTTTGTTATCGAAACGCTGGCTCGGAGTTGGAAGATGGTCGCCGCGCCAGCTGGAAATCGGAGCATGAACCGAGACGCGCGATCGGCTCGCGACACGCGCCATGCTAATGCCGTGAAAATAGACTCCGACCGGCATTAAATCATCGCGCGGTTAGCGCGTCCGCGGCCGGCCGCATCCTACGTTCGTCCTACGAACTGGAATTCTGCGACTTCCCTTCGTTCCAGCCCTAATCCTCCCGATAAGGAAGCTCGTTAGCTAATAGGCTCTATATCTCGAATCGACGCCACGGCCGGACGCTTACGCAATCGGTCAGAAATGCCGGAAAAGCGTCGAGTTAGCGTCGATTTCCGTCCGAGAGACTGCCACCCCATTGTCCAACGATTCCTCGCGATATCTCGGTCGATCCTCCGTGAAAAAGCGTACTTCCACGGCGCCCACGTAATTACGATTTTTAATTAAAGTAACCGACAATTTAGATTTCGTTCCGCTACGTTGCGTGGACGCTTCCTGACACAAGTCTGTATTTAAATAGAGAATTTTTGGTTATTAATTTTTGAACGAAAGCACTGATTTATGCAGATTATGATTTACGCTAAGTCGTTGAATAAATGTAATAATAGGGTTCTGAAAGCTGCATCGCAAGTTAAAAACGAGTTCGGCCGAATTACTTGAATTCCTCGAAACGCCCTGAGTCATTTCACTAATTCCGCTGTATTTGTCATTAAATTTTGTATTTTGCGATGTTCATTTTTTCCGGATTAAGTTTACTTTGAATGATTTAAAAGGATCTAGTAGCCTGTAAATAAATAATGCTAGTAATAATAATACCAATAATTTTCTCTACTTTAACATTAAACTTTAGAGGCTTCTTCGAGGGAAACGATTAATTATTAATAAAAATGTTTTATTTGAATAAGCTGGAGCAAAATTTATATTTAAGTAAACTACATTATTACAGCAAGTTCTGTAATTACAACTTTCCAATTCCAAACGATTTCTATCTTTTCACTGTCATAAATTAATACACGCCAGTCGCTATAACTGCTCGGTAGTTTCGGAATGTTCCCTCGAAAATTCAATGTTCGCACTGCATAAATTACGGGTCTAGAGGTATCTTTGCAAAAATCGAGAAACTTCCACGGAAGTACCCATTTTACAAGTGTCCGTACTGCCTGGAAAGTACTTGTCCCGTTATATTAGACATGTAAATCACCGGTCTTGAAAAGAATTAATGTTTCAGTGGATTTTCGGGTCAGCAGGATAGAGACAAGGTTCGTTAATGAATCCCCCAAGTATCTTATTATTGTTACCGATGATTTACGAGCCCTCTATAAAGTAATCCTTTACTCTTAATCCGGGTCTAGGACGGGGCGGGGCGGCGCAATGCACTGAAGCGCGACGTTCAAGCCATAAACGTAATAGTATGTTTTCAATGCAGAACGCCGAAAACCCGTTGCAATTTCTGGGCTTTCTCCACGGCCAGCTCCCTGGTCGGCCCTTCGGTATTGAATTGACCGGGCCTCGACTGCTTAGGTATTATGGAAGACTGCCATGTCTCGTAGTGCTCCTCGAATATAGAAGGATTAACGCGGTAGTTCTTGCGAATGGTTCGAAGCGTTTATTGCATGTCGGAAACTATTCTTAAGTACCGCCGCGGATTAAGGGTGTGGCCCACCACAGTTACCGTTCTGGCCCCATTAAGACAACAGGCCCGTGGACGTGGCTCCTCGTTTGCACCGGGAGACAATGACCGGTGGCCCCAGACGGCCTACCTTCCGTCGTCCCACCTCCGGCAATGCCATATCGGTCCGGGTCTCGCCGATGCCTGGACCCCCGTCATCCGCGACTTCCGTTATCCCTCTCTCCTTTGGAAATTTTACACATTGTTAACCCTTAATCCGATTATGGCGAACGCTGCTAGCCAACAGAACTTTCAACAAGTCATTGTTAACGCTTTAGTGCCGAACAACGATGTAAATGTACTTCGAGAAAACGTTCTTTTCTTGACACTTTAAGCGCGAAGCTAATTTCGCTTGACTCTCCGTTCGAGCGGAGTCAGTCCTCAGGGACTGACAGTGGACTTTTCAGCGATCGAAATCTGCGTAGCACTGAAAATATCAAGTTTGAAAAATAAATGCAATTTTAATAGAAGAATGTTCTATTCTTAGAGGAAATTAACCAATTTTATTGTTAAACGAAATGCGCAGCGTTAAACAATTTTATGATGATCTAAATTCTCTTTGCTCAAACGGATCTTTACACATGGCTTTCTTCTGGCTGATCGCAAGAAAGCCGGTTGAACAGAAGGTTCATTGTCAGTCCCTATAGACTTACTTAACACTTAACGAGTTAATATTCCGAACGTTTACGGAACCCGTCGAGATGAGGACTCGTTAACTTGATTTCTGATTATTCAGATTGTAAAGATTCATCTGTGAGCTATATTTAGTCAATGTGTACGTTACTCGAGGCAACTATTACAAAAGGAAAACCCTCCAGGTGACAAGTAAGGAAGAACCGGGGTGCTTTCTCCAGCAGCGCGAGCCTGTCGCGGAAGTGTAAACAAAGGGTCGCGGAGCTTCCGACGCCGAGGTGGAGCAACAATGTCCGCGGACCGAGCGTATCCGCGCGAGTTCCATGTTATCAATCAAACTCGTTTGACCGCGCAGATCGACGGGAGACTCGGCCTCGGAAGTCGGAGGCATCAATTTGACCCGGTGGACCGGGCCAGGCGATTCGTCGAGCGAATTTTACGAGCCTCTCTCTCTCTCTCTCTCTTGGTTCCTCTCCTCTTCCAGCTTCGGAGGTGGTACGGGGTAGAGAGAGACGAGCCTAACGGACGGTGGTAACAAGAATACGACGAGGGCCGAGAAGACGAAGAAGAAGTTGGAGGCGGTGGAGAGGGAGGTGGTGGAATGAAAAAGAAAAGGAAGGAGAGGAGACCGGGGAGGGAACGGTGAAACAGGCCGGCATCTGATCGGCCGATACAAATAAAGCACAGTCCTGCTGCCATCGGTCGTGTAGATGTACCGCGAGAACGTGCAGTTTGTAGTTTGTCGCCCGTCGTCGCTCGCGGCTACGACTTCGTGTTACTGGGATAAAAGGTGAACGACTCGGTTCGCCTCGTCCCACCTCGGCAGCATCCCGCTCTCGACGTTTGGAGGGGTAGCGTCCTTCTACGAAGTCTAACTGAGAGATACACACCGGGACAGAAGAGGAAGCAGAGAAGACCGAGAGACCAGCGCGCACAAGAGAGGCCGCGCCGGACGATAGACGGAGAAAGGAGCCGACGTCGAGCGACAGAGAGAGCGAGAGAGATGCCGTGGTGGGGGCCAAAGGGGTCCAGAGGGGAACCATAAATTACTTGATCATCCTCAAGGTTCGATTCGCCGACTGCGTGCACCTTCTCGCTGCGCCGCGCGGTGTCATTAAAGCGATTTTTGCGCGGAAATGTAAATCTGCCTGTCGCCGGGACCGTAGGACTGCACACGCGTGGGAGTAATCGATCCGGCCGCCGACAATAATCACGACGAACGCCACGGCTACGACGATAGACGCGGTTATCAGGCTAGAACCCTGCGGTGGGTGGCTCTCCGATGCGTTCCTCAATTTCGAGGCGAGTCGCACCCCTGCAGCGAACGCGCAGCTGAACTTTGCAAATATATTTGTCATCGAATAGACTGTGAATCCTTGCGCGACATAAATACCGGTCACAGCTGTAGATTTGTACAATAAAAGATAACTCTGTTAACACAAATACCAATCGATGCTATAGAATTTAAGTTACTCGTTAAAATGTATCTATGATCTTCTCGCGGTCGCTATTGATCTGTTGACGCGATGCTGGTAAATAAATAAATAAAAAATAGGCCAAATCAATGAACAAAAATAGACTATGCTGAATTATATAAATGTGTTTGCATCTAGGCCCTTCCACGAGAAGAAAGAGTACAAAGGAGTATAGAATATCGCCGCTACGCACACACGCATTCATACATGGCACCAATGTTCCGAACACAACGGGACATTCAAATCATTTCTGAATGTAGTTTAGGAGTAAATAGAGAGATGTCGCGATTAGAAACTTATGGTCTGATACTAACCTTTATAAG
>CM052153.1:5666409-5687868 GCA_028455555.1 Augochlorella aurata | reverse complement strand
AGACTACATTATTTCTAATCTACGAAAATTCATCCGATCAAATAATGCACTTCCATGCAGTTCCTGCTTCCTTCAGCCGGTTCAGGAAATCCAGGGTCTACGAACGATCATTGATTGCGCGTGCTAATCACTCGCACTATAGTCAGGAAAGACAGGTTGACGTCGAGGTACAGCTGCTCGAATTTCCAAAAGGGTTCCAGCCAGTCCGAGCGCAGAATGAGGGTAGAAAAACGGGGCCCGAGGAGGAGAGTGGGCCCGCAGGATGTCGAGGTGCGTCATGTCGAGAGCTGTTGCGTTGAAAGTCGGCGCGCATTTGCATTTCGCCGGGGCGTGTGTGGACGAAGGCGGCGTGCACGTGTGCAGCCGCGGAGCCGGTCGCGTGCAACGACGCGGCGCGACGCGACGCGAGGCGACGCGGTGCGCGAATCGGCCCGGTGCAGTGTGTGCGTGCACTCGGTCGATCGGCTCGAACGCGTGATCGGCACGCGAGTCGAATCTCGATCGGACGGTGCGCGTGCGCTTCGGTACGCGACCGGACAGCCGACCACGAAACAGGGTCGAGCGAGCACCGAGAGAGCCGATCCGAGCAGATCCGAGCCGCTAACGATCGCGATTACGCGAGAGTGAAAGAATCGAGAGTCCACTAGTATTCCTCCCAGTACCCTAATCGTCCCGAATGTTACATCAGCTGGGATTATTTCGGGGTCGTAGCAGTCTGACGTATTGGAGAACGTTTTCATCGATAGGGGATGATGGGGGGATGACGGAGATGGGTTTCCTTTGAAGATCTCATCCTGGAGCTGGAAGACATCTTTTTAATTAATTTAAGGTAATTAAAGGATATTAAACTTCCTCTTCACTGAATCATGGAAGACGAACATTCAGAGTATTATTAATAGGTTTTCAATAAATATTTGAAATTGATCCTGCATATGAGTGGTTTAGAATCATAGTGATGTAAGTCATATTTTCCTCGTGAGAAATAAAGAGTGTTATTATTTACTGACTAATCTTAAGATAATTTAAAGTTAATTTAACTTTCTAATTTATTTCACTTTTCTTCATAACATTTCGACATGTGCGGATTACATTTTCCGACATGAATCGAAATTTTCGAAAATGTCACTTACACCGCCATGACACTAACTCACTCAGGTAGCTGCAGAGTTTTAGAGAGCCCTTTTAAGGGTAGCAAATGATGCAAGGACGATGAGAGACGATTTTTCCTTGAAGATCTCTTCTTGCAGATTAGAGACATTTTTAAATAACTTCTGGAT
Source organism: Augochlorella aurata (assembly GCA_028455555.1). Lineage (NCBI taxonomy): Eukaryota > Metazoa > Arthropoda > Insecta > Hymenoptera > Halictidae > Augochlorella > Augochlorella aurata. Next base: position 5,686,591 of record CM052153.1, on the reverse strand, counting down.
AATAATTACAGAGTACGGTTTTTTATTTCATCTTAATATTTTATTTTATTATACCTTGTATTGATATTGTATTTTATCTGCAACCCCAATCAGTTGGTTTTAATTTTTACGAGCTAGCTTCATTTCACTGCAACTTTCCATTTAAAAATCCAGCCAACCCTCGGAAAAAATTTCAAAAAGCGTCTCAAAGAGAGCAGTTGTTCCAAAAATCAAAGCTGCATAAGTATAATAGCCCTGCAAATATTTCCCGCTAGAAATCTGCGGACCATTATCCTTTGACAACTGCAGAAACTCTGCATGAAAAGCAGCGATTGCCAGTTCACCATTCGACGAAGATAAACGGTGGCGTGCACGCGAGAGAAGACAGCGGATAGCATCTTCTGGATCGATGTGACCACTGTCACGTAACTCTCGTTCGATCACCGGACCCCGTGGACGCTCCCACAGCGGTAATAAACCGGCAGGTATGGGCAACCCTAAATCGGGAAGTCGTAACGCCTAAATAGTGCTGTAAAAAAACCGCAGGGCGCCTGTCTCGTTTTATGCAACACTGAGTATCCCAGCGTCCGAACAAGATACTGTATACCTTGCTCGAGCACTGCATGAAAACAAATTTCGATTATTATAAGGCATCATGAGAGGCATAAATTATGTTAATCCTAATACGCGTTCCGGCATTCTCGGGTTTTATGGAAAAATGAGCATCGGGTCTCCGTGGCGTTCGGATCGTCATAATTCCGTTTAATTGCTGCGGAGAGGAATTCAGTCTATCTGTGGATTAACTGGCAATCAGAGCTATGCTTAACTTTGTTTTACGAACCGGAGTGGAGATAAACTAGTATTATAATTTTTGCTCGAACTGGGAGGCTTTTTCAAGCTGGCTGTTCATTTTTATCGAATTCTTTTCGGGATTAATGTCGACCGTTTCTTTGGATCTAATGCAAATAAATGTAGATTTAAGTTAGCTGCGAAAAAATCATGCATGCAGAAAACATTCGTTACTGCTATAGTATTTTAATTTATAAATTAATATAAACCAAAATAAATTAAAAGGAAATGCGTGTACTGGTATAAGTAGTGTAAATACAAAATACTCAAATATAAATGTGTAAAAAGAAGTGTGGGTCCAAGGACTCCCCTCCCGCCCCAAGTTAATCATATACATAACAGTAATAGTTTTCATTTTCATTTCGCGCCAAGATTCCTAATCGAGTGATACCGATTGGGCTAGTTGGGCCCCCGAATTAGACGGAAGTGCCGATTTCGCGACACGCATGGCCCGCGATAAAAACGAACGGGCTCGGATAGGAGTTGCAGAAAGAGATCGCCGTCCAGTCTAGCGAAACTGGCACAGTGTCAAGGTGCCTGGCGGGCACATTTGCGGGCCCCACGGTAGTAGGGGCCCGGTTGGTCCTGATGGTGGGGGTGGATTGATCGTCACCCTGCCTCCTTCCTCGTTTCGCCGCTAGAACCGCTTCGCCGCGGCCTCCGTTCCCGAGGCGACTTTCACGAAGGCTTTCTTTCGCGGCCGACTTGCGATTCGCGAGATATCCGCTCGGGCCCCGGCATGTCCGGGGTGAAAGGCAAAACGAGCGACAAGCCCGATGGATTTTCCATGGAAATGAAAACTCCGTTCCGGGCGACGCCTTTCTCCGGCTGAGCTGATATTCGCGCGGCGTTTCTTGCTCGGCTCTCGTTGCACTTTCTTACTTTCGTTTTGCAGTGCCCGGGAGTTGTCGGAGAGCGACAGCCTGGAATGCTGACGGGAACTGTCCTGAAAACCGAACGGTTCGGCTCGCAGACGCGTGAATACGAGATCGTGTTGTTGCCGATCCGATCCGATCCGACAGTCTCCCGCGAGAGAGACGATGATGTCTTTATTACAGATCGATGCAAGAATCGACCGGAATTTACTGTTAAGCTTCCGTTGGATACAGTGTAACTGATAACGTTACTTGCTCCACCGGCTCGCTGTAATTACATGAAATTATGGGAAAAGGAGGACCCGTTAGATTTCATGGTTGGCGAGAGCCGAACGTCTTCTGGTCGGAACGTGTCGCTCGATCGGCGCTGTTGCGCAAGGTGCTGCAGCGAGTGAGCCAGGTTTCCTCGAATTATGCCAGGCTTCGTTTACTCGGCCCGATGTTTATTAACATTACTCCGCGAAGAAATTATTTTAGAACAATCTTGCAAATTTGGTGATAGGGAAGTGGGGCTGGTTACTTTGGGATGTCCAACTGCTGTGCCTTTCGTTTGTTTTAACATTTTTTATTCTTCTATATCGTTTATTTATAAGTAAAAAATTTAATACGTCTCATTTGACAAATACAAAGTTAATTATGTCTGAAAGCAGTAAAAATATTTTTCAATTTTGCTTATTTTAGAATACAAAAATTTAATATGTCTTGTTCGATAAATGTAAAATTAATTATGAAAGAAAACCAAAGGCACAGTAATTGATCACCGCCACAGTAACCAGACACAATACCTTACTGAAGACCCAGTTAGTAAGAACATTTTCAACTATGAATTAAGGTTTGTCTCAGGATTAATCTTTCTGTTGCAGAACAAGAGCCATCGGTGATGGGAGCTACAGGTGTCTCTGACAGGAGAATTCCCCGTCTATGTTAAACAAGCCAATTATCGCTTCGTGGCCGGGGGGACTGTTAAAAAATTCATATCCAAACATGCCGGTGGATGCGACCGAGTTCAGTAACGCAGTCACGTAACGTCCTCGAAAATCGAATTCTTCCGTGTACCGTCGCTAAAGCATTCCGCTCGGCGTACCGGTATGTCATTCATAAAGAAATTACGCCGGCCCATTACTCAACGATTATTTATAGCAAACGTCCGTGCGTAGGCAAGCGTAGCCCGACGACTTCCTTGTCCCTTTGTGGCCCAGAGCTCCAGGGAGGGACCAAATTCGATGATCTGCAGGTGCCTCGGCTGGTCGCACGTGCACGACCGACATGGAACCGCTCGGCGATCGAACGAATATTTGGAGTAAGTCTCATGATCCTCCCGTTACATTCAATATCCTCGATAAACCGCGGAAGAAAGATTCATCGACAAGATTCTCTTGAAAATTCTACAACATGATCGCGGATCTTTGTGTTCAAAATTGACAGACTAGGAGTCGCTAAAAAAAGTCATTACAGCGAACGCAGAAAAAGATTAATAGATCAAGTTCTCTTGAGAATTCCACGAGATGATCGTAAATTTTTGGGCTAAAAATTCAGCAGATTAAGAGTGAAGATAAAATATAATTGATTCGTCTGAATTCAACGAGAAAATAAAATTTTAGCCAGCTCCAGTTCTCCCAGACCTGTCTGCAAAATTTGTATTCGAGTCGCTCGCGATTCATGTCTCGATCATACTAAAGATCTACATAGACACGTTCATCGTTCCGCGCAGAAGCCGAATGAAATTGTATTTCTTGTTCAAACAATTTTGACGATAAGTGCATCGCTATTATCGAATCGTAGCCGCATCGTTCAACGACGGATTACGCAGCTTCGAAAACGATTTCATAATATTTTCCAACCATATCACTGGCTTGAGAGGGCCCGTTCGGTCCCCAACGGCCAAGCCAGACTTTACCAGTGTTCCCGCATAAATATTTAATCTCAGCGAGTCAACATTGTCGGACCAAGGCTCACGTGGGGTCTTAAAGAGCAAGTTAATTCAATTCCGAGGGTCGTGTGACGATAACAGGGGCCCTATGGATCACGGTGTCGGTGCGTGGTATCCTCTTACCCTCCTCTTTAAATCACCGGAGCCTCTTGGATGAAAAGTCCCCGGCGCTTTATCTACCGACAAATTTGCCTACATTATTTATCAGGTGCAGAGGCACGCGGAGGGTCCCGGGCCCAGGGCCCGGGTCGGCGTCCGTGTCGGTGGGGGTAGGGGAGCACGGTGTGGGCCCCGGTTTGAGCGCTCGGAGAACCCGCGGTGCCACGAAATGATATTCAGCCGAGTGTTTCGACAGGCCGGGTGTCGTTAACCTCCCGCGCGGTTCGTTCCCCGACGAGCCGGCAAACAATTGACCGTTCTAGGACTAGCCGAGCAGCGTCGGGACGCCCACTCCCTCGGGTCTATATCAATCCCGGGGCTCGTAGGTTGCGAATTGGGCGTTGGCCTCCGCCTGCTTCCTCTCCGGGCCCAGGCGACGAGCACGCGTGGAATGCCACGTGGGGCCCACGAGAAAACCTTTTTCCTCCCACCTTGCTGTCTCGCTGGCCGGATTTCGGGCCCGCGAGTTCCGCTGCCGGGTCCGTCGCTGGCGAGAGAAGAATGTGTGGAGGAGAGAGAGAGAAAGAATCTTCGCAAAATGGGTGCACTGTTTTCACAATTTTTTGGTCCCCGAATTTTGGGCCCAATTTTGTGCGGAATGAAAGGGCATGATGAGGTATTAACAACAGAAACGCTTTCCGAAATGAACATGAGAGCTGTATTTGCATTTTATTGTGCCTTTAAATAAGCGTCGAGTTACCACGGTCTTTTTCAGAATGTGGGCCTCACTTGATCATAATTTCTTCCTACGGCCCCTTCTACATCAAATGATAGATAACAAATCTTAGGTAAATGATGCGTAAAAATGTAAAAAAGTTTATAAATAGAGATTTATTTAGTATTCTGTATGTGAACCATAACTTAGAGGATTTATTGTATATTATAATTGAAACTTGAGAAACCTTGACTTCAACGATCGGAAACGTGCCTTACGGTCCCAATTAATTCAAAGAATGCTTCTGGCAAATTAACAGAAAATAAGCAAATTTCAAAGCGAGGTCTCTTATTGAAAATGATCGCCGAAATCGAATCAGTCCCCGAAAAAGCTCGGGCCCAAGGAGTCACCGTCCCAAATACGGGCCAGCCTGTCGTATTGACACGCCTCCGGTAACCCGCGAGCGATTTACGTCACCGGGCCACGTAACCAAGTGTCCCAGGAGCGAATGGGTACACGAGCGAGGGTCCCCGAGGAAAAAGAAGGCGAGAAACGAACGGGGCCCGGCGCGTAGGAGTGCGGCTACTCATCCCGTTCACCGTGAGAAATCACACAAAGAGTCATCGAGGAGGCCTCCGGCTCGACCGCGGAGAGGGGGCCTGAGAAGCATAGAAGAAGCGTAGCCGGTGCAAGATTGCAACACTCGAGGCCCGGTCTGGGCCATCCACGTGGATCCTTCGAATTTCCAGAGTACTGGCCCCGGGTGCACACGCGGTTGCTCGCGACCGAGTGAAGCCGTGCACACTCTGCCCCCTCTTTTCGCAGCGGGCCCGCTGCATGCCACGGGCTGGGCTCCACGCTGCTCCCGATCGAACAATTTAGTGTCATTTTGCAGTAACTTCTGAGCCACGAGACGCGTTCGAATGAAATTTTTGCCGAATAATTTTACTAAATATTTTTCTTTTCCGAGATGGTGTATGCTATTCTACAAAATTAAAGACAGTTTTATGCAGTATGCTACTGTTCGTGGAACTGACAGAACAATTTACTTCAAAATTACTAGAAAACGAGCTCGAAAAATTCTCACAATATGTCAAAATTATTTAATTAATAAAATAAAAGAGACCAAATTTACCCTAGGAAGTATTAACTCTTTGTTCACTCTAATGTCGATCATATGCGACCGATACAGCAATCAACGTATTAAAAAAGTTAATAATAACTAGATTTCGGCTTCCAAAATAAATTTTGCAAAATAAAAATTGTCTGTAAAAAATAGAAAATAAATATCCAGTTCATTTGTTCTTTAATGATTTCAGTAGATTAGAAATAATACATCGACATTTCCAAATTCTTTGAAACTTTCTATCGTGTGAAATTGCGATATTAAAGTAACGATATTCCACTCCCAATTCTTACAGAGGATATACAGTGGTCCGAATTGGCCAGAAAATTTGCAGATCATCCCGTAGCAAAACTCTGAGTCACCACGAAATTAGAGAGGGTCAAGTCGGAATCCCCATCAGGTAGGAGCCGATCGCACGAAACAGGACACCGGGGCCCGAAGTCCGGTGCCCTCGTGGACGTGAATTTTCAAGAAAGTGGGACAGGAAGTTCAACGGTCGGGGCCCGCAAGCTCTAATAGAGCGATCAGCCGCGGCGGCCACGGACCCTGACACCATAGATCAGGGCCGCGAGTTAGTGCACGTTACCGTGGACAGCCGGGGCTCGTCTCGCGCGACGTTTCCACCGTACGGTGTGTACGGTACATCGCTGCCTTTAAACTGCCGTCCTGTCTGGGAAACACGGCCGTAAATTCCGCGTTTGAAACTGTTTTCGGACCTGTCCGCCGTGAATGGAATCGCTGACAGCCGCGTTGTTTCTACGAGCTGCCGTCCACTTCATTGAAATACCTCGAACTGTCTCCCTTGCCTTAGTCAAGATTTGATAAATCACTTCGAAGAATTATTTACTGTATACGTGCATATTTCCGGTGCAAGGAGATCGTCTTTTATTTAACCCGGCAGTGCACAGGGGAACTTCTGTGCAACTGTACACGCATCGAGTGCTTATAGATCATCAGTAAGACGTGACATTTATTGATAATAATATATGAATGTTTATATATATTTTGTCTTTTTATTGAAATTATTATAGTATAACAACATTATGTAATTAGTATATTATAAATAAGGTTTTCTAAGGGTGGGTATCTTATGGACCTCCACGTGTGTTCGCTACTATTTATTGTCTTTATTGTATTAAATGCGTTTCTTATAGAATATTATAAAAATGTCGTTAAAGAAAGCTATAAATTCTCTAAATATCATACCATGTGTTAAGTTAATCACAAAATTAGTTTGATGTTCTTTGCGTGAATTACAAAATCGTGGTCGTCACACATGCGTGGCACTGATAGTGAATGTGTTAAGACCCTCTGACTTGTCGATTCGGTTCAGCCGAGTCAGAGGCCACCACCTATTTCTACGAATTTAGAGATTTGTAAGATTGCACAGGGATTTTAGGTGATCAACTTGCCAGTCGATAAATTCCAAGGTTCGTTGGAGATAAGAGGAAGGTTGGAGTACTTTAAACGCATACTAAATACACTTTCAAAACACAATTTTACGAACTTTTTAGAACTTATCCCGCGAATACGAAAATATCTTACCTATCCACTGTACATCGTCGATGCACGAACTTTCACAGCCTGACGACGACAGTAATCCGAAAACGTCGCGAAACAGTATCCACCGCATCGAGCAAGTAAATATCTCACGGAGAGCCGATCGATCACGAAGATTCGGCGGACAATATCGATCACCGAAAAGCGGCAGAAACAAGCGAGGAAGATGGAGGCGATAACGGTCATCTTCGGACCGATGTTGCCCAGATACGTATGCAAATCCGGTGCGAGGGAGAGCCGGTGACCAAGAGAGCGCGGCCAAGAGGAAGAAGAAGAAGAAGAAGATGAAGAGGAAAGAGACGCGTCGGGGCAGAAGGAGAGACAGAAAGGGAGGAGAGCCGCTCGAAAATCTCCGCGGAGGATCAGGAGGAGGCGAAGCAACGGTAACCCATTGTATCGAACAGCCGGTTCCTTTACGACGGCTTTCTCACGATCGGTCAGTCGGCGGATAACCCAGAGGCGAGGCGAGTGGAGACGAGCGGAGGCGAGCGGACCGCGGCGGTCCCTCTTCGCGGAGGATGTACCCCCGATGCGGTGCGTGCAACTGGGTTTACAGCCGGATGCAGTCGGGCAGCGGTGCAGCGGTGCAGCAGCAGCAGCAGCAGCAGCAGGAGCAGCAGGAGCAGCAGGAGCAACAGCAGAGGCAAGAGCAACAGCAACAGCAAGAGCAACGGCAGCAGAAACGGTGTCGGCGGCGGTGGTGGCGTCGAGGTCGCGGCTCACAGATGGAAGAACGGAGCGGTGGAGGAGAAGAAGAAGAAGTTAAACGAACGAACGGACACGATCGGATCGGACCGGTGTGCCTCCGAAGGGAGCACGGCACGGCATCGCGGAGCCGGATTTCTTTTTTGGTGCGGAGCCGCTCGCGGCAGGCGCTCGCACGCGGCCACGGCTAACTGTATTTTGACTTTGTGGCCTGAATTGCGGTAACACGGTAACTGGCTCCACCGCGCGCGACACCCTGAAGTAACGGGCCCATATCTCGATGCCACGCTGTTCGAGCCGTTTACGCGTGTAAGCTACCTACATAAAAGGCACTCTCACGCGCGCCCGACCCCTCTGCTCGCCCGTCGCCGCTCCTCTTCTAGAGCGGGTGCGTACACCGCTGAACCGCCGACAAACGGATACCAGCTTCTCGGAGTTCGCACTGGCTCTGCCCGGTACCAAATGTTAATTAAACAGGGTCTTGCAGCGAGAGATAACCTACGATCGAGCTGATAAGGAGCTGAACTAGCCGAGATGTTCTTGAGGGGGGTGGCCACTCCCTGTCATCGCTAAAAGTAGAGGAGGAAGAGGGCGTAAAACGAAGAAAACGCATATCTGGTATCACTGTTGAAACAGAGAGCTTTTAATTTGGAAAATACACATCCTTTAACATCGTTAAAATTTAGTATAGACTGAAGAGTAAAATAAACCGTGGGATCACTAAAGGTTTTAGGTCGGAAGAAAGGCGAAGCTGGGTCATATGTCATTCAAGACAGACTTTCCTTATTTGAGTATCAAAAAATCAATTTCCCGCCAGAAATTAGACTACGTGTACACGTATCGGCGATCAATTAAAGATGAAACTGATTCCAAACGAGGACCAAAACTCTAAAGGTTGACGATATTCGAGGATATTAATTCAGGTGCGAGTTCTCTCGAAATCCAAGAATATTTCAGAATGGTCCCAAGTATGCCGTCGTAAGACTGATCTTTTGCTTTGGAACCCAGCTTCCATGTTCTTGTAGACAGTGGACAGTAATTGGAACATCGTTGAGACTTGGTTGCAATTGGGGAACGAAAGAGGCAGGAGACGAAACTGATCTTAAAGAAGAATCAGAGGTTGGTACACAAGGATGCTGGACCGGGTCCACGCGTGTGCATTCGAGGGAGAGAGACTTCCTCCGATCCTGTTGCAATCTGAGTGCAGGTACAGTTAGGTGGAAGGTGGCTCGACTCTGTAGGTCGCAGCCGCGGGACAAGCGTCCGCGTCCTGAGCTCCGGGATTGCCTCCGAGACGACAGGACCTTGGGACTTAACCCAGTCTTGCTGGAAGAGCACTAGCTTCCTCCTCCTCCATTTCTTCGTCCTTGTTCTTGTCTCCCACGATTCCTTTCGGTCCTTGAAGATTGTTCGAGGTCCTAGTCTCTTCAGGATCTTGAGGATTGTTGGTGGCAAGAGAATTTTAAGACTGATGGCTAATTGATGATCACTAGACTGCGGATTTTACGCATTTAGGACGGAAATGTTTACAATATCGAGTGCAAAATATGATAAATATTTAAAAAGTTCAATCATTCTATCGCAATATGTTCAACTCTTAAAAATAATAATTAAATAACTCCTAATAATTATGTCCATCTAGACCCTGTGTCTTAGAAAGTGTTTGCATAAAAATCCGCAGTCTATTGATCATATTTCTAGAATTATTTCATGTAACAATAAATAAATCTGGAAAACATTCTGAACTAACGAAAGGAATAGGTAGTGCATGCCTAAATAATAAATAAATAAATACATAAATCATCGGCGTCTAAAGTATCCACGAGATTCGTTTGAGGAAAGGAAGAAACTTCGAGTTCCCCTTGACGATTTTAGAATCCAGAAAGACTCGATCCAGCAACAAATAAGTAAACGAAGTGGCGTGTCGAGCAAGTAAAACAACCGAGTGATACGACCGGACAGCGGTGTTATAAAACGGATTTACGACGTCGAACGCGGCATGACGCAACAATAGTCCTCACGGAAAGAAAGCGAGGAAGAGTGCCGGTGGCCGGTGCCGGTGTCTGAAAGGGGCACCGGCATGAATGAACGACCATAATCCTTCCCGATTCCTTGGGTATTGTCGATCGGCGCTCGATACGCGACGATCGACGTCGACGACGCGTAGAAGCGTGCCGCGGCAGGATCACGTGCCACGGCACGCGACACGTGACTCTCTCTTCCTCTCTTTCTCTCCCTCTTCCTCTCTTGCTCTCTCCCTTTGGTCCCCACGGTTCGCAGGAGGATCAGGAAGCGCGGCGGACAGAGAAGAGAAAGGTATCCTGTCTCCTCTCTCCTGTTCCCCCTCCCCCTTCTTTCACCCCTTTCTTTCGCGGCGTCTTCCTGCCGCCATGGAAAAGCCTGCAGCTGTTTCGCCCGCTTTCTCGTAAACCCTTTCACAGGACACAGGATAGCTCTCTTCTGTCCACGGAGAAGGCCCTCTTCCGGGGGCCCGAGTATCTCGTATTGCATCGAAATGCCTCCGCTTCTCTTTGATCGCCGAAGAGAGCATGCAGAGAGAGAGAGAGAGAGAGAGAGAGAGAGAGAGAGAGAAAGATAGAGGAGGAAAAAATGAGATCTTTTTGTTGTCCATATGGCGGCCGCGGAGACGGCGACTCCACGGTGCCGCGTCTCTCCGCAGGATCGATTTCTTCCTGGAAACGCTCGAATTTGATCCACGTGATCGACAACCGTGTCGGAGACCCGGAAGTCGATCAACGCCCCCGGGGATGAATGCGCTCGGTACCTGCAGCGGGAATAATTATCGAAGACATTCGATCGGACGCGTCTCGCTCCGATGACCGCTGTTGGGACTCGATTTTGAAACGATTCCGAGACGGCTCCGCTCGCTCAGGAACCGTGGAATTTAATATGGCTGACGGGTTAGGGTTAGATAGATTGCCAGCGACGTTTCTGGATTTCCTTCTGGACCATTCATCACGGCTAATTATATTGACGTTCATCTCTTCGCTGAGATCGTATGTAATAAGATCTGCTGAGTTACTCTAGGTGCACCGAACCGGGCATAGATACCGTAAAAACGTTTTACATCGACGAAAATTTGTTTTCGAGATTATGCTCTACTCTTTAAAACATCTTCAAAAGTGTCCCCAAATTCTAATTAATAATGAAAATTTGTAGTTTAGTTACAAAATTCGTGTTGCTTCGTCGACTGTTCTTTTATTAAGCCACCTGGAGAACATTGTATCTTGAACTCGTTGCTGACGATGACTTTTAAAGGTACGAAAAATATATACCTTAGATAATTAAACTGCGTATGACAAACATAAATATCAGGCAAACCTAAATAATTTATTCAAAATATGAAAAATACATTCTGATCGTTTATTATTAGACCGCGTATCTTTGTTCTCTACGAGGATTGCAACAAGTAGGAGCCGAATAAAAATTGATTTCGCATTCTTAACATTTTCAATCTTGTATATTGTAATTTTTTATATTGTATCGAACCTGGCCTCTCTCGTGACAAATGCCTAAAAATCCGCAATCTATTATATGCACGATCAAATTACATATACCCCCGCAACTTCTGGAATAAGACGTGCGTAAATGCATCGACATTCCTCCTGAAAGGGTTAAGAACTCAGCGAACATTTCCGAGTTGCAATAAATCAGAGGAAATCCGCAGGCGAAGTGAAAAATTCGAGCGCCGTTTAAAAAGCCATTCGTTCCTCGGCAACAATCCTCCCCCATGGTCCGCTTGACCAAAGAATGATCGCGGGATGAAAGAAGATCGACGTCCAGCCGTTCCGGAAAATCGTCCCGCAGATGGCCCGTGTCCTTGGAAAAACTTTGTCCGGCCGTGGCCACGAGAAATGTCTTTTTAATTGGCAATTAGCCGCGCGACTGACCCTTTCGCATCTGTCATCCGACCGCGGGTGATCTTTCACGACCGCCGCCGCGCGCCCTCGAGTGCCCCTTCATCGGGATGAATGGTTGCCGGTTAACTAAAAAGCCCTTCGACCAGTGGACAGTCCGAGTGAGCATTCTCCGTTAATCCCGGGTATTTTCCCGAGGTGCCGGAAAAAGAAGAAAGAGTACGGGAAGTAGCCGGGGCTCGAAGCGCCGAACGGCGGACCATTTTTCATCCCCTAATTTGACGGACGGGCGTGTGGCCGACACACGCGGCGAGCGCCACTCTATCCTGGCCTCGCTGGACACTGGTCGACAATGTCGGGAAACCATTCAGGCAAGACTCTTTTCAGCCGACGTCTCGTCTTACATTCTGTACCATTTTGTTGGCGACCGCTTTCATGGACTCGGTGGATGTCCGCTTGAAGTCTCGCCGAAATGTGGGTGGTAAAGGGTGAGAACGCAGTGTGTGAACATCGCTCGAAGTTCCTCTGCTTTGTGAACAATGCGTTTTTCATTGCTGACGAGAGCGACAGTCTTGGAGAAGAGGGTTAGCTCCTACTGGCATCACTTGTGGGAAAATTCTGGATGCGCGTCTTCGTTTATTTCGTTTGTTTAGTGGTTAATATTACATTGGACTATCGGCAACCCATTGCCATACTTTCACCAGTCTGACACGTCACAAAGTTTTATAATAATAATTTGTGAAGTGTGATCGCTATTCCGTTCTTTTTAGTATGAATAAAATTTTGATTCCTCGTTATCAGTATTTTGAAACATTTAAGTAAATGTAGACAAATGGCGAACCTAAATTGTCTTTTCTTTTTAGAAATGATTATAATCGAAAAGCTTTTGATTATTGTAACTACGAAGAAAAAGGTACGGCAAGAGATTAAACGTCGATATATTCATATTTTTGCTGAATAAATTGTAAAATATGTTACATTGAATCGTAAATTGTTACAGTAAATTACCGTAAATTGCAAGTATGGATATTTACTCTAATTTATTACTTTCATACGGGTATGTTCTCCTCTCCATTATTGTAAAATGTGGCTAAATAAGCCCGTATGGGTTTGACACGCTCAAAAAAAGAGTGGCAAAAATTTATGTCGCACGGTTTTAATTTTAGAGCACTGTTCTCTGTAATATAGGATGGAGCAGTATCGCGAGAGTTCTAATCGTGATCGAACTAAAGAACCGTACAGAGTTCATTCATTCGCAGCTGACGGCGGTAGCAAATAGCAGTGTCCGAGCAGGAAATAATTCCGGGGCGTCGGAGCTTTAAGACCCCGGGAAAAGAATGGCATATAAAGCGTGGAAACATCAAGTGTTCGAGACGAACGTCCCACGCGATTCTGCAGGGAACCTCGTGTCGTAGGAGAAATGACGCGCGACGCAGCGCCGGGGTCCCGGAAAAGCGATATCTCGCCGGTTCGTGTACCAGCGGGCTCTCTCGCGTCGGTCACCGGTTCGAGAAATATCGTTCGTCGAACAATGGGAAGGAGCGCTTGCTTAGGAAGCGATAACAGAATCGAGGCAGCATATCACGGACCTTGAATTGCGCCGGGCACACCTCCGTGCTGCCATTACGCGGCCACTTGGCACCGGCCGCGCTGTGTGCGTCTACCAGCCGCATACGTCGCCAATTTTTACCCAGGGTGATCTATACGTTCTACGATTACGCGGCGTTCTTCTCATTCTCGAAACGCGCGCCGCGCCGCACCGCGCCGTTCCGGCTGAAAGAGAACCGGCGCGGATCGCCACCGGCCATGCGACCGATCCGATGGTCCAAAGACTATGCCAGCGACCATGTTCTTCCGCGTCGTTTCCAACCTCGGATTGACTCTGCGAGGCTCGCTTGGAGCGGGACGAAGTATTAGGCGAACGACAATCCTGTGAGGATTTTTAGAAAAATTCAAGCACCGTGGAGTCAAAAGTAATCTGATTAACGATCAACGATTATATATATATCGCGAAATCATGTCAATTTTCACCCAGGGTGTTTATATTGTTTATTCAATTTTTGGAAATTAAATAATATAAATTGCTGTTGCGTTAAGAACAATAGAAAAAAACAACTTCAAAACTACCGTTTGAAAAATTGCTGAACGAAGCTCAGAATTGTTCTAAATATCGTCGATAGTAGAGTAGTGAAAATGACTCGCCGTCTGTGGGTTAATTACAATTGATAATAAGAGATGATTCGCAACCTGAAAATTCGAAAAATTCGGAACCTTTGGGGATACGTAGAGCATATGTAGACATGTATTACGCAATATTTTTCTCTTGCAAGGGGTGCAAATTGACTGCCAAATTTCGGCTATTTTTTATTTTATCGCTATAATTCGAGAACTGTACAAGACAGAAACAGCCTTCGAACGAAAGTAACTACCTTTCTCCAAATCTATCATATGACATAGTTAAAATATCTAATAATTGTATAAAAAACAGGTTCTTTCGTAAGAATTCTTTGTGGCGCAGAACATTAGGAACAATATATTTCCAAGTTTCAAGTTCTGTTGGTCGGCAAGAGTTGTAGCCAACTTCAAACAAGAAGATATGAATAATAATTTCAGTTGTCTAGAAACTGGCCCCAACCGGTACATCTACCCAATGGTCGAAGGACCACCATCAACAGGCTCGATGCCCCGGTAAACCCGGCGCGGCCGCGGTCGCGGCGCGGCGGTTCGCCAGGAGGCCGACGTCTATGGCTCAGTCTAATTTCAAACACTTGCGCGACTCCACCGAGGCGTCTCGGGAATCGCAAATGCCTGTCCGCTGCGTGTCTTCTTCGTCCTTCTGTTCGCCGCTGCCGGCGTCCGTCTCGTTTCGGCTTCAGTCCCCGTCTCGCTCCCGCCTCGCAGGCCGCGCAGCCAGCGCGCGTTGCCGGCTACTTTCTTTCCTCGTCGATTCATTCGGACTGCCGATGATGTTTCGAGAACAGTTATGTGGGAGTCTGGGTCACGAGGCGTGGCTTCTATGGGGACACCGTCCACTGTCCCATAGAACCACAATCCCATTGGCCAAGAAACGCTCGCGAGGCACGACCGGAATAATTATGTAACCTGCGCTTCGCGGTACGCGAGCCGACGCGTTCCTTGATCGAGGGGGGTTGCAAACCACCTGGGCCCGATCCGCGGTGTAGCGGGGGCCAGGAACGGGCCCCGCCGGTCCAGGGAGGGGGAGGTGAGAGGGTGGGGGGACACCGTGACCCCTGAGCGCGAGGAAAATAGGTGCCGGTCTGCCCACACGCGCCTCGTCTTTTTCCTATTTTTCCTTTCTCCCCTTGGCCTTTCGTCTTCGTCCTCCTCTTCTGAGCCCTCTTCGTCGTTGTCGATGTTGTCGTCGTCGTCGTCGTCGTCATGGTTATCGTCCTCGTCGCCGACTGTCTATTCCGCCGCTATCGAATGGCAGTCCGTCATTCACCGACGCGGTGGAAGTGGAAAACGGTCGACGTGACCTCGAAGAGGATGCTTGCCCGAGGTATTTATTGTCTCCGTGGGCACTTTTATCGGCGATGGATTCGTGTCAGGGAAAAGGTTAATTATACCTAGTCACGAGCGGGATCACGCTGCCGCGGGAGCCGAGACGCAGCCTCTCGACCAGGGAATTAACCTTTCGATCGTCGGCCCCCATCCGGCCACCCTCGGGACTTTGCGCCGAGCATCTCCTGCCGACTTCTGCGATTTTAATCGGCCTGAGAGAATCTATTCTCAACCCTTTCGCTGCGAAGGGTTGCGCCTCGGAGATATATCTACGGATAAACAAACGGATCAACTGAATAAGTTATTCGAATACTGATTGTAAAATTATTCGAATAACAGTGCGAATAACTGTTGATTGTTCTTCTTCTTACGCAATTTTATAAGAATATATTTATAAGAATGTTATTTTATAAGAATATTTTTATAAGAATATATTTATAAGAATGTTATTTTATAAGAATATTTTTATAAGAATATATTTATAAGAATGTTATTTTATAAAAATATATTTGTACGAATATTATACAATAAATTTGTACGAATTAATAATTTCAAAAATAGGAATATGGAAATAATACATTGATAAACCATGAACGAAGTACTTTGTATGCTATAATATTCATTAAAATCAATTATTTTCTGTACGAATCTTTGCACGAATAAATTCTTATTCGAATCAAATCTTATTCCAATGACTTCTTCTTAGAATAAAATCATATTCGAATAAATGTTCATCTCGATCAATTTTTCGTTAGTCAATATCATTTATCAGAATAAAATTTTGCTCAACCCTGTTCGTAGGATCATCGTCAATTCTAAAGAAGCTGTTAAAAAAGAGTCGACAGAGTCACTCCTAAATCTCTATAATAAAGAAACAATATCTCGCTCAAAGACTCTGCGATATAATACTGCCGAGCGATTCGGTACAATAAAAATCAAAGAAACCAGTATGTCGGAGAGCTATTCAGAGTTCAGACCGCTAATATTGACACGTAATTCCCAGCCAGAAGCCCGGAAACGAGGGAGGGGGCTGGGAAGGAGCAATCGCAAGGGAGTCGCAGCCATCTGCGTACTTCAAAATCGACGCCCACGCGTCGGAGGCTGCATTCCATTGATAAACTTCCGCGGTGAGGATACAATGAATCGCAGGATATTATATCCTCCTGTTACGTCAGAGACCGGCAAATTGATTCCACCTTTTCACGGCGAAAGACTCGCGCTCGGTCGGGCGTACGCGCGGGCGCGCGCGCGCACACACCGAAGGTTCTTCCGTAACGCGGAACGGGAGAGAAGTTTCGTTCGCGCGATTCTTGTCCCTGATTATACCCACGCGATAGTTCCTGTATTAGGCGCAGATGTTACGTGGCCAGAAGAATTCTAATTACCGTCGGTTTTCACGTGCCTGCCCCCGGCCGTTTCCGTGTTCCATTATTTTCGCGTTACGGGACCGCTGTTCCTTTCTTTTCGTTATCGGCCGGACACTGTCGTCCCTCCGGCGACGACACCGCCTTGTTTCTTCCCTGGTAGCCTCTACACCTTCCTATGCTTGTTCTGCAGACACTCTGCTATCCGAACTAGCCGCGGGAAGCGCCGTTCGAGTCCTTGGATTTCGAGCAGGTAATTTTCCGAGACCGAGATTCGACGAGCGGGGATGTTTTTAATCTTCGTTGGTAATTTTAGGCTGCAGACTTTGAGATCGGTCAAATAATACTGGTTCGACGAGAAAGTATTTTTGGTTATTTTACATAGAGAACTTTCTAATTGTTATTTCAAAACCGAAATTATTTTCTTGACAGCCCAATAATTAAGCGTGGGCACATTTTGTAAACGTTGAATGGAGTTTTTTGAAGAACTTTTTGTGGAGATTTTGTTGTTAGTACTGCTTTAGTAACAATTGTTGTTAAAGACACTATCGAGTAATTTTATAATATGGAAAATTGAACAGTGATTGGAAGAATGGATATTTTAATGGCCTTGGAAACTTTTTATGCATCTGCAGGTGGATTATAAATGTTTCTTTTTAACAGAGTTGACCGTATAAGTACGTTTTAATTTGAACAAAAAAATAATCACTACAATACGATTTTTCTTCGTGCTTGCGCTTTTACGAACATTTTTGGATTACGTAGCTCGCGAGGTTCGTCGAGAGCGTATCGATAAAATATTTACAAATCGAAGCTGTCCAATATTTTCATTTCCCTTTCGGATCTGACAAGCATCCTCGAGCGTGGGCATTCTCAAGCGGCCACTTAGTTCTCCCAATCCGGCGAAAATGCAAATTTCACGGACACGTAACACACCCCAGAATCCGCAGAGACAGAGCAAAAAACTCTGCAAGCTAGAACAATCTTATTATCGAATATGACTCCCCGGAACTCTTTATGGTGTACCGTTGCGGCCATTTGTACACGCAACGGCGCCGAGAGATAGCCGCTCGAAAACACTTTACTAACCCATTAAAAACAAGTCCGGGCGAGAAAATTCCGCCGTGGGTACCCGCACGTTTTCGGCGGAGGGGAGGGGCTTGGGAATTAGCGCGCGTCGGAGTGGTATTTTTTGGGGGCCCTCCCAATTATCACGACGGCGCGAAATGATTTTTCGAGGCGCGGCCCTGCGCCTAATGCCCCAGTAACGGGACGATGGGCGGCTATCTTCTTTTGAACGGTGCCACAGGATTTGCAATTCAAATAATTAGCGAAACCCGACGAAAAACGGACTCGCCTCGCTCGGCTCCTGTGCCTCGTCGCTGCGGATGTCCATTCCCGGTAAAATCGGACATGGGTCGTTTGCTCGGCAAGTTCCGCGATGAATGGCGAACACACAACAGTGACTTTTTGACCTAAATTCTTTAACGACCGGCGAGGCTGACGTCAGTGAGTCCTTGACCGTAACCGCCGATCTTCCATACTCCACCACCACCATCGCCGCAACCATGGCACAGCCATCGGCATGGGTTCGCCGGTGACCCTACCGGGAATTTGATTCGCGCCAACACTTCCTGTTTCTCGTTCGCCGACGCTCCTTCTTCTCTCCGCTCTTTCGCAGACCTTTCACTCCGTTTTGTTTACTCGTCGCCAGGCGATGCTCGAAAGTTTCGCCTACGTCGATCGGCTCTCCTCTTTGTTCGCCGATTGCGCATCGTCCGCTGCGATTTTTATTCGCGAGCACTTTCTTCGCGCGCTTTTATTCTTCCTTCGTCGATCGTTGTTATGCGCGACAGCTTTCTTCGTTGATTTCTTTGCTTGTTCAAGGGGAGTTACTTTTCTTCTCTTATTTATTAATCATCGAAAATGCTGTTTTGTATCGTTCTGTAGAGGGTTATGGAGAGGAAATTGATTTATACTTGTGCGATGTGCTGTCTAGATACTTCTCTTTGGGAAACACCATGAACAGTTTAGTGTTTAGTGAAACCACTGTTAAAATAATTATTGGTCAGCTGACGGAAATTTTTAATAAAACGAGAATATTTTACAGAATTACATCATGTTATATTAAAGTCTTAACGTTGAACGTACCAAGCGGGGGTCAAATAAGCCCTTCCAAAATTTATTTGAAAATGAAGGAGTGATATAAGAATAAGAACATATGTCTGATTATTATATTAGAAATCAGGAGTTATGTTGCGAAACGTTTCCTTCAATAAATTCAGAGTTTCTTTCTGAAAATCACCCCTACAAAAATTACCCCTATGTAAACTACCGGTACGTGTAGTGTTAAATAATGGTAAAACAGAGAGCTCGATTCTTATTTAAATCATCAAATTATCTATTTACACCTTGTGACGTTAGATCCGTGTACCTAGATTTCCAATATTTTACCATTCAAATGTACTAACACCTGCTAACAGTAAAATATTGTACCACATTCCATCACTCGAGCACACAAAAGATTATTCCTGTAACAAACGAAGCCTCCAACTTCGACAATACCCGGCTGTTTTTCCAGTGCCAATATTTTCTTGCATATTCCCCGAACTCGGTCGAACCGTTCCCCACCCCTCGAACTGCTCATTATCGCCCCACGTGAAAATTGGGCGCGCAGATTCCGAAGAACGATAACAGGGACGTGCTCGAACAGTAACCCGGTTCCTCTTTTCAGCAGCGGAGAACCTAACGCCGAGCAGAACGAAAGTGTTTTTTCCACGCGAAACTCTGGATCCTTATCGCCTCCCTCCTCGAAATTGCGAATTAGGCTGCGCGGTCCTCTGGCGGAACGCTCGCGGCCGAAACCGGTCTAATTGTGTCGTGGCAGTCGTTGGCGATGCGTCGCGAAACGGAAATGTTTACTTATTGAAATTGCGGGGCCTACACAAAAATCAGCGAGGATTACACCGAAACCGGTTCCGATTGTGCAGCTATTTTCGGAGGTTCGCAAACTCATAAAAGTCTTTTACGAGGACCGATGGCCTGCCGCGCGTCCGCCTGGAACGCCTGCCCGACGAGAGTCCATTGTCGAATCGTTTGTTTCCATCGACCGGCTAACAAAACGCCTGCCTGCTGGAAAAGCTACGGCAGCAAACAGAGTTCATTAGCAGCCCCTGTTGGTGCCGTATCGAATTTTATTAGGTAATAAAGACCGGGGCCTCTCGACGTCGTGTTTCCTGAGAAAATATTGCCACCTTGACTGTGATTTTGTCGTCGCGCTGTCGCTATTCGTCCTGGGATCGCCGAGTTAACACGAGTTTCTTCGCGAAGAACCATTAATACGCGGCAGAACTTGTTCTTTGAAATCTGTTGTACTTATCGTGTTATTTTATAACGAAATGTTAAAGTCTTTAGCGGAGTCGACGATGCGACAAAATGGAGGTGATGAACAAGCTTTTGTCGCTTTGATTTTTGTGAATGCGATATTCTTTTTACAACAGAGACTGAAGCTCCATGACAGTCTGAGGCATTTTCTTCTAAAATTGAGCAATCATCATTGCGCTGAAACTATGTAAAAATT
>CM052153.1:5653468-5666309 GCA_028455555.1 Augochlorella aurata | reverse complement strand
TTAAATGAACTGATAAGAATTGTAAGATTTATGGTAATGAGGTCTAAGAACATTATGATGCTGTAGAAACAATTATTGTTCAATACTTCGGCTGCCACACTAACAATCACAAGAATTTTATAAAATCGCAGTGTTTTATTTAATTGAACCAAAAATACAAGGTAAGGTGTGTGACGTCGATTACTGTTTTCAACATTCTTACGCTTTGTGAATCATAATCGAGTTAAGAAGATGTAATAGATTGGCTTAGCAATTAATTTTGAAATCTGAGTTCATCTGTCATCAACAAGTGAATGCGGCAGTCAATGTATTAAATGACTGAATAAGAACAGACGACTGTTATGCACATATTTAATTTGCAAATCGAAATACAGTCGGTGTAAAAAGTATACTTACACCTTTCAAAATTGACACTGACTAGAAAATAGTTTTGAAAAATTACAATTGGTTGGATAAAGCAAAAAAAAATTAAAAAATGATGTTTTTTAAGAAAGTAAATCTTCATTAAGGCTCAGATAATAAAGTTGAAAACCAATATCATTTCTCTAATTTCTTTATCATCCAAACCAATTGCTATTTTTAAAAAAATATCTTCGCAATTGTCTAGTAAACAAATCCTGCTAATATTCTAAAAAATTTGAATCACCCAATTATAAAAAAGTTATACCATTTTAAAATGTGTACGAATTCTTTCTACGCCCACTTAAACATCCCTCAAAGTGACGGTAAAACAAACAGAGCAGTCCGATTGCAATTCTGCGCAGCTCGGACTGCAAGACACGAAGTCGGACGTTTCCGAGCCCGGTGGTGGATCTCGGAGCGTCCCGACGCCTCCTCCAGGCGTCTCGATGCAGCCGATGCACGCGCCGGCCGCGTAACACGAGATTCTCGTAATCGAATACGCGAGAGAGCGCGCGCACAAAGGGGACCACGGGACACACGGGGAAAAAGAGAGGGTGGTGGCGGTCGGTGGAGAGAATCAAAAAGGAGAAAATCAATGAAAAAACGGGCCGAAGAAGGAGAGCGGATAGGATGTACGTATAGGAGAGAGAGTATTCGGACTGGCCGGCCGATCGGGCCGACCGGTATCCGCGTTACCCGAATGCTACTCCGAGAGGTCAGGGCACAGGATGCACCGATTTTTTGTTGCCAGCCAGCATTTTTTCCTGCGGCCGCCGTTCCTATGGGCACTTTTTCCTTCGGCTGGCTGTTCACCTTTCTCTCCACCTTTCCGCTGGAAAAATGAATAACGGGATGGTCCACCCATCTCGCAAGAAAAAACCGGGGGAACGTGCGCGGCATCATCGAGCCGGCCGAGTTCCACCGTGTCCTGCATTATGGGGCTAGAGGGCGGTGGACCGAGGGGTGAATTTCCGGGCGTTCTGTTGGCCATTAATTTTTTGGAGCTGCTGTTATGTAACTGGCGATTTTGTGATTCATCCTTTGCCTAGGGTTAGGCTCCCTTTCACCCTTCCTGCTCTTTTTGTTCCTTGAGGGTGGTCGGACCATGCTGCGGTTTTGTGAAAGGTGACAATAGGAGCGGAAGAGAGACGAATAGAAAGTGGTGAAAGTCTGACTGCCTCGAGCTTCTTGGATCTGATACTAATTGGCAGTAATTTTTAATTATTGAAGCAGTGCTCTGTACTTTTTATAGTTTTATTTTTAATTTCGAGTCTCGTTAATCTCTGTTAATTGTACGACGACTGTACTACGGACATATATAAAAGAAATCACCTAATTAGCAAGACTCAATAAATGTAGTACGGGAGCAATATTTACATAACGACATACAGGGTGTCCCAAATGTCACTCGAAACCGGGAAACGTGGGATTCCCGAGATTATTTGAACTAACTTTTTCCTTAGCGAAAATTCAATCCAGGGATTTGTTCACGAGTTATTAACGAAAAACTGTGGCCAATGAGAGGCGAGCTCGGCTGGCGCGTGGCGCATGAGTCAATGGGTGAGAAACTGGGCTTCATTTGCTCATTGGCTCCGCCCACTAGCACCAGCTGAACCCATCTCTGATTGGTCAGGTTTTTTCCTTAATAACTCGTTAACGATGCCTCGAAGAATATTTTTATAAAGGAAAATGTCACTTCAAATGACCCAAGGAACCCCTAATTGCGAGTAACTTTTGGGACATCCTGTATATTACACAAGATAAGCCATGATTTGCACTTCTAACATATTAGATATCCACATCGAACTAACTCTTAATTATCGATCACCTAGCTAACGATGCACCTTAATATCCCAAATGTCAAAAGCAATTTACCAAGCGCTCTGAACAGAATTCAAGGATCCACGGCGGGATCCTCCCGCGTTTCGGTATTCACGTCGTCCGGTCGCCGAGAATTAATTAAGCCGAGGAGCCGTCAAAGTCGGGTGCGGAATCCCGGGAACTGCTATCCCGACCATCTTCCGCAGTCTTTCCACAAAGGAAGAATCAAGGAACCACGAGAGCATCGGGCAGTGCGGAGTAAAAAGCGTCACGCACATCGGCACATTTCCTTCCATCAATCAAGGCGGAACACGTGACACAGGGATGAAGAAACGGCATCCGTGGGCCGGCCGCCGGTGAAATAAGATGCGAAGGTTAGTTAAAAACCGGCGGGCAATGTCGGCAGGCGTGAATCCCGAATTCGACTGACCGACCGGCGGGTTTCGGTGTTATATACGGTGTTGTGCACGAGGAAACGTGACGCGAAAGCCGAGTCCTTTCCCGTGCATCTCATTAGGACACCCGAGAGAGCCAGGACCTCTGTCGCTTATCAGGATGGATATATTTTACGATCGGGAAGTTGGCCGGGCTTCCGCTGTTGGCGGCTACCTAATTGGACGCCGGTCTTCCTGGTACGATTGACTCTCGAGGAACCTCTCCGAGTTTCGTAGCGCCGCAAAGCTTCGCTCCGCGCGGCTTAGGATCGCTTCTTTCTCGGTTTCCTTCAATCTCCCTCCGTCCTTTGCTCCTCTCTTTGTCCACGCGGCTCTCCTCCCTCCGGCTTTTTCTGCCCCCTGGCTCCCTCTCTTCCTCTCTCTCTCTCCTCTGTTATTCGCTCCTCTATCGACCTTCCTCCTCGCCGACGAGGAAGTTTAACACCGGCCTGCAGCTCCGCTCCGCGCCGCGGCGAGCCGCGCATCCGTGAAAGTGAAACGGAGAAAATCAGGTTTCGAAGACGAGCCTTCGGACGAAGCCTCCTCCTGGACGACGCTACCACCGCCGATAGAGACCGCGACGCATTGTCTCCGCCGATGAATCGGCCATCATTGGACGCGATCCAATGAACAGGGACACGCCGGTTTTTCTCCGGCGGGTCCACGATCGCGACCGAGCGAGACGGAATTTGACGTTTCTTAGGGACCGTGAGGGTAAGGTCGCGCTCTACGTTCTTCCAGTTCAAGGACTGCGGCGTTAGACCCCGCAGCTGGGTTAGAAAGTCGAAATCTTAGATCACGTGGAGCAGCAAGGGTCTGCGGTGTTTCGATCATGCTTGAATGTTGCGGAGCTGTCTACAAAGTTGCTAGATAAGGAGAGCCGCTCGAAACAGAAGTTTTCGTCGTTTTTGAAGTCTCTGGGGGATGCAACAATGCGCTCGAAATTTTCTGAAGACGCGTCCGAGGAATCTCAAAGCGGAGCCAGAGAAGTTTGACGAGGCGGAAAGCGGGATACGGCAGGTACGGTTGAAGTCAGCTGACTCTGACTGTCAGTGTTACTGTACGAGAACAGAATAAATCGTGGACCACCGAAAAATGGATCGAAACTTACACCTCGCACGGAAGGAGAAAATAGAAAAGAAACGTTTCTCGTTGAATGGTTGCTGTCGGTTGCGCTATGATCGTCGTATAATTAGTTTTCTTGGTTCTAAAAATAGATGGCCGAGGAGAGGAAAAGAGAGAGAGAGAGAGAGAGAGAGAGAGAGAGAGAGATCGGAATCGCGTACCAGGCCGAGAGCATTCACGTTTCGTTAAACAGTTTTCATGGTTGAGGTCGAGCCGGCCACCTTGAAGCGAGGCGGAGCGTTCAATGTCAGCCACCAGGTTCACCCACTCGACCCGGGCCACCGAGAGACACGTGTCCCCGGTCTGTCCACCGAATCGATTGTTCCTGTGAAAAAGTTCTAACGCCTCGCGATTGTTCTCACCGTGCCCGTAGAATGGAAAATTTACCGCTCCGCAGTCGGTTGCCATTGTTCACTGGACCGATCGCAGATAAAAAACGAGGAGATTCTAACGTCTCGATGCGATCTGCCGCACACCTAAGCGAGACGAAATTTTTCCAGAGATAAACGATCGCCGTCAAAAAGTTTACTTCTTCGCCCCCTGTTGTTCTTCGTAGCTTGGCTTCAATTTTATTGGCACAGGCGTCGCGGAATCTCGAGCATGGTACGCTCCATCTTCGATCTTCGCCGTTGCTCCAGTTGCTACAGTTCCAATTCGACATTACGATCTTCCGAAATCGTTCAGTTTTACGTTTCGCACTTCTTCGAGATAGAATTTACAGTATTTTTGATAGTAGCATGGCAGAATTTGTTAATTATACCGTGGTAGTTTCTATCACTTATTTGTTTAGATATCTCTGAAGGGATCAACCGGTTATTTACAGATGCAAAGCACCCACGTCAAAACAAAATCTCATTAAAAACAATAGCGATGAGATTGATGTATTTGAGACCAATTTTACTAGGTTTAAAACAAGTCTTTATAAACTGTTCACCTGATTCACTGATTCTCCGCCATTTAGCATAGCTACCCGTATATATAAATAAATCAAATTAAATGGAATTGAATTAAAATAAACTAAATAAAATTAAATTGAATTAAAATAAATTAAATTAAATTGAATTAAAGTAAAATAAATTAAATTGGATGGAATTAATATAAAATAAATTGGATTAAATTGAATTAAAATAAAATTAATTAAATTAAATTAAAATATAGCTAATTATAGCATGACGAATTTGTTAAAATCTAATCCAGTTGGTACAGACCATGTTCGAGTCTGGCATGATCGCCACGGAACGGTAACAAGACCTAAAAGAGTCCGAACCGACCGTCCTTCGTCTTCACAGATGTTCATCACAGCGCTCGGACCCATCGGATCGCGGCAAAAAAGTGGCCGCTAATCAGTGAAACATCAGGCGGCAGGACCGGAGCGTCGATTAATCCCGGGGCGGGATAAAGTATTCAGAGAGAAACCGATCGTTACCACGGCCTCGGTTCATAAACCAAGAAACCACAACGCGCCACTTCCCGCGAGGAACGTTCGCGCGCGCGCGCCGCGGCCATGCGATCGTTCCTCCCGGCTCCTTCCGTAAACAGACCCCAATTTATGCAACAGTTGCCATATTCGGGGCCCGTTTCCTCTGCCGACACCGAACGGAAATGCTGTTCGGTGCTCCCAGTCATCTGGGCAACCTGTTTAATCATCCCGGGTCTTTATTTTTCAGAAGGCAGAGCGTAAACCGCCTCGGGACCTTCCGATCGTCATCCTCGAATCCTCATTTGTCGATTCTTTCGATCGAAGTTATTTGAATCGGCAGAGTATGCAAATGCCGGATGAAAGCATCGTGAAATATTTTGCACACACACCAGAGCAATAGAAAACGAGAAAAATTTTAAGTTTCATTTTTATGTCGCGGTTACATTCGTTGCTCATTTTATTTCATTATTTCATATTCCTCATTGCTCGTTATTTCATATTCCTCAATTAATCAAAGACTCGAATCGTTACACATTTTCTTGCTTCTATCCGCATCGGCGTTAAAACGCCTCGAAAGCAAATATCAAACAGTCCACACTGGAAGAACATGTGTCTACTATTTTTCTTCGATCTTGACCGATCAGAGCCAGGATGGAAGCTGGAGTAGAAATTGACGAGAAGCGACAACTGTTTCAAGAAACGTCAACAAAATGTTGCTCGACGTCGTCTCGTTACAGACGCGTGTTTGGATCGCCAAAACGCGCAAGAGGAAACCGATGAATAAGCGCGAAGACGAAAATGACCCGTGGTTGTCGTCGCTATCGACGATGAGGACGAGCACGAGGACGACGACGACGACGACGATGAGAAAGAAAGAAGGAGGCGTGCAAGTCGACGGTGCAAACCGAACGAGGTATAGAGGAATCGGTAGGCGATACGGGAGCGGGGGAGGTCGAGCGTGCGCGGGAGGGAGGAGGTGGAGGCCCGCCGGTGTGGGGACCCGGGACCGGCAGGGTGCGGGGCCGAGAGGGGCCGAGAGGGGCCCGCGGGGCCAGGGACGTAGGGAAGTTGGTATCGCGGATGGCGATGGCGATGGCAGAGTCAATGTCCTAGCGCTCGCACTGGGTCACGGCGAGTTACGGCCAACGACCCAAGGCAGAGAGCTCTCCTCTTTACTTTGCACGGAGCGCGAGCGAGAAAGAGGGCTCGGGACGATCACCGGGAGGAGGAGGAGGCGGCGAGGAGAACGGGAGGGCGAGAACGGGAGGACGGGACCGGGAAACCAGCGGACAGACAGAGACCATAGGCGAACGATGGAACAGGAAGAGGCTAGAGGGAACGACAGAGAGGGCCGGAGCGGGACAGACTCGGATAGAACGAGAGGAGGAGGAGGAGGACGCGAGAGGGGAGGGGGCGAGGGACAGAGATAAAGAGCGTGTTCCCCGGTTCCTCGTCTCGCGGTGTGTATACTGGGTGCTCGAAGCGAGAACTCCGTGATCCTTTGGGATCCTCGTTTCGCTGGTTCTCGGAGGATCCTCCTTTGTCCTCGGCGTTGGCCTAACCCAGACCCCTTTCGACTCGGACTCGGACTCCGACGCCGGGTCACGGAAACTGGAATCCTGCCCGGCCGGAATCACGTTCACCGGGCCACGGAATAATCTCGGGATATTTTCGGGGTTTTTGCGACTTTTAGCTTATTAGCCAGATTTTTGGCGAGAGGGACGCGCCGGCTCCGAGGACCGCCGTTTCCGGTTGTAGAAACGCGGGCCTTCTCCCTTCCCTCTCGTTAATCTTCGGCGGCCGGGACCGGTTCCGCGATGTTCCACGATCGGTATGACTCTTCTTTGTGCCAGCCAGTCTTAGACCGAGACTAATAGATTACATTCTATCCGTCTGTCTTTCCCGTTCAGCGGCCCTATCCCCCGGCAACCGTCCTATCCTCGTCCCTCCTACGGCCGAGCTTCTTATATAATTCCCCGTGTCCTTCCTTGAGGAATCGACGAGACGCGCCGAACACGAGACACGGCCGATAGAATCTACTACCCGCCTTGGATCGCCGCGACGCGACGCGACGCGACGCGACCCGGAGAATTCGAGGAAAGTCGATAATGAACGCCTACTCGCGAGCCGGTTACGCGGACCCAGCGCGGGAATAGATAAATTGCCGACGCGTCTCGAGAGCCACCGTGGTCTGCATCTGCGCGCGCGCCGCGCTGTGGGAGAGGACGCGCAGACCGAGACTGCCGAGACAGATTTTACTACATATTCTAGATGATGGTGATTGGCCGTGGCAACATCTTCGCGTGATACGCTGAAATTAATCAGGATTTATGGGGACCAATCAGTAAATTATAGACACGGCGCGGCCAGTGTCGCGATCTGGTTTCTTTTCGAGCAGGTAAGCCACAATTAAATGGCCGGCCTATTCGTGTTATTCGGTTCTAATGAGACAGGTGCGTTTATGGTCGCGCACGATTAATAAATCGATCCGCGACTCTACCGGGATCCCAGCATTGATCGAGGAGCATTCGAGTCGGGACAGAGTTGAGAACCTAATTTCTTCGACCGTTCTCCGAAAATTGTTCTGCAGTCTCGCCGTTCGCAAGCCACCCCGTAAAATTCTGCATGCTCGCGAAAGAACCGGAGACTAATTGCTACCCAGAAAACCTGAGAAACCTGAATTTAAGAACAATATAAAATCAATTTACGTAATCTGATACGCTATGTAAATTTGAAAAGCGCGAACAGCATTTCCTCAATGGAGATCGTACGCATTACCATAATCGCGGGGAAAAAGCATTGTAATTATCACTGACAGAAGTAGTTTAACTAAGCGTTGCCGCGGTTTAATCCCGCCGGGGTGCTCTGATTTGCTAGATAGCAAAAAAAGAAAAACGTTCCGCCATCGGAACTCGGTGTCAGTTCTGCTGTCGCTTTTAATCATCCCCGAGTGCCGCGTCCGTACAAGTTCTCGGATCTCATACACATTCATGAAAGATTCAATGATCGTCGCGGGTCGACCATGATTCCCAGATCCTCGAATTGCTCCGTCTCAAATTCCAATCTCGTCATTAGCATAATGAGGTAATATTTGTTTCCGTGTCAGAAGCCTCGGCCCGCTGCTTAACAGACGTGGAGCCAACAGTCGTCGGAATAAAAGCTTCGAAGCAGTTGCACCGAACGAGGGCCGGCGTGTTATCTATTCGATCTTAGCCATAGTCCGGCGGTTTTCGATCAGGGGATCGTCGAGAATTTCGTGGTCGATCGAGCAGGTGACCTCTTATGATCGATCGCGGCGGCCCGAGTCCTCGCGTTCTCACGTGGATCCGATTGAGCCGGGTTAAACGGCCTCGCGCGAGCCCCAATAATCGATCAAGCCGATTAGTCGACGATCGATGGTCTATTAGCCGGGTACATTAGCACCGCGCGAACGAGATGTACAGTAACTGCATAATTTCCCTTAGAATAGCCAATCTGCATATCGTCTCTGAAAGAATTAAGGCCGAGAAGACCACACCCATTCTACATAGGAAATAAACGAATGGCAATCCTTTATTACTTATTGTAGCGTAAGTTGCAATTAAATGTTTTGTTAGAACATGCTTCTCCAAAACGGAGCACTGTCTTGGCCTCGCAGAAATGCCGAGCAACAGAGCCACGCCTATTTAATGCCCTCTATTTGTGCGAAACAAGATAGGTAACCCTTAATTGCTTACTATTGCCTGATGTTTGTTAGGAAGGCTATATAAATAGACCTGTGAAAATATTGCTGTAGAGAACACTTTCTGGGCGTCATAAAAGTGGAGGGTAATAAAGCCACGCCCATTAAGACACTTTACTTGCAAGATACAATACAGACATCCCTTAATTGTTTCCTATGGCATAATATTTATTTGGACGGCTGTCTAGAACGGACCTACGAAAATATTATTGTATAGAGCACTTTCTCGGCATCATAAAATTGAGAGCAACAAAGCCACGCCCACTTGTAAGACACTTTCCTTGCGCCGAGAAAAATAGACAGTCTTCGAATATCCAATTTCTCATTTTATAATCGTGAGAACAATTAAGATCTAAATAAATTGAATTTTTTACTCTTGCCAGGCAATTCGCACCAGTTAATTTTACTGTTCCGTAGGTTTAATATTAAACATCGCATACCCTAAAATATCGTCCTCTGGAGCAATTCTAAGTTCTATCCGAAACAAAGAGCACTTGCTGTCTATCTATAAATAGGGCGAAATACATAGACGAATTAGCCTGGAATTCTTGACTAACCAGGGATCGTTAGCGAAACAAATAGGTCTCGGTAGAAGAAAAGATGAAGATTTCCTGCTATCCGAACGATTCTGGGATAATGATAGCGAAAAGCGAGGGTCGTGGGGATGTGGGTAAGGCGTGATACGCCGGGCGTAGCTCGCGCGGCACTCGCAATAAATTTATTCGGCCAATTACTTCAGAACTGACGCGAGCCTATGGCGAATCATTGAGCGTAAAGGTCAATAGCACGTAGCTCGAACTCCGCGGCGGGTAGCAAGTCATCTGAGCCGCTTGTACACGCAGCGACGCCGGCGGAGATTCAGCTTTTCGAGCGATTAGATTTTATTTCTCGTTAGCGCGCGCGCCCAGGTTACCAGACGAGGCGGAGAAAAAGAGAATAGAACGAGAGCAGCCGAGAAAGAGGAGGATAGAAATGAAATACACGTATGGAGGTGCACATCCGTGTAATGTAGGTAGGGATTTATTCTCTTCGGGTCGCCTAATGGTGGATCCCGAGTTAAATATCGCGGAATTACTTCACCCGGTTATTATCTGTACCGCGCGGACCCTACGCAAGGGATTAATTAATCGCGCGATTAATAAGCGCACTGCGAATTTCAAATATTTATGAGAATGGAATCCGGTGGCGCGCGCGGCTCCCGGGGAAAGCCAAGTGGGAGAGATCCGCGATAACAGCAGACGGAAAATACACGAGCGTATTCTATCGCTCGCGTGCACGCGCGCGCGAGTCCGCGAGCTGCTGCTGCTGCTGGCCAACTAACAACGAGTTAGGCGAACGAGAGTCCCTGAATTACATCGGGAAAATGACTGTCGCCTCGTGGACCGGATTCATGATTCGGTTCTTGCCCAATCGATCTCTTCAAGGCTCGAGGCCTTGATCCAAAGCCTCGACTCTTCGGCCCGCTGGCTTCGGACCTCTACTAAAAACTATGCCACTGGCTCCGCAACTATGCTCCTCTGTTTCTTGTTTGATCTTCTTCTTCTTCTTCTTCGATTAAACCAAGAAATGATTCTTGGTTTTTGACAAAATTCTACTCGGACTTTTGCTGGTTAGTTTGTTGTTATAGAATTTTTATAGGAAGACGCGTTCGCTTAACGAGCTTTATTAAAAATTGTTCTCATGAAATTGTTTCTGAATTTGTACTATAAATGTACAACTCGTAGCAAAATGTACTCGAATACCTTTTAAGATATTTTTTTAAGATAACATTCTTCAAACTGGTATAAATTATATTTTTATAGATGATGGAAGTAGTTTACTCGACAATGATTAAATACTTTTATTTAATTTTACTTTTCTTTAATTTTGTTTTAATTTCTAGATCTTAAGTTTGAGGTGTTAGAAGGTTCAAGGTCTGCTTAAGGGAGGATCATTTTGTATCCAGCTAAGAAAATGTGCTGTAAACATTTATTTTTACAATACTGTAAAATAATACATTTATTTACTTATTAATGTAAAAATAAAATATAAAAAATTGCATGAAATGCTGCGTCATGAATTCATGTTTAAAATTCTGAGGGCAGGTTTTGGCCCTACCTTGAGGGGTTAATAGAGGCAAATTGCTTAGCAAGTCCCACGCTCGGAACTCCAATTGGACTGTAACAATTATGTAACGTAGCCGTAGTACCGTCCACAGAATTTTATGAATATATAACCAAGTTGTAATTTATGTTGACACAAATATCGTTCCTTATTTTATGTTCCTCCGTCTGCTCGTGTAGCCGGGTATGCAAAACTGGGACCGTGCACAACTGTAGGATAGTCCCTAATTTTTTGCGGGTCTGCTGCTCGATTCCCGGTAGCCACTGATAAATCCCTGTCACTTTTAAGTCCAATCGAGTCGACTTCCGCGGAACGTTTAGTGGGTGAATAAAGAACCGAAGAATTTTCAATTAAGCCCATCGGAATGCGTCGCACGGAAGAATTAAGCATTCTCCGGGGGGAATCTATCGGGTCCAACTGGTCTTCGGAGCGTCTCGTAAAACTCGGCATGTATTTAGGATCCACAGACCCGAGCCACTAACATCGGATCCTTCTGCTTCCTACCGATCTGGGTTACAGGCTCGTTAACGCAAGTTATAATTATAAAATCATCTGCGAGAGTATCACTTGAGCAATGTCTTCAACCTTAGCCTGGTCAGGACTCTTGCATAATCGAAGCTCCCGAGCCGCCGCCTGGCAACCTTGATTAAAAGATTCAATGATCGCCGCGACGCCGGAGAACGCTATGGATTCTTCGCTGCTTCGTCGTGTGGCTGGATAAAAAGGAACAAAGTCGACCGGAGTAAACCTGTTGAGCCGAATCGAGGATAATCTCGACATAAAACTCCTACCGCGGCTCGATCACCAAATAAATGGCTGTCGCACACGATATTATAGTCTGTTGACCGATCACTTGAGGAAGCGATGCCTATACAGAGATTCCTAAGCGACCGAGTGACTTTTTTCATTTTTTCTTCCAACCGGGATCTATAGATCCGACTGAGCAAGCCGCATGAATTATTCTCCGGGCCGAGGCTCTCGCTGCTAATCCAACTCGCCGCCATTTTCTGGCGTTCCAACACTGCACGCTAACTCGGGGCCAAAAGTTTATGTTGCAACTCGAAATTCTCGGTGTCCTTTTTTAGTCAATCTTTTTTCTTAGAGCTCATTTGTTCGTGAAAACTGTTGCAACTGTTGAATTTTGTTTCCAACATGTATGTTATTTATTCTAGATGAGAGAATTGCCTTTTATCTAATGATCTAATAAACAATCTTAATTAGTTATAATTTATTCGCATCTTCCGCCGCTTTGATTACATCGATTGCATGGCTTAAAAAATCATTCCATTGTTTCTCGTGTAATCTAAACTTCATAATTTAAACACAGGCTTCGAAAAAATTCTGGAACATTTACATGTGTTACTAATTGAAAAATAGTCCTCATGCTACAGGATCAAGACAGGTATGAAACAATTCTTGAGACCAGAAGTTTCGGTTCGACTAGAATTATTGAAATTTAGAAATAAAAATTTTTCTACACAGTCAAATAAGTTCAATTTTTATACAAATGTATAAAAACTTAAATTTTATAAATATCTACATTATAATATATATAACACTACCATATTACTATGTCCAATTATTACAAATGGTAAAGGCTAAGGAGACTGATAAAGGCCCACTGTCTACTCATCAGGCAATGAACAAAATTATTAAACCAATCGCAAAATTGCTACGGAAGTAATAATTCGTTAGAAATAATAATCATAGGTTCGAATGTCGGCGTCATTCTCATTGGTCGAAGAGTCGGACCAACGACAATTACTGACACGATAGAGGCCTGCCGGTCGTCCGTGGGCCCCGGCGGACCTTCGA
>CM052153.1:5609557-5644915 GCA_028455555.1 Augochlorella aurata | reverse complement strand
GAGTTTCGGTAGAATTAATTCTTACGCTGTCGAGGCCAGAGGCCATGATGAGAAAAGCCGACGGCCCCTGGTGTCCTCTCACCGTCTTCAAGCTGTGTTTGTTGTCCGATTGGAGAACGTCGTCACCCTCTGTTAGACCCTCGTGGAAATTGAAGTCCTCCCTGCGTATCCTCGATATCTCGAAAGGGTCGCCCATCGTCTCGCCGGACGCTTGGAGCTTCTCCGCGTTGCTGACCAAACGCGCCACAGCATTATCCATAGCAATCTAGGGAAAATTGATTTTTACTTTTCCGTCCAGATGGTCATCCATTTTAAACAATTCTGAAATCGTCTCACAATAATTTTCCAGCTGTTACGTCTTTCATTTTGACACTGTGCAGTTATTTTAACGCTGAACCTATCGATCAATGAGAGCGACTAGTGTCTGTTACTTTGTAAGGATGACAATAATTTATTTAGATGCTCCATAATTTTTAATGTATGCTCGGATTAACCAGCTAGCTGTTGTCATCATTTTGAAAAGTTATTGTAATTATACTGTATGTGTTTGATTTCCTTTATATTTTGTTGAAATACAGTAATTTAGTGAAATATATAATTTAATATATAATTTAATTTATAATTAATTATAATATATAATTTGATTCATAACTTATTATAATATATGAGTTAATGTATAACTTATTATAATATATAAGTTAATGTCTAACTTATTATAATATATAATATAATTTATAACTTATTATAGTGTATAATTTAATTTAAAACTTATTATAGTATATAATTTAATTTATAATTTACTATAGTATATAATTTAATTTATAATTCATTATAATATATAATTTAATCAATTTTAAAATAGAAAATGTGGAAACAATTATTCAGACTGGCTCTGTAGGTTCAGTGTTAAAAAAGCGATTTGGTAGCTCGAAGTTTGAACAGAATGGAATGGTTCGCGATAAAATCAAAAGATCAAGACGAGAAATCCACGGGTTAATTTAAGGATATTTTTCGGGTGCTTACAGAGTATCCTCTGCCAACAGTGAGCACCGCGTGATCAGTGAGCGTCGCGACAGTGAAGATGTGGGGATTAACCGAGCACAGAGCCATTTCTTTGATGTGACAGAGGGCATCGGCCATCGCCATCCGACCCTCGGAGTCCGTATTCGCGACACGTACCCTAACCCCGGATTTCGCCGTGATCACCTCGTCGGAAACGTAAGAATTCTCGCCGATGCTGTTCCTCACGACGCACAAAGCCGCCACAGCTTTAACCGTCGGCGGCTGCAGTAAATTCACCACCTGCGAACACGTGACATATTTCTTGAGTCACCCGGGGCGAGTCATTGTTGCGCTTACGGCTGTACGCTCTTAAACTCGTATCTTTTACTCCATTCTACTCTCTGTAATCTTGGAGCTCGCGGGCCAAACACAATGACTTTTTTACGAGGAAAGGGAACACTGTCTTTGAACGAGAAACGTGGAGAATCCGAATCGGTAGAGTTAATAGCTTGCAATACGACAAATAAAAATATTTCGACGAACAAATTTAGAGGTAAATAAAAATGATACGCGGATGGAATTTTAACACCTGGGCGGACCAGAAGTCCAGGCCGAAAGATTTTTACATGTAGGGAAAATAAATTTATTTCTTAATAAAAACCAGTTGATATATTTTCATCGTAATCAAAGCATTGGAGCTTTAAGGCTTAAAATAATAATTATTCCTGTACCTTGAAATTCGTGCAGACAATGTTAACTCTGCGTAGAGACCTACGAGTCCATTCACTACAGAGTATGGAATTGTAATATTCGAGCTCTGTAAAGTTCGCTAATGAATTTCCGTTTGTTGATTATCCTGGAACGACTATTTGCCAAATTCAGCTAGGCGACGCGTTAAATAGGCGGATATACGAGGCAATAAATACAAGTACGTTCAAAAACGGGCCAAACTGAGTACGTAACGGGAGCACAGTATATAAATTTGGATTAAGTTACTCCGCTGCTGATTTTGTATTGTGTGTCGGCTAACTGCTCCGCATTGCATTCGAAGGTAGTATTGGAAGCGTGGAAACGCGTGTTGCGGAATCCTCGGCCATAGGAAGCGCGTATGTAATCGCGTCGATTAAATTGCCGACTTAATTGTCGTGAAATGAAATGTACAATCTCCATTTAATCTGTTACATGTAATGCACGAGCAAATTTCGATGCATTGTCTACGGTAACAAAGCTGGAACTATTCACGGGAGAGACTATCGGACCGTGTCGCGCGCGGCCTTGCTCGCAATACTAATATCTCGTGTAAGGAAATATCGATCTAGCTGATTGCATATACTTTTTCCACTGTTTTTTTAACAAATTAAAAAATACATCAAAATACTTTGAAATTCAGAATGATGTATCAAAATATTATGAAATTCAGAATGATGTATAAAAATATTTTAAAATTCAGAGCGATGTGTCAAAATATTTTGAAATACAGAATGACATCAAAATGTTTTGAAATTTAGAATGGTGTATCAGAGTATTTTGAAATTCAGAACGATGTATCAGAGTATTTTGAAATTAAGAAAGACATACAGAATGTCACGTAACAAAATAAAAGAATAGCACTTCTTCCGTCACAGCTGGACTCAAATAAAAATAAAATGTACTCTATCCTACTGCGCCACATGACATCCTCTACATAAAAAGAACGGAATATTATTCAATCGCGGCAGGAATCGAGTTTTGTTAAAAACTCCGGAACCTAAATTTTTAATAGATGAAGTCTACAACCGTCCGCGTACAGGATCTAGAACACTGTCATAAAAGTTCTACGCGCGTACACGGTTGTTTAATTGGGAAATACGAGCGACAGAAGTGAAAAACGAATGGATAGGTATTAACGGCGATGGGTCTTTTTTTTTACAGCGGCGCGAGTGGGCGTTCCGAATATTACTTAACGATGATTTACGAGAGGCGTGATATGAAAGCACCTGCATGAATCCAGCGCACGCGGCCGCCCCACATTTGTCCCTCGACATGCCAAACATTGTGCCCTGGATCTTGAGGTCGACGCCGCCGGTGTCGTAAGTGACACCCTTTCCCACGAGCATGACCGTTTCCAGGACGCAGGCTGGATTAGGGGGCTCGTAGGTTAGGAAGATAATCCTGCCCGCGTGCCGGGGGATCATCGACGCTGCTCGATTCACGCACGCGAACAGTGGATACTCCTGGAGCAACGTGTCCTGATCGGACACCACCTGCATCGTCACGTTCGAGCCGCAGAACAGCTCTGCGAGATACTCCTCCACTCTAGGAGGTGCCATCCTCTCCGGATCTGCTCCACCTGCAAGAATCGCATTAATTATTGGTCGAATCGAGCTCCAAGCTTCCGAACTATTCATCGATGAGTTCGGTACTGTAATCAATTACTCAAATTATTCGTAGTTCAGACTTAACTTCTTAGGCACGGCTGAATTTTACGCGGGGTTGTTTCCCTGTACGGCAAAATTCGACGCGAATTACGAATTATAATATATGATTCATTGATTGATTAATTATGTAATATATGAGGGACAATGCTGTTCTTTACGCGAGCACATTCGAATCAAGTTTCCATGATTAAATTATCACTTTTCTTAAAGATACGGTACATATACTTTCACTTTAACACGTTCAGCGCCACGCCACCCAAATATGGGTGACGCTAGTTTTTAAACAATTTTGAAAATTTATTTTCATTTTAATATATCCGAACAAACTAAATTTGACTAGAACGTTTTGAATGCGAAAGAGTTCTAATTCCATCCCCTATGATCAATTTTAACTTTCTAATTTCATTTTAATTAATTAAATTTCTTTGATTTTGTGAAAATTTTGGTGGTCGATTGTTGGCGACGAACGTGTCAATCGTTTACTTTAATAACTAATAATGCAATTAAGTAAAGCATGGAACATTCGCGAAAGCCACTATAGTGGCGCGTCGTGCCTAAGAGGTTAATTATTACTAGACTGCGAAGAGTGAACGTTTCAAGAGAACATGATTTCTAGTATCGAAGTATAAAATATATTTTCTGATGGTAGAATAGAACATTCTATCCGAATAATCTGATCAACTGAACCGAATAATTAACTCGAAATTTGAAATCTGTTTTCTAAAAATGAGACATTTTCTGGCCCCGTGCTGTTACTATGTACTTAAGACAGCACTTCTAAGCTACATTATTACCAATCAGGAAGCTATCTGCTATTGGAAGATCCTCAGTGAGATCATTAGACAGTCTTAATGCAAGAGGATGTCTAGCTATGGATATATTTTAGGTAGGAGTATCTTGTAAGGATTAAATGAAGTACAAGCTAAGCATCTGTACTTCAAACACATATAACAAGGGCATCGATTGTTTGCAATGAACCAAATTCGACATCCAATAATCAGTGATAAATTCTACATAAACGAGAGCATCGTGAATAGACTGGCCTAATGAATTACAGTAGAAGGATCCTAAAGGATTCCTAAAGATCAATGTATACAACGAATAAAACTGGATGTCTGACCACGAACAGCCATAATCTACTTAAACGATGACGCCCGCAAAGATAAAATAATTATTCGCATGAAAGGCGGCTACAGTTTGTGAACTCCGAAGGAAGATCTCGAATTGTTGGCCGCAGTTTCTACCGAAAGCCAGGTCCGGCCACGGACCGGTCCATTCTACTCGAAACCAGCTAACTTTCCGGGAGTTCCGATGAAATTTACGATTCACAAAACGTTCGAGCTTATCCGGCAACTAGGCAGTAAGCTTTTCTGTACGTCGGTGGTTTCCGTGGGAGTATCGCAGCTCGGTTGTTCCGCAAATAAGAAAGTGGATCGACGCCGCGGCGCGGTGTCGCGCCGAAACGCTTGTACACAAGTTTTTCCCGCTTAATTAAACGCCCGAGATTCTTGAGAAAATGTAGAACCGGGGCGAGCTGAAATTTACATTCCCGCGCCGGCCGCCAAGAAATGTCGCCCTATAAAAACGAATTCGGCCTCCGCTGAAGATCGCCCGGCCCGGAATTATGCGAAACACGGAATTCCGCGGTGACCGCGTCCGAGCGAGAGCTATGCGGACAATCTGTTTAAACGTTCGTTTCAAAAGTGGAACGGCCACCGGCCCCCGATTGGCCGTCTCTGCTCGCGACGAGTTCCGTGAATTCCTAATGAGCCGGCCTGTTCATTATTCAAGATTCGAATTACCCCGTACAATAATACCGCGGACAAATTACATTGTCTTTACCGGAAAACTGGCGAAAATACCTGCCGGTTGTTTTAGGTTCCGTAAGCAGAACAGAGTTGGACAATAATTATTTTGCGATTAATCAGTTTTCGCTTAGGCGAGAGCAGAAGTGCTGGACTTTAATTCTACGTAAATTAATTATTATTATAATCATTCGTAACTAATAGAACGAAAAGTTTTATGACATCTAAACGAAATGTTTAAGCAGAATTATATAATTTCTCGTATATCATGTTTGAAAAATTTAGCTTAAAATCTTGTCAAAACTTTAGATTCAGATTTCTCTTTGTAATTCTAGCTTTTTTGATCCTATTCGTAGAATTATCGTCACTTTTCTCCGGTTTATTTGCAGACGAAAATGAACTGTGAATTTTAACTCTTTCTCATGAATATAAAATTCTACATTATCTTTTATAAATAATGTATACCAATTTATGCTCGCGTATTACGTTAGCCGGTCGTCGACTTCGCGTTAGTCGTAATTGTGAATCGTAAATAAGATCCCTTTTCGGCCAATTCTGCTGCAGAAAGTGCGGGAAACGAAAGTTGATTACACGTTAATAGAATTTGATAGAAATAGCGGATCGAACAGATTTTACGAGGCATAAAATACTAGTCTCTATTTAGATTGGTTGCGCCGCGAGGTACCGAGCGATTCATGCGGTACATGTGCAATAACTGCATAAACATCTGTGGACTAATTACGACTAATTTCGATACCATCGGCCAGCCGCGGGACAGCAATTTCGTGACAGAGATTTATAACCAATATTTACTCGGCCAGTGTGCTCGTTGGCTCCGGTTTGGCTATCGCAATTAAACTATCTTCCACGCGACTCCTCTGGTTACGTGGTCATTTAATCGTAGCTCGATAAACTAGCTTCCGTCAAAGAACAGACGATACGTCACGCTAAATAATCGCTTCTCGGCGTTGTTCTCAATTATGAGAGGGACCGAGCGGAGGAAATACGATTCCAACGCTGTCAACAAAGCGTCTATAGCAGAGTCAACACCGGCAGGCAATCGCAGAGTTTCGGAACAAGCGGCGAACTTGCACTTAGGGTTGCCAAGCACAGCGCGCCCGCAGCCGAAAATTTCGTGCGCTCCTCCGAGGGACCATTTCGAGACCAGCTGCGACTCGCGGTGGTGGCCGCTGGCTATTTTTCCACCGTTCCATTTCCACGGGACGGAAGTCTGCGGAGGGCGGACGGGGGCCGGCTATTCTTCGGCGAGTCCGCTCGATAAAGCAACAGGAATCTCGGCCGGAGGAGGACTTACCGATGTCCCTCGCGACGTATCTTCCGCTCTCGAGCGCCGAGGCCAGCTTCACGACACCCTGAAGCTTCTTACTGCAAATCGGACTCCAGACGGCCAACTGGCACGCCTTGTAGCACCGGTCCGGGCATATCTCTCGCACCTCCAGGGGCTGGACACACGGTACAGACAGATTGAAGCCCGCGGAAACACTGAACGATACTTAAGGGTACTCGGAAATTCTAGGATCTAACGTGCCGCTCGCGGAGAGGCAGATGGTCGCCAACGGGGCGAATCATTCGCTTAGGATTCACGGTAAGGGTCTTCCCGATACCCGTGAATCTATTTTTTAGAGGACTTTCGGGCGCCTTTCGGTTTGATTTTGATGTTGGATTGGGTTTTTGTGTGGTTCGAAGGAGACTGCGGTGTCTGATCAATGGACTGTATATTCTACTTAATTTAATGACAGGTGTGACGAAATATTTCGGTAGCATGTGTTGTGTAGATTAAAGATATTTGTTTTACGCAATTTTTAAATGTGTGGTAAAGTGTTTCGTCTAAATAAATATTCAACTAGTGAGAAACTTTTTTATGAATCTATGACAAAAATTAATAGATTGTTTTCAAAACAGTAAAAATATTTGGAGAGTTTGGAAATATTATTGTATTATTTGCAACTCATTGAAATCATTAGGAAAAGAATTGTCTGTAATTGTCTCTAATTAAGTTACAGACAATTTTTATTTTGCATAAAAATAGCTCAGTTTAACAATTTTAAAAAATAGATAGAAAATAGATGATCCTATACGATGCTTGATAATAGATTTATCTCTTCCACTTAGCCAAATGCCCAACACTATTTTAGGGTATTTTCATATACTCCGATGCTACATAGAAATTATTTTTAAATTTCTATTCGAGTGTTAAAGTAAATTTGAAGTCGCTAGAAACACAGAAGGTTGAATCATTATACATTCAGGTTGGATTCTCTTTGAAGATTACAAACTTCTGAGACAGCCTGTACATGCTATTAAATAATTAGAGCGCCCATCCACGCGGATTTCTTTCGCTCTATACGACGAAATTACTTCGCTAACATAACAAGGTTAATTATTCAATAATATCGATAACAACAACTGCTAGTTCCAAAATCCCCGTTCCTAATCCCGAAGTCAACTTATTATAAAAATGTCTCTCCCTGACCGTAATAATCTTCGAACCAACGCGATCTCTGCCGGTCCCATGAAAGCGATTTTGCTTTGTTGAGGAGCCTGTACACGCAACACACGAAATCGTCATCATTATCACAAGGTTTACTTTCTTCTCGACCGCCGCGAGGGACGGATTTCCTGCCGGACAAGGATGGAATGGTACCCAATAGAGGGCCATTTAAGAATTCATTGGAAGGTGGCTCGTACAACTGCGAGCTAGAATAGAAAAATCGATTCAGCGAATGCAGTGACAGGTTAAAGGCGAACAGGCGCCGCGATGTTATTCCTTAGGGACGAATAGGGAACGCGGAGGTCCTCACGGAAGGCAACCAGGTTCCGCAGGAATATTTCAGGAGCCTGGGAGACCAAGTCTCCGCTGGTTTTTGTCCGTATCGCGGACCATCTCGGCTGGTCGTGTATCCGACGCAGCTTCTTAGCGGCTTTGTTCCGCCGTACAGAAAATATTAAAGCGGATAATCCTCTTATTGGATCACCGGCTCATAAGAGACCGCACGGACTTCCGCGCATGATGTATGTTTCATTGGAAATCCTGCGCCCGAATTAATTCCCTTAATATTTTAGCCTGTCCTTCGGGTCTCGACGACGCGCCCTTCTGGTCTTCGCTTCGGTCTTTCGCTCGGCGGCGATCCAGTCGATAATTCCGTGTAATCGCCTCTGCATAAATTATTTCGACAAGTAGATTTTCACATTCGACGGGGAATAGAAAATTCAGAAAAGCTCGGAGCTGTTTATTTATCAAAGTAACGGCTCAGATTTGTGACAGCTAGCGCTCTCGTAATCCTCTTACACTTTGCAGGTTGTAGACAAAATTCAATTAAGCATTTGCTTAGAAATATTTCATCGATCTGGCAATAAGATAATTATTAGATTTGAGCAATGAAGAACGAAATTTTCACTGTACACTTTACTTGTCTCTGTGGATATTATTTACGCAAAATAAAAATTTCGATTGCAGGACAAACGGGCCAATATTCCATCTTACTTAATAATCGTTATCTGTTATCAAAATGCAGGTGATACTGTAGCGCAAACTTTATAGTTTCACTGTAGGAAGCAGGAACTCTCAAAGCAGAAAGTAAAACAGCTAGTCGAGCGCTTCATTTTCCTCCGAAATTCATTTTCCTCGTTCCTTTTTTTTTCGGACTCGTCGGGATGGTCTTTTTGTTTCGCGGGAACGGAGAAAGAGGATCGGCTTTTAGATTTTAAAGCATCTTCGTTATCCGAACGGAGCAGAGTTTCCAGTGTTAATGTATTCACTGCTCGTATCGTAGCCGCGGTATAGATACCCGCTGCCTCGATAGCTATTATTTCGAAGTAGGTGAACAGTCCGGGGCCGTATACAGGCGAGACGGTATCGCATGAAAGCCTGAAATCGCGGGAAACGTTTTGTAGCAGTTTAGCGCCGCGGTAATGCGCCCAACGCTAATAAGAATCTCGAGAGCTTTTCGAGCATCGATCGCCGAAGCGTCTACTCCTGATCCTCGAAAGTCTTTCTCATGCATATTCACATTTTACGTTTTACATTGTATTCGCATTCTTCATGAACACTGTGCTAAACTCGCACTCCCTGTTGCAGTTACGTGGATAAATGTTACATTTGACTTTCATTCTAATAATTTATACTCGTGTTATGTATTCGCATTTTCTACTCATATTTCCTTGCCACAATTGATATTTATAACTAATTTGCAACTAATTTGAATTTATACAATTTGATATTCCTACAGAGAATTTTATTTTTTAAATTATTCACCAGAAGAACTGTTTTTGAACAGCTAAGGATGCGGAATAAAAAGCAACGATTTCTTTCTAATTACTTCATGTTTATTAATTAATTAAAAGAAGTTTTTTAGTAGTACATGACGATTAGAAAACAAAAAATATAAACGGCTTTGGTTAATACCAATGTGCCTACTAAAAAGAAATTAAAGAATTTAATAATAATTGTAGTTCTTTTTTTGTATATGTCTAATTATATGATTTGTCGAGAAATTTCCAGGAAAATTGTCGAGGATTTGCGGATATTCTCCAGTAAAAGTCACACGCTCGATAGGAAACGGAAGCGTGAATATTTTAATTCGCAAAAATTTGTTCTCTTAATTCCTAGAAACGTCGAAACGACTACTGTGCGGCGTCGGAAATTTACATAAACATCAGCGGTTCAATTTCAGCGGTCCGCAACGATCCAGAACGATTGAGGCCGCTGAATGAGACAGCAGCCGGAAACAGGTACAGGGCCGACGCTCATGGGAAACCAATATCTTCGCCGATTATTGCCGACGTAACCGAGAAAGCCGGCGCTCAGACATCCCGGCGAGCATTTAACGAAACGCCCGCGCGCCGGTGAATGCGCGTCTTGTTCGGTAATAACGCAACCAGGTTCCCGAAGAGCTTATTCAAGGGAGAGACTCGTCCAGCGAGCTGAAAACCGAGCCAGAACAGAGGGGGAGAAATTGCCGGGATGAAACGAGAGAAAAGCGTCGCGGTAATCTCTGCAAGAATCACTCGCGAAGAACTCTTCCCCGGTATTGTCAGCGGCGAACAGTCGATTCCCAACTTCTCCGTCCGAGTTGGACATTTTCCGAAATTTCACCGGGATTCTTGAAACTTGTCCTACAGCCTCGAAACACTTTCAATTAAAATACGATGCTTGCGCAAACTATTTCCGAGCTGCGCCGAGTTGTTGAAACAATACGGTGCGCGAAATAA
This sequence comes from Augochlorella aurata, assembly GCA_028455555.1. Lineage (NCBI taxonomy): Eukaryota > Metazoa > Arthropoda > Insecta > Hymenoptera > Halictidae > Augochlorella > Augochlorella aurata. Next base: position 5,634,459 of record CM052153.1, on the reverse strand, counting down.
TAAGAATTCAGATGGCTGGATATTATTTGAAGAACAACTTCACCCCGTTTAGGTCAGGAAACGATTTAAATGCCTCGGGTTACTTGTCTCTAGACGCTTTTATGTTTATACTATTACATTATTTATTCAGGAAATTATTGATCTAGGAACCTCTGTGTTATAAAAAGTTTAAGAAGATTAACAAGTATCAGGAAGAAAGAAAAAGAGGAGAAATATAGCATAAAAGATATGAAAAAGTGAAGATAATACAATGATAATGATGATGAAGACATATTAAATGGCAATAAAAGGGGAAACAAAAAACAATAATTTCTCTATAATTTATTGCGGTTGTTTCGTCTACTGTAGATCCAAAAAAATAAATTTAATGGAATAACGCGTGAAAAGTAAAAATGTACCATGTTAGTTTAAAATGTTAGTTTAAAAATGTGTCCTTAAATTTTGACCAGCGTTGAAAATATTGGCAGTGAACGTTAACAATTCTGGTTGACAATAATACGAAGATATTTATGAATTCTTTCCATCTACCTCCCACTATAAATGACATTTTTTCAAAAATTTAGTTATATCGCCTTCAACACTATTCAGAAGATAATTCCGCCATGAAATCCAGAAAAGTAGCTCGAGCTAAATTTTTAGAATAATTAGAGTACGAAGAGACCGTCTCCTGGAAAACTTTCCCGGTGTCATCGCTTGAATCCGGCGCAATAACGAAGGCGTCGAACTTAGCAGCGCGATCAGCGATTTCTCAATAATCTGTCGGAGGGTAGGGCTCGCCTGGGCCAAGGGGCATTCCGGGGGACTTTCATCCCTTATCTCCCGGGCTCCTCGTGCTCCGAGGCTGTAGCTTTAAGCCCTCGGCGCAGGATCCCGGGAGGAAGGAGAAGAGCGCGTGCCTTTTCCACGATGAACAGCATCGCGACGACGGCGACGCCTCTGACGACGACGTCGAGTCGGGGTAAGGAAGAAGGGTTGCGGGGCATGGGCGAGAGGGTGGGAGCCGTCTTGCCAAGAGTAGCGGATGCCTGGCGTTCCTAAATCCTGACGGCCGGCGGGGCGACCTAATTAGCGAAATACTCGAGGCCCGGACTGCTCTCTGTGTTTGAGCCATCGACGTGGAGCCTCGTTCCTTCTTTCGTCGGCCCGCACTTCCGCCGTCGTTTAGCCGCCACCCCTTGCCGCCGCCCCTCGGCACCCACCCCCGCCGGCGGGCCTCGCGAATGCGGGGCATCGTTTTCCAAATACCGGAAGACGCCCTCGGAATTCCGACGCCGCGTAATCGGAACGCCGCTCTGAGCGTCGCCTCTTCGTTTCGCCGCTTCCGCCCCGAGCCCGCTTCCGCACCGCTCTCCGCAATCCTTCTCACTTGTTACTCTCCCGGCCTTTTCGTCGTTATTCCGTCCTCGTCACGCGGTTTCGGGTTCCCGTGTTTCTTCGCCCTCCGTGAGTTTTGGGAATTTTAATGGGTCCGGGTGGAGGTACGAGGTGTTTGCGAATTACGCGACCCTGACCTTGACCCCGATTTTCAACATTCAACTGTGCCTTGATTGTTATTTGATTCTTCGTTGTCACAGGTCAAAGTTAAGCGTTCCGTTTTGTCTAATAATGTAACATTGCTATAATTAAATACAATAACTTAGATCTTTTTCTCATAAAATCTCCATTAACCCAAAGGTGTAGAATCATAATGTAGCATTTGTTACGTATAATCCTCTAATCTCCCTCTACAGTGAGTGGATGCAGTCGTGTAGAGGGTGCAGATCGGGGTTGCCAAAATTGACGGACGGTAACGTTTGTGTGGTAGTTAGGGGAAGAAGATCTGGAGGGGGCTCTTTGAGGTATAAATACTTCCCGGGGTCGTCCGTGGCTTCGGCGCTCCTTGTAGAAGCTAATTGGTACTTCAGTCACCATCTTACGATCCTGGGTAGTTCTTCGGACATTTTCTTGGGGTATGAATTTATCCTCAGGATTCCAGACGACCCTTGAAGGGTTACCGTGGTCCTCACCGTACTCGGAGTTGAAATTTAGCACCCTAAGTGGTCCATTAAGACTCGTTCTGGAATCCTGGAGTCATTCGAGGGCCACTCTAGGAGCCTGGTCCTTCCAGCGGCGTCCTCTCTTAGGATAGGTGTCCTGTGAGAGCCTCGGTGGTCTGTTAGGCTGGCTCAGTCTTTTGGTCGCTGGCCAGGCATTAAATTTTGCGCGCGATTCCCTTCCACGTGAAATAGATCAGTGATTTTTATATTCTCTTAAAAGATCGTCATCCTCCGAGGGTCCCAGAAACGCGAAGGACGAGGACCGTGGGATCCCGAAGGGCAACAATGCCAAAATCCTCTTGCCATTAACAATTCTCCCTCGCGATACCAAAGCCACTAGCAACAATTTAACATGATAACATGTTATAACGCGTCCCCAGAGAGCAACATTAGACTGTTCGGCCAGCCGGTTCTCAGATTATAGGTTAGGCGATATTTTGTTCAGTCAAGACTTAAGAAAAAGAATACAATATTTAGAAAAAGTTAACGTAATATTGTTTTTACCGCCGGTCCACCTGACGACTGAGTCTGGGCCTGACCGAAGCGGCAAACAAAACAGGTCGCGTCAATTCCGAAAAAATGGCACCAATCAGCCTCGAATTCCTCGCTTCGCTTCGAGATTCCTTGGCGACCAGTCAGGTGTCAGTGCTCGACTACAATAATTCGGCGATGCGCGCGTTGACAGAGTGCTCTCGGAAAATGATCGATCCCCGCGGACCGCGTCGCCGCGTCAAACAAGACTGTTCCATTAAACTTGACCGCGGCGCGGCCGGTGTTTTACTTTTTCAATTCAATGGGCTGTCCAGGCGAGTGTCAACCGTCCATCAGAGACCGGCACGCCGGCCGTAGAACCGGGCCGTGTTCCCCGTACAGCTGCGAAGACGTCGATGAACAATGGGTCCTCGTAGCACCGGCCAGGTCTCCGCTCGTAAGACACACTTATCCATCAAGCACAGGCCGCGTCGCCGCTGTCGCTGACAGGTTTTGTTTAATAGCTCTGTTGACCGCGCGTTTCGCTGCTGATGCCTGTCACCGGCCGCTGTTTACTCCAAGTGTCGTCGAACCGAATCACCGCGGATTTTTATTCGGCCCCGCGAGCCGACACGCGTCGAGAGCTTCCCGGCGACCACGTACGATTCGAATTTGTTGGAGAAACACTCTGGAATAGTGTTAAGCAATCCGAGGACCATTTGTTGCCTTCCAACGTGCGCTGGCGTCCCGTTGCACATACTTACACGTTGCTCACGTGTTTTACTCTAATCTTAAGCCCCGGAGTTCGTAGAGGGCTGCGTTAATAAATTTACATTACTAATATTCGATATCATAGATTGACTTTGTGGAAGAATTCATTGCAATTTGGTCCATGAATTGGGTTAGCAATTTTAATATGAATTCGGTTGTTTAACACTGGAACTATCAAACCAGTCAACATGACTGGTTTCTGATTTTTCCTTCTGCAATTTCTGATGTTATAAAAGTGTTTCCATGATGAATTTTCCAATAAAGTTTATTGAAACATATAATAACTAATCTTGTTATTATTACGGAATAATATACGTTAGTCATGTTAAGGTTTCAGTAGTTCGTTGAATAATAAAATAATAAAATAAAGTAGTAAAATTGTGTCGACAATATAATAATAGACGACGCAAATTATTTTTCTGTTCGTCAGACAAAAATTGTGCCACTGTGAATGCTCGCGGAGATCTATAGCATAATTACTGCATTCGCAAAGTTTTAACGAGTCTATCAGCAAATTTCACATTGTCCTTTTATATTCCCGATGGCGGCAACAATTTTACCGTATTTCATATAATTCTTGCTCATGATCGTTAGACGTTGAGTCAATTTTTCAGGATTACTATCCTTCTTATCCTTCTCATTTTTCTATGAAATATGGAATCTTTACGAATAGCTTGTTTGCTGCAGACAATATTACCAATTTTGCCTGAAGCTGGGATCGAATACCAAGCACAGAATTATTTAAAATATTTCGGATGATCGTTCGTTACATTACATTGGTTTTATTGTCGCGCACCGGTATGGTCCAGGTATGGCAGTCGACGAATTAAGTAACGCCGGAATGTGTGAAATATTTCACCGGCTCCGACCGATTGATTTCCGATAATACGTCTTTTCGAGTCCCCAAAAAGCGAAGCGCAAACGCGGAATCATGTGTGTTCGGTCTCGCACACGGTGAACGCTTTTTGTAGTGTGCTGGACGAGGTGGCGCGATGGGGTTATGAACTTTTATGGGTCCCCGTAAACTTCCTCCTTGAGGCGTCCGGGCCGTTTCGAGTCCTTTAGGATTTCTAGGGCGCTGTGCACCGTTCACTTTCCGCTGCCGATACTAGCTTCAGAACCAAAGAGAATCACTGAAATATTCACAGGAGGCTGTATGCTCCGAAAACTCCCACGTAATCTGACAATTAACTATGACTAACAGCAGGTATTCTACTGTAAATCGTCAAAAAATCAATTTTCCTTTATTTTGAAATATTGTTTAAGAATATATTCTTAGAAATATAAATTAAAGACAACTGAAAAATTAATATTTCTACTTCAACGCATTTTTTAATTATTAATTTTTACTGTCCTTCTGGTACCTCCTATTGTCAAACGCATCCTGATTAAGAATCATTTTTTTTTGTTTAGTACGACGCTCTATATTGTCACTAATTTTATTTATTTTGACTTCTAAAAATTCCCAAATGATACTGAAAGATGAACAAACGCATTCGAAGAACGTTGACGCAAAATCTCGCAGAGTTTCGTAATAAAAAAATTGCAGAAGCGTCTTTCCAACGAATCGTGCGGATACCACCTATTCAGAATTTTATATATCGAAGAAATAAATCGCACAATGGCAGAAATAAAAGAACACAGATCGTTTCAATTACGAAATTGGTTTTGTGCACGACTATAAACCTTGTTACACCGATCCTCGCGAATACACCATGGAAGGAAATTTAACCTATTGGAATCTGCATCTCTCGATTACCCCCATCTCGACGGTATCGGTTACCCCAATTCAACGAAAAATGATCTCACCCGACATCGAGAGCTTCGAAAACCGAGCTTTTTAGGCGGATCGGTTTCCGCGCCAGTAATTAACCTCCCGGATAACGAAGGGGTTGTGTCGTAGGCGTGGTAGGGAATGCCGAGTCGTTGACTAAGTGCCGAACGGAGCACAGCATGGCTCGGGTTGACGAAGTATTGCTGTTTGATGGAACGCAGGGTGACGCTTGGCGTCATTAGTTATGGATTAAGACGCCGCCGGCGATTTCTGGCGGACACACGCCGGATTTAGGTCAGTTTGCCGGGCGTGTCGGCCCGATCGGGCTCGGATTTAAACGACGACCGGTGAGAAATTCCTTTCGAACGCGGCCATCGGCTTCCCGACCGGCGAAAACACGGTCTGGCTCGTTTGCAACCGTCCCGCTCTTTCAATCCGCACATATGCGATCTCTATATTCCCTCCGCAATCCAACCATCTGCGTTGTCTCCGTTTGATCGGTTTAAATGGCGCGTGAACGACCACAATTCGACCGACTACCCTGGAAACGCCGCGTTGCTTACAATCGGCCGCACGCGTTTATCAGCCGCGCTGACGTTTACTAATCATCCCCTGGCACACCTAGACGCGTCTCACAAGATATAAACATTATTCGTTTCCATAATAAGGTAAATATATCGCTGCTAATAAATTTTATGAGTCGATTCTACTATGTTTCATGTTGCAATCGATTGAGGATGTTGTGTGAAATTTACTTTTTAGGTTATGTCAAGGTTATTGTTAGGTGTTTCTGGGCTTAGAGGGTTTATACGGTGGATAGTGTTGTAGGGATTTTTCGAAGTGCTATACTCACCACGTAGAGACCTTCCAGAGCTCCAAGAAGTGTCACTAACTCCACATTTTCGAATCGAATGTCGGGCAGAAGCGCCAGTAGTGGACATCTGACTCCAGCCTTCAGTGCCCTGTTAAAGAAAGTTACCAAACTGATTAGCGACATTGAAAGGAAAATATTAAATCAACTATTGTACCATAAATTTAAAAAATATTATGCAGTTTCTTCCTTTCTTCTGACAGGAATTGTCCTTTCGCTTCACCTTCTACTTTTGTGTTCGGTAGAATCAATGGGAAAATTTTCACTGCAAAATGGAACTATGAATAATGAAATTTGATCATTTTTTTATCAACCATAATGAAATGAAAATTGATGCTTGAAATTCTATCGATTATCTGCAAATGATGAAGCCTTGCTCCGACTCCTTAGAGTTGTTGATCATTACAACAACTGGAAGTAATATATAAAATATGAAATATAATATAATATAATATAATATAATATAATTATGTATAATATAATATAATATGTAAATAATGTACAAAATTAAATTAAAAATATCTAAAATCATTCTAAGCAATCTGATATACCTAAGAATGTCCAACTCATTAAAATTATTAAAATAAAGAGTAACAAATGTCTGTTAACCTCCTGCATCTTGCAGTCTACAATTATTATTTCGCATAAAGATCCGCGGTCTATTAATCACCCTCGAATCAAGTCTACGTTACGATTCTCAGTTCGCGAGAAAATTAATCACGCCAGCCGCTCGTAATCCCTACAGAATTCAAAACCGCTCCTCGTTCGGAAATAAAACCTGCGAGCACGCTGGAATCTCGCGCCGCGATTGAATTTCTGAACGGTCGCAGAACCCCGTCAGACGGCCCCGAAAAGTTTCTCCATTGAGGAATACCGATCCGGTCGCGTGGAAACGTCTGAAAATCAACGGTTGAATTCCTGTTGTCCCGGTGCGCCGACGTCGCGTCGGGCGAACCCCTCCTCGGATGAGCAAACGAGGAAACAGCGCGGGATTTCATTCGTCGTTGTCGCTCAGGTTCGGGACAGGGAATCAAAGGATCGCAGCCAATGTCGGCGAGGGACCGACGCGTCGCGACGCCGGCAAAGTTATTCTTTCCTCTTCATTTCGCGGCGGTATTGCGGCTGTCACGCTCGCGAGTGTCGGCGACGTATGCCTGGAATCCACGGCAACATCGGGACAGCTTGCAGGAACTGCGAGAGATGAGAGAGAGGGAGAGAGAGAGAGAGAGAGAGAGAGAGAAAGAGAGAGGGGGTGGAAGAGGAGATTGGCGGCGGTGGAATTTCATTTTTCAAGGAAATTTCGTGTGGGCCGAGACTCGCGAGGAATTTCGCGGCCAGAGACCGGCTCGTGACGTCGGGCCCCGCAAAGTGGCCGAACTTTCTATAATTACTGTGCTTTCACCTGCGCGAAGAAAGACCGGCGAGGCGAGAAGCCTGGCTTTAAAACTTAATCGTGAATAAATATTCATCCATCGGTTTTCGCTCGGAGCTCGTATTCCGAATTTATTACCAGGCCACTCTCTTTCGAACTTTCTCTCTCCAGTCCTCTCGCTCCCTCCTCCCGCGGTCCTGCGATTATAAATAGACACGGCTGATCCACACCCCCACTTTGGCGCATCCCTCCGCAAAAACCGATAGCACCTATGAATCATTCAGGCGACGCTGCACGGTCAACCCTTCCACGATTCGGGGCTAACTATTCCGTGTATGTTCTTATAAATATTCACCGGCTCGATTTATCTGTTCTCCGCGAGACACTGATCGCGCCCGAAGCTTCGGGGACGGAGGCGAGCCTTCGGGGAGGTCGGGAACGTGCGATTTCTGCAGCTTCGGGGGCTGTCGATCGATCACGAGTTGATATTTCGTGTAGCATTAATTTTGCAACGCGGTGACACTTGTTCGCAAGTCCCTAACAGTGGAAGGAAGCGTTCTCGGAGCGGGAGATCGGAGGATTCTCGCGCGAACTGCGTGAATTTGTCTTCGGGTTTGTGTTGTACTGGTTGTCTAGCCATTGCAGGTACTTGTTTTATCATTTATTGCCTTATTCCACTTGTCAAGTTATAGATATCAGGATGGTAGTTATGGTAAACTGACAATTTTGTTCTGCATGCCTATGGTGAGCTTTATTTCGCATGTCTGACCATAACGGAGTAATACCACTGATTTTACCCTTTGCAGATTTTTCACTACGAATATTTTTAGCACTTATTGTGCTTTTTGTCGTCCTATTATATTTGTACAAACCTTCCACTATTCATGATAAATTATTCAATTTTAATTGAAAGTAGTGGAACACCGTCTAGGATTTGTACAAATAATTTGTACCGCCTTAAAGCATTTTTATACTACGAAACTCTGGACAGTTGATTTCCTTCCATAGCTAGCTACAACCCTTAGAATATGTGGAAATAATTTCACTTAATACAGTATTTGGATTCGTCATCTTGCTCGTCGATAATTCCATGTTCTGCCCAACGCTATATTTTACAACAGCCTCCTCTCGCGAACACAATAAACGGATTCGATTCACTGGGTGCTGAAAATTTATCTCGTGCGCGTGCAGTTGATCACCGTTCAGTTCTCACGTCTGACTAGTAGATTCCGTTTCTACTATCCTGAATCTGAACCTGATACCATAATACCTGTTATCTACACCGCCTTGCCATAAATTGATACTAGATATCGGGAACGTAGAGACCGGTGCGCGCAGCGGGCCACGTTTGCCGCCAAGTAGAAACGGCCAACAATAGTCAGACACCGTTGTAATCGGAAGCACGCGTGCCCGATAAATTTCAAAACAATTTTCTCGCGGAGGAATGTTCGCCCGCTAAAATACTACTGTACATTTTCGAGTGGTCTATTCACGTGGAACGCCGCCGTCGCGATATAAATTATTGTCGCGGCTCGATGGAGAAAATACGGCAGCCTTAAACCGTGCTCGCCTTCCGCGACAGCGCGCCGTGAATCCATGACAAAGCTAATCACGCCGCCGGGTCCCGCGAAATCTCCTTCCGCGGCTCCAGAGAAACAAGTAATCCGAGTTTCGTCTAATGATCCGGCGGCCCGATCCGCCGCCAATTATGCCGCGCAATTAATAAGCAATTACGCGCGAATTAGCCTCGCCGCGTCCCCGTGGCGCCGCTTTTGTTCAAACTCGCGGGGATAGCGGCGCGTTTTGGCGGTGTCGCTGATCATTGATTAATTGCGATTCGATAATGAATCCAGTGTTGTTAAATGGATTCGATTATAATCACCATGCCGGGCGCGTTATTCTGTTATCTGAGACGCCTTCGTCTCGGAATAAATTTGACGAACACGTGCGCTCGAGTTCCTTCGATCTCAGTTCAATATTTATTACATATTTATTTATTATTATCGTTAGTTTTGAATAATATGATTTCCACTTACTAGCAATATTTAAGAATTGGCTGTAAGATTGCAATAAAGATCCGCAGACTATTTATTACACATTAGATGAACATTTATTTAGTTCAACCAGTTCTCACATCAATAATTATTCAATTTTAAATTTTAGCTCATTATTATACTGTTTTAAAAGCATCTGAAGGAATTCAAGTAGGATTTCGGTGATCACAAAGCTGGCAGAACTAATTTTAATTTACTAGGAAGCCGATTTTATACTTTAAAGTGTGAATTAATTATTCTTCATTTCTCGATTTCGATGAAGAAAGATCTACGTTTCTTTCGAAGTATAGAAAATAATTGTTCCGTTTGAAATAGGTCGAGCAATGTTGCAATTAATTGAACAAAGAGATAGTTTTTTTCTGTGAAAAATAAATGAAAATAGCTAAGAGATCGTGGCTCACCTTTGGACCCCTTTGGTGGCTGCCTCGGCGAAGCTCCTGACGTCGTGATAGTCCATATTTAGCGGGCCGGTGGGGCTATAAACAAGCCTTTTCGCAGGCAGATTGATGGGTAAAACCGCGCCGATCACGCCCAAAGCAGAATCGATCTGGGCAGCGGCGTACAGCACGGTCCTGAAGGGCTCGGGCTCGTCGAAACCCGGCGCACAGCCTGCCACAAGGATGATGCCATCGTAGTCGCAGCTGCAAATGTTCGTCTCGATCTTCAGCTGACACGGCATCCATCTGAAAATGAGATGAATCGTGTTAACGAAACCAAATGCTCGGATCGACACGCCTGTTGGGATTCGTAACACAGCCGTGCATAGTCGTAGAGCGCTGAATATGCGGCACTATGGCAACGGTGATCTAGAGAACGGGAAGAAGAGGCTTTATGGATCGCGGCTTCAACCCGAGACGCGGGATTAACTCTCCGTGTGGAGCGATTCATCACGCGGACTAGATCTAATTTGCGAGATGCAGTCTCGTCGCTCTGAAATTTTCGGTCCTTTCGTTCGTTGCAACGACGCAATCTCAAAAATTCTGCGAGATCGAAGGAGTTTATCGAAGCCCCTTGTCTTGGAAGTTATTTTGCGAATGCGTCGATTGACTGGAGATTTTAATCGCGAGTTTTTAATCTTGGAAGAGTAGTTCTTTAACCATCGAACCATTTTCATAATTATACAGTTAACGACGTTTGCGATTCTCAACTTTATTCATTAATTTTTCTAAACATAATTTTGCACACAATTTACGTAGATTAGTCTTTTTGTTGCTCCTAGGGTAACAATCATTTATTTAATGAAATTGCCGAAAATTGATCAATTAGGTGACCATTTATATACCTTGGGTCAAAATGACCCGGTAACCGCAGGGTTAACTTTTATCCGTTCCTTATTTTTTGTAAATTAAATAAAATGAAAAACAAATAATAAATAAATTAAATAAAAAGCGAAACTGTATGTAATGTAGATTATTTCTTCAGTATCTGTGAAAACTGTGTCGAATTGACACAAAGGACGGACGAGGGTTAAAAATTCTCAGTTGTGTTTATAGGGTTCCTGAGGTCATTTGAAGTAACTTTTTTCTTTACAACAATTTCCTCCGAGGCGTCGTCAACGAGTTATTAATGAAAAACATCGACCAATGAGAGGCGAGCTTGGCTGATGCTAGACAAAAAAATCTTGCCTCTCACTGGTCAGTGTTTTACCTTAATAACTAGGGAACGAAGCCACGGATTGCATTTCTGCTAAGGAAAAAGTTACTCGAAATGACCTCAGCAACACCCCATTTCCCATTACGAGTGACTTCCGGAACACCCTGTATATTAAATGCGACGGACCGAGCGATGGAGATCAACCCTTAATCCCGATAGTGTCCGCAATAGAATAAATTTTAGAAATCCGAGTGGAAGAGAATGTTGGTCTATATTTAGTACAATAATTGATCTCCGAACGCGGTGGTTAAATTTGGACGTATCATATATCCCCAAATTGCGATTTCTAATAACAGAACACTGCGAATGATGAGACCGAGGCTGGAAATATACAACCCCTATACATTAGAGTTTCCATTAGTGTAAACCAGGAACTAGACAACCTTTCGGTTCGTATTTATGAGGCAGCTCTAGTTTCAATTAAAGTAATCAAAGTCCGATAACAATTTGAAATTCGCCGTCTCTAATTATTCTAGATATCGCCACTAATTTCTGCAGCGGTATTAAATCATCGTCGTAATTTATAGGCTAACGATGCTCGATCGATGAAAGCCGGGGCGCGGTTCCGTCGAATTGCAATATTTTTAACACTAGAACGATGAGGCCGGATCCATCTTGACCCCGAACATGAATATCGTTATTCGATTATAAAAAAATTGGAATACTTGATAATCACTGTTATAATAAATAATAAATATCTTTAAAAGCTTATACCTTGTTAACACTTTACCGACCGGTAGTCTATAAATCATATTATTAAGTATTAAATATCTTTCGCGATGAATAAAAAAATAAAATAGATAAAATGAATATTGTTTAAGGCTAATGTTATGAAAATATAAAAATGTCAGTAGATTTAATTACCCTATAATGACATAAATGTTTCGGCCGGTTGGTAAAGTGACAATAAAGCATATAGTGTTAGTAAAACATTGTGTAACGTAAAACATTGGCCCAACCTTTCTGGACGCCCTGTGCAATGTATTTGCATAGCTGATAGTCGCGTTCATTATAGCAGATAAAACGTTCGGCAGCTAGCTTCCTATAAACACTACAGGTGAGTATAAAAGCGGTATCGATTCGCCGCCGAGGAGCACAAAGAATGCTTGATAGCCGACCGCTGCCGACGAAGGAACATTGACACAGCGAACGACTTAAGAGCTGCCTGCGAGAAAGTCCACGGCCAGATCGACGTCAGGACGTTCAAACGATATCTCCCAGCGAACTACGACGATTCGATACGAATTGCGCGCAACATAAATCCCACGTATTTCCTGAGTGCTCTGGCTACCGTCGCTAAGTGACCGTTCGATCGGAAGGATCCCCTTAAGATCCACCTTGAAACACGCTCCTGGATGCTCGACTATTTCGTCTTCGATCGAACCGACGATCGTCTGTGTCGCCCTGATCAACGACCTCGGCGTTCCTCGTCAAAACTCCTTCCTCAATGCCTGTCTCTTCATCCGACGCTAAAAGCTACCATTCTTTCACTCTATTCGATGACATTCTTCGAGCCATTTATTCGCTTCAACTCTCCACGATCCAAATTTTTTGCATGCGTATAAAAAGGTTTATGCGACATGAAAGCTGGAAATCAATAATGAGTTAGCATATTTGAAGAGAGTGAATTTCCTCTGATCTGTAAAGTTTGAAATCGCGTTGCATGCGCGATTATGAAGGAGAAACAACGGAACAAAATATTTTTGCAATATTATGGCTAAAAATAAAGTTGAAGAGATATAATAATATTAATAGATAGATAATAGTGATTAGTGGATAATTTAAGTTTAGATAAAAGAGTTACATAACGAGAGTTTTCTATTTCTCTTCGTCACTCTAAGTAATATAAAAATTAAAATAAACTGTTTCAGTAATTTTGCGGTAAACTAGTCCCTTTAATATTTAAAAAGAATTCAAAGCCACTTAGTACAGTCTTAGAAAAGTTATTGCGTTTTTGTTACAATATTTTCTGCCAAGTATCATATAAATCGATAAGAAAATTGCGTCCTTTTAGAAAACATGAAGGAGTTTCCTTTCGAGCAACGCGCTGTACAAAATAAATCGCAAGGACTTCGAAGAACAAATGTCTCGCGTCAAGTAGAAAACGTTCGCAAATGCGGCCGCTTCGCAAAGAGCCGTCTAATCATTCGAATCTGTTCGGATCCATTTGGGGATCAAATTCGAAGGGACACCAGAGAAGTTCCACTTAGATGCACAATGCAGCGGGACGTCCGCAGACATCAATTTTTCGTCGCAACACCGGAAGTTCCGCGGCAGACACGCGAAAGTATGTTGCTCGGTTGTCCCGGCAAAAGTTTCGCGTCCTCGGAATCGCGTTTCAAGGTGAGAACCTTAACATCTCCCGGAAACACCCAGCGAGGATGCAACGTGGGATGAGTACGTTGAAGAAGAAGAAGAAGAAGAAGAAGAATTCATCCGAAAGTTGCCGGAAAGAAAATTGGAGATTTCGTTTTCGTGCAAATTACTTTGGAATTCCTTGAGTCGCGGCACCGCCGCGGCGGCGCTCGGTGGCTTTTTAAGAGAAGCCCCGTTTCGTTTCCCGTGGAACGAATCCCGCGCGACCGGCTCTCGTCGTCGGCGAAACAAACTTTTCCTCGAGATATCCGCGCGTGGCCCAGCGAAACAGCGCCCGTTTGCCCAGGGGGCACGCCCCCGCTCTATCTTTTCGCGTGGGAGGACAAGTTTCGCGACCGGATCCGTCCCGCGGGTCAAGACGTTCAACTGCACTCGAGCTCGCACTTCCCTCGCATTTCACCTGCATTTATTACGCTCTTATCTCGCCTGTCGATTACCGGACAGATGGCCATCGCTGCAACTTGTACGGAAATTTTATGCGTCCTGCTCACGTGACTGCCAGCTATTCTGGGTTCTGCCACTTCAGCTACGATCTCTACACATTGTTTTCTGGAGTATTGACGAGTATACTCGTCATGGAGAAATGCCAATATTTTGTATCATGATGAGTACAATTTTCGTAAAAGAATGACAATATTTTGTGTTATGGCGAGTATAGTCGTCATGAAGAAATGACATTATTTTGTGTTAGGACGAGTTAAATCGTCATGGAGAAATGGCAAAATTTTGTATCATGACGAGTATACTCGTCATGGAGAAATAATATTATTTTGTGTTATGACGAGTATACTCGTCATGGAGAAATAATATTATTTTGTGCTATGACGAGTATACTCCTCGTAAAAAAATGACAATATTTTGTGTTATGACGAGTATATTCGTCATGAAGAAATTACATTATTTTGTGTCATGACGAGTTAACTCGTCATGCGTAAGAATTTGCTGTTTGGATTGCAATTTTAATGAAAAATGTAAATTTTAAATTTCAACAATTTTGAATATTTGGTGGCCAAAACAAAATAAAACGAACAAATAAAATTATATAAATAATTATTACGATGAATTGTATACAGTGTGAATAAAGTACTGTGCTTCGTTGGTCATCGTTCTATAGCGCTTGCTTTTCGCGACACATTTTAGGTGCACGCGTCTCAAAGAGGTCGCAACAGCTACCAGGTTAAGCGCAGCGTGCCTTCTTCATGAATTATTGAAACAATTCAGTAAAAGAGAATTGTGGATTCTTTGAACATCGTATTTCACGCTATGACTTGAAGTGGCAACGTGCATAAAATTTCTTTATGTAAACTAGAACGTAAGCGTCGAAAAATAGGAGAACTGTTCTACTGATGATTTCATTTCTAAACGAAGACATTTTTTTAACTAGCTCAGATTTGTTATATAGAAATAATTTGTCTTAAAGAATTTTTATACCGCGAATTTTCACAATTTATATTCTTACACCCTTTACTACAACCCTTATCTAAAATTGTTTTAATACAAGGTTTAAATCGGACATTTTGCCATCGAATAAATTCGATAAAATTTCTACTAGATGCTCGATTAAAAATAATAAAATTATAAATTGCCTATGTTCCCTGTTTCAATTACGAATTATTTATTATCACACTGCTATATTTATACTAACAGTCCGATTGCTTTAATCTATAATCTTCGTAAATAATCATGGTATTTCCAAATAGCTGCAATTTCGATGCAACCAAATATCCGTCGCAGAGTTTTTGAGAAACTAAATTCCGATAGTGTTTCGTTATAATGATTAATTAACAAAGCCCCTACGCGTGCGGCAATAAGATGCTTAATAGGGAAACTAAGTTACTTGGTACTACGCTGTCGGGTATTTGCATAAACATCCCCGCGCAGCGGAAGGAAGCTCGAAAACTTTAACGATATAGTGGTCGATGTAACAGGGCGGAAACTGGCGGTGCAGTTTTGGAAAATTGCTGAAAGGTGACGTATATATCGCGCGTATTCATCACGGGGTAACAAGGCGCCGAGCGCGATTTTTCACGCGAAATCAGCCGAAATAATCGAATAAATCTGCGTCCACGATGAATTCGGCTCGTTAGAAAATCGACCGGCGAAACGACTTCAATCCGGTCGGCGTATTTCCACACGGTACAGCAGCGATTCGATTCTCTCCGTGGCCAGGCGTCGTAGATTATTTAACAAAGTAGTACTCGGTCCGCCGTGGAGGAAGATCCATCCGTTAAAATTCACTGACCAGGCAACGGTAATTAGACCGACGATGCGCGCACGAAATTCCTGTTCCCATAAGCCGGTTCACAGACCGCCGACGAAAACGCGAAGTGCGAAAGGCCAGCGCCGAAAATTCACCTCGCGAGATATCAAAATTTATAGCCAATTTCGCGGCATCCGAAATTAAATGAAATTCTATTTTGTCTCACGCGGCGGATCGGTAATAAAGGGGCGATGTATTTCATCGGACTTTTTCGTTTCGGAACTTTTCAACTTCCCGCGGTGTAATTGAAACTTTTAATTGATAGCTAATTCGCCGACCGTATCACTCAAAATTAAACGAAAACCATCCGCGCCGATTTACCGAGCGTAAATTGCGATACAATTTACGTCATCGTCCACAGATAGATAAAAACAGCCGGCCCGATACAGTCGGACGCATGCGAGAAGTTCAATATTTATCGCGATCGCAGCCAAAAGCACCCGCATGGGAGCTCAAATATTAATTAATTGTTCGACGCTCCCTTCTTCTGCGTTAATTCTTAAAATGCTCCGCGTACGCGGAATGTTGACGCGGTCGGCTTAAAATGAAGCAAACTTTTTATTATACATGCACAATATTTGTCGTTAAAATACGTTGAAAATGAAAATCGTGTACTATTTGAAATATTAGCACGCTGCGAATTACAGTATGGCGCATTCTGTGGTTAGTACGATAACTGCACATGTGCGGGAGCCACCATCCAGTAGATTTAAACATACCAACTCCGAGAATATTTTTCATTTTTTAATGAAATTAAAAATTAAAATTTTATCAATTTTTAATTCTCCAATGATAAAATAAAAGCATTACATTAATAATACTTTCATAAGTGACAAAACAAGCATAAAATCACATCACATATTACTTATTAATCTACTATAAAACCGTAAAGAAAATACCAATTGCAAGTAATCATAAACCATAATTGCACTGAACATTTTAATGTCGGAGGAACAATTCCTAACCCGAAAATTCACCAAAATGAATTCCAAAGAATTTTGGATTTCTTTGAAATTCCGAATTCCAAAAGAATATGAAGGTGTTGTAGATCAAGGCCCCTTTGAAACATAAACAATTTTATATTAATACGAACGCACTCACCTCGACTCGACTGCCATTTTGCTGACTGGGACATCGGTCTAAGGTTCGTCGAAGAAAGAACCAGGGCTTTGAGAACGCAGGATGACAGATCTTCGTAGCTCGTGACACGAGACGGAGGTTCCTGGTCGTCGGAAACAGACAACATAGAAACGAGCATCGACCTATCGATGTCCGCTGTTTCCTTCAGGCTAGATCGATCCGAACGCCCCGGATCTTAAGCTTTCGGTTCAGCGCGAGCGCGTCGCTGCAGTGCAATGCGTGGCAGCTCACGATGGATCAGCGCAGATCACGATGGATCGCGACGCGGCGTTCGGTTTCCGCGGCGTGTTTTTACTGACAGCGCGGTTCTTTTTAGTCCCGCGAGACTGTGTCAACAGGTGACCATTCCCCGCTTCCATTTCAACGATTTGTCACCTGGTGATGGCGACATTTACACGACCCTTTCTGGCGGACTTCTATCGACACCTGGCAGAGGAAACCCTTGACGAATGAAGTCCAACGGCAACCTACGCAGTCAGCAATTGGAGGCTTCGTTAGCCTACATTCTTCAGATGGTATGTGGAAGTAGATACGACATTGAATCTTATTATTATATGTACGTACCTTCGTCAGTCGCGAGAAGATGTGGCGGACGATTTCAGGCGCGAACTTCCTTCGCGCAACGCGATGTCGGTGACTAGTGGCGCCACGTGGCGTCTGGTTATATAATAGAACTATAATATACTACGTCAGTCGCGAATGAAAATTCTCAAACTTCCTCTGAGTACTAATAATAATTAATGAATTATTGATTAGAATAAGATGACAAAATTCTTAGATATTATAGAACTGTGAAACTTGAATCACTTGACATAGATTTTGTAGAAACTTTTTCTAATATTCTTTGACGTTTAATTCATCCCTTAAGCTACTGTTTGTATGAACACTTTTGGATTTTCTTTTGCATTTAATTCATTTAATTCATTCCCTGAGCTACTATTTATACAAACACTCTATTATTAATCCTCTAAGCTACAATTTATGAAAAAAATTCTTAGTTATTCTTTTGTACTTAATTCATTCCTTAAGCTACTATTTACACGAACACTATTGAATATACTTTTGTATTTAATTCACCCCTTAAGCAACTATTTATGTAAACACTCTTAGTTATTCTTTCATATTTGATTCATATCTTAAACTACTATTTATATATACACTTTCGTTTATTCGTTTGTGTTGAATTAATCTCTAAAGCCGTATTTGTACAAACACTTTTGCACGTTCTTTTCTGTTCAATTCACTCGACAAGCATCGTGACCGTATTTCGGCAACGAAAAGATTGCAAATAAGCGGGATCCGCGCCGCGCAAGAAGCTTTTCCGATCAAATTGGTCGCGTGCGGTTGTAAAGGTGGTCGTATCACGCCCACCGAAGAAGTTTCCGGTGATTTTGACGAATGGCTGATTTCCAGCGGTTCGGCGAGACCGACTCGAATTCGATTCGTCGATCGCGACAGTGAATTTGCAAGTTTAAATTTATCGAACCGCCGAGAGCGATAGATTTGCGGCCGGCAAACTTTCCCGAAAGTTCACCGATAGTTGTCCGATTTAAAGCGCGGCAGATTGATGGGAATTCGCGGTCTGCTTATCCGATCGGCGAGCGCTCGTCGTCTCTTAATCATCGTTTAATCAAAATCATCGCTTGTAGATAGATCTCGACGGGGATTCCCGATCCGCCGTCTGATTATTATACGCGCCTCGGCTATTGACGTCCGACGATAGACTCGTCTAATCCGTGAACGGATCCGATCGGTATCGCTGATCGAAGAATCTGAATATCTGATCCGCCGATAAGCGCGACAAGACTATCATTCCTAATTTGAATACCCGCACCGTGACGCGATCGCGTGGATCACGATCGCCTCGTAGCGCCGCAAAATTGCCGACAATTTACCCGATCAAACGATAATTTCAAAGTCGACGATTTTAGACTCAACGATTGAACGAACGTGCGGCAGATATGGAGCCCGCCTCAATAATGTTATTATACTGAATTGCAGGCAATTCAACATAAATTTCTACGATTTGATTCTTTTCAAATTAATTCTCGTACCTAAGATTCTATCCTTGGTCTTTGATCGTGTTCATGCTCGAAGGAAAGAAAACCATTGCGAACCTTTTATTAATATCAAATATTAATACATATTAATATCGATCGATTAATATTATACTAGTGATTTAAAAGTTTTTAGTAGCCGTAAATAAATAATAACTCGTACGCTTAATGAAATTCATTTTCGAATCGTCGTGGAGGCAGGGAACGTAAGAAAAGTCGAGGTGTTCAACTCAACACTTATAAAACGTGATATATTTGTATGCAAAATGGGGGAGAACAAAATAAATATTCACAGATCATTCGAAATCTAGGTCGTAACGCCGCTACTATCCGCTACTCGTTATAAAAATAATCGCTACTCTAGAAAGTATAAAACTTACTTAATATCGTAATTGAGCCCCGACAATGGTGGGGACGCTCGAGACACACGCATACAATGCACAGACACGCTCCGTTCCAGACGCGAAATCATTAATTCCGAGGCGACTCTGACCTTAAGGATCCGATGATGCAAGCACGGATCCACGGCATCGATGTTTTTTCGCGTCCATTTCTCAGCCTTGCTCGCAATCCTATCACGATTCAATACTTTCATTACAACGCTAACAAACGCCGGGGCCGGGTGTCCCGACTATGTCAACGGATTGCCGGCTGCTCGAATCAGCGTCTCCGTTATCCGAACGCCGTCGAAATGTCAACCTACTTAACGGCCCTTGTACGCTCGAATCACGAATGTTTCTTCCGCTCGAAAATAGAATCTGCGGGTCGTGAAAGAGACCGAATTGCTTTCAGCGGGGCTCTTCGATTTATCACTCGCGAGGCAGCGGACTTTAAATACCGAGATTTATGCTGCGAGCAGCTTTATTCAAGACGATCCTCTCCATTCGTAGATGCGTACTCCTTTAGAAATACAACCGAACGAAAGCGTCGCCAGCTGATCTCCAATTTATCCGAGACAGCCGCGCGAATAAAACGAGCTCGCGAGACGTTCGAGCCGGCAATCGTTCGACCTGGTCGGGCCCCCGGCCTCGGCTTAGAACAATGAGTATTTGACGCGCGTGTACGT
The DNA here is from genome assembly GCA_028455555.1 of Augochlorella aurata. Taxonomy (NCBI): domain Eukaryota; kingdom Metazoa; phylum Arthropoda; class Insecta; order Hymenoptera; family Halictidae; genus Augochlorella; species Augochlorella aurata. The sequence continues at coordinate 5,614,558 of CM052153.1, read as the reverse complement.
ATAACGTACAGTGTCCGTATGGCAATATTTGCGAGCGTAATGTCTTCCTAGAAAAAAGTCGTCGGGAAGGCTCGCAAATGTCGGGCAAAGTTCCGCGAACTCGAAACTACGTTTTCTTAAGTGCTCCGCGTACGAAGTTCGTCGATCGAAGTGAAGGTGGCCGTCAGTCTCGTGACCCGAGAGAAAAACAGCAGGAAGAAAGGGCTTGGCTCTCTAAGATCGAGTCGACGGTAGTCGCAGTTGCTTCGCGACGCGCCAATAAATGCCGTCGTTTCCCAACCGGCTGCACCTACCCGGGGAAGAGCCTTGGAAAAAGTGACCGAGCTCCTCGCACCCTGGATGGAGTCTATTCGATCAAACGAATCGGGCCCGTTATCATGCTGCGGATCTTTATGGGCGTTCCTTCGACTGTTTTATGGAACAATTTCTTCCTGCTAGAGTATTTCTCTCGGTGCCATAAGCGCATGAAGATTTACGACACGGACAAGTACAATGATAAAACTCGTCGTATCTAAACGAAACATTAACGCGCAGCCGAACATGTTTGACGGTCTCACAAAGTGCTGTACGAGAATGTTGGGCGCTACTTTGTGGAAGGATTTAATCGTCCGATTTCTGAAAAGCATTTTACTATTTCATCATGCTACTTGAGCGCTTTTATAATTTTTACATAACGATAGACGGTTGATTTAGTAAACGATCTAGACCATTCGCTGTTCTATCGACATCTTTTGTAAACATTACTAGATCCTTCTCTATGCTTGTCTAACAACTACGCAATACTATCGTTAACTTTGGCTAAACGTCAGATAATTTTTTCGATCGGCTATTTTCTGCCAGGGCCAATAGAAGCTCCGCCTACGAGTAAGATTAATTAAGATTGGTCGCGTTAACGCGCGCGTGTCACGTTCCCGAGCCTATCTTTGTACTGCCGTCTACCCTGTGTCGTGCTTGAACGGTTCTAATTGGAACTATTCTCTGGAAGTACAGGAGTCGCCTGGCCGGCCGATTCCGGGGCCAGTGGGCGTCGCCGGAATAGCCGGTGGGCGGGGACAATGGCATTTGAATGCGCAGAGTGGTTATACCAAGCGTTCGCGTGACATTTGCGCCGGCGCGACGCTGTTTCTAACTCAACTACAGTCCTCTACACTGACCTTATAAGTTAAGAAAGATCTCTACGGTGGACTGTGACTAACCGATCCGAGTTTCCGCGAGTTATGCAGAACGTAACGATTTGAGAATCTGTTCTGGCTATGTTCGGACAAACTAGGGAAGATGATGGAGCATCCTAAGAGTTAGGGGGACTAATTATCTAATCCCAACGGTACCGACGAACTTGTACAGTCGACTACGCACAGAATCACCTGATCACCCATGTCACCTTCGCGAATCACAGCCAAGGTGTTCTGCTGTCAACCAGCTCACAGCCTGGTGCCTTTGCTGACCTCGTTGGTCACGTCCAGGGAGACTGTCTTCAAGGCGTTCAGCTTCTCGATGTAGCCGATGTCGATGCGAAGCTTGCCGTTGTCGTCCACGGTACCTTGGAGAGTCTTCTCCGCGCCTCCGTTCGCTATGGAGGTCACAGAGGACGCCGAGGTCGTGTTCATGTTGTTGTGTTCGTTCTGCAGCCTGGTGCTGCTGGCGTACAGTCTTCTCCTTCCTGGGAAGAAGCGCGAGAGCTTCACTGCTAGCGGATGAAGCAGATGCTCCTCGTACATGTCCGCTTGAGAGTCAGCGGTGATCAGACTGACTATGATGCCGACCAACACTGTGGTCAGGCTGCCGATCAGAGCATAATACATGTAGGTGATGCTGTAGAGGAAATGGAAGGCACTGGTAGGCTCACTGGGGACGGTGTTGAAGACTACGCTCTCGGTTTTGTTGGCGAAACTGGGGTTGGAGTACCACGCGTTGTCTGGCTGAGTAACCCAAGCGGAGAACGTGTCGTTGTGACAGTTCTCCGTTGACAGAGGCAGCGTCTCGACCGTGTTGCTCACTGTCAAGTGTCCGAAGGTGATCCAGAGCGTCGTCATGTGGCTGAAGATCATGCCAGCTGCCGCGCCCTTCCAGTTAGCGCAAGGTACCAACATGGCCAGCAAGAAGACTCCTAGTAATGGACCCGAGGTAGCCGAAGTCATCAGCATCGACGACTCGATCACTCCAGACAACATCGCCACCAGGAAACTGATGCCTATGATCAAAATTCCGTAGATCACGCTGATCAGCTTGATGAAGCGCAGCTGCTGATGGTCCTTTAGGTTCCTCAGCGACGGTATCTGGCCCAGGAAGTCCTCGAACGTCACCGTGGCGAGGGAATTCAGGTTCGAGACTGCCAATGTCAGCGCGCTGTTGAACAACGTTGCCATAACCAGCCCCAGAAGACCTGGCATGTTCATAAACTTGTCTTCCACGTAGAATGGCACAATTTCATCGAATTTGGAGATGTAGCCAAGTGTCAGCGGGTCGCAGTCAGCGTAGTTGGAGAAGATCACCATTCCCACCACCCAGGACAGCGAGAACAGCACGAAGATGATTGGTATGTTGGCCATCATCGTTCTGGAAAGAAAGTTTCAATTGAGGTGATCGTCTTCCTTGAAAAACGGTGTCGATAATAAATTGGTAATGCGATCTAGTTGGTTGCTATGTGTTGAATCATGTGACGATTGTTCAAAAATTTCAACTACATCACGTTTCTCTTTGTAACAAACGCGCAAGGTCCTCGAGCTGATTGCAACAATATTACGTTTTTACATCGCTCCGAATGTGACAAAGCTCTTTGAAAAGAATAAGCTTCGTTGCGTATCGAATCCCGTAAACTAATCTTCGAATGTAGAACACAAATGTGTAATCGATTTGCAGGGGGCGATTAATTGTGTAAAGAAAGACTCGATAGCGTTGCGTTCGGAGGCTCGAACAAATCGGATTGGTTCTCTCTAAGGGAGCAAGCAGTTCCCGCTTGTAACAGCGGGGACCGTATGTCCTTTTTCCATACTCCACTTGATACTGTTGACCTTACGGCACACCGACTGGCTGCCATCGAAAGTTTGGCACTCTGCCATTTAACCCCGCCCGCTCTTTCTCTCTCCCTCCCTCTCCTTCTTTCGGGGAAGCGCAGCCATTGATTACGTGGTAACGGGAAGTGCGGCTGGAATTTCGCGAATCGGGGAGCGTTCGAACGTCAGTTCTTGTTTAAACATTCGCTGTGCATACTCATTACACGTGCCGATGAGTAATTTACCTTTTTGCCGGATCCCTTGCCCAACCGATTTTTCATGCGACTGCACTAGTCGTTAATCATTCGCCGGATGGGGTGAGCGCGTTCTGCTCGAGCCTCCATTAAATGTTCACACGTTTCCGACTGATCATGCAAAACAAACTCCCTTTCCAAAATTCGCTGCGAGACAACAGCTTTCTTTTGCATCTCTAACATGTAGGCGAATTTTTGATAGCCTATAGAATCGATTCAATTTATAACAATAGTCCCTATTATGGAACGCTTTTCGGAGGGAATTATCTATCTGATTTTTATTGCATTATTTGGGGAACTGTTTCCACAAGGGTTCACAAGTCAGGCGGCGTTCCATGATAGGTACTTTTAACATAATTTATGGAATTACCTATTTTTTGAAACAACTTTTTGAGCAGAAAGTAGAGTGTGAGCATTTTGCGAGAGTTCCTCCGGATAATTTCTGTTTCGTCGCGTACGGGGTGAAAGCGTTTTCGAAAAGCAAATGCTCCGCGCGAAGGAAATGCATTTTCCCACACGCTTTTCGCCGCGGGCGATTTTCCGGGGAAAACGCGAGTTCACGCAGCGGTTTAATCTGAAATCACCGCGACACGCGTCTCTTTTCCGAAACAATAAAGCCGCGGATCGCGCGATGAAGCGTGTCCCGCGTGACATTACGCTCGCGATTACAATCCAATAAAACCGCATACGCGTGGAGGTTTTTATCGCGTCGTGCCGTGATTATATTCTAATAAAAACTCATTCGGCGAAACGTTTTCATCGTGACACCGCGCGACAGTTTCAAAATGCACGCCTCCGAGAGCCGGACTTAGTTACCAATCTGAGGAAAACGTGATTTTTAACGATTATTTCCTGGCAAAATGTATACACTTTCTTCTGAAACGAGCACAGTACTTAATAGTACATATATTTAGCTGCTTTCAGTAATTTTGTTGCTGAAAAATTGTCAAAAATGACTGAGCGACAGCTTTTTTTGCGAAAGTCGCTTATATGGAATCTTCTCTAATAGATGCGCTGAAAAGAATTGCTTTTTGACAAATTAGAACTCTGGTAACTCAAAATTACGATTTTTCTACGTTCGATCAATTAATTCTTCGTGGTTTAAAAAAGAATTTTTATTGACAAAATTCTTTCCTTGTCTAGTAGATAAAATAACGTATTAACAAAATATTCACTAATTTAGTTCTTGGGAACATCAAGTTGTAAGAGATAGCCTGTAACTCGGGTATTCTTCAAGATTCTGCGACTAAAAAATTGCTACAGATAGCACAATATACCTACTTTTTAATGACGTAATCGTTTTAGAAAAAGGTTCGCCAGTTTTTGCAGAAAGAATTCCTAAATCTGCGTTTCCCTCGAGCAGTTAACTAGGCATGACCTTGCAATAAACGTCCGCCGCTTCAAAGGTTCCATGGACGTTTCGTCGTCGATATTTCTCCGGAAAAGGGGTTGAAATAAACCGTATCCGATCGTTGCAGAGTAGTTTTCCCTTTTCCGTTGGAGGCCGCGGCCTCTAGGGATTCGAAGTGACAGGGAAACTGTAGCGTATAGATGGGAGATACCACGATTTTTTCTCGTTTGCGGGTTTTTCGAGTGGCTGATAAGCGGACCGTGGACTAACGGTGCTTCTTTCCGCTGGGATCTTTCAGCTTTGGCCGGCATTGTATGCTGCGAAGCACTCGGCGAATTATGTCCGACTGCCTCGCAGAAATGCCTCGCTTTACAGAGCGGGTGGTCGATGGTGAAACTCGAGT
>CM052153.1:5589393-5609457 GCA_028455555.1 Augochlorella aurata | reverse complement strand
GATGTCTGACTTTTTATTGGAAAATGCTGCGTTTGTGTGAAAAGTACGAGCGATAAATTTACATTAAGAATGTTATAGCTGTTTCTTCGACTCGTACGCGTAGGTGATATGATTATTTATCAGCGAAGTTTCACGACCATATGACTGCCATAACATTTTTAGTGCGTCCTCGTGGCAAGGTGACATTGCCAGTAGAATTGCCCGTTTATAGCGGTCTGGTATATACGGATTACAACAGCGAATGTAGAAATACTGTTACAACATTTTCGACCTAACAAATTTATTCGAAACGAAATTTTTCCATTGTTGTAATTGAGAGACATTATATAATAATTTCAATCTCGCCGCACTCTTTACGGCCAATTTAATCGATTAAATCGATTATATTATATTATTATATTACTTCTCCTTTATTTCTTTTTATTTCTTTTCATTTCTTTATATTTCTTTATATTTCTTTATATTTCTCTATATTTCTTTATATTTCTTTATATTTCTTTATATTTCTTTTCATTTCTTTTCATTTCTTTATATTACTTTTTATTACTTTTTATTTCTTTATATTACTTTTTATTACTTTTCATTTCTTTTTATATTCAATTTTTGCTGCACACTACGTAACAAAAGATCATCGATTATTAAGTTCGATCTTTCGAATCGACTTAAACCCAAGGACAGTAATTTCTGTAGCGACTGACACGAGCACGAAGGACACGCGAATCGTCTTCTACAGAATTATATTATCAGACGATTGTTTATTTGCGACCTCGACTTTGGTTCCGAAGAACCTGTTCGATAATGTTGATGGAAAAAGATTGAGTTAATACTCACTGGACGACCTTCCGCTGACTAGTCATGCTGCAGTACCTCTGCACGAAGTTCTGCTGGCAGCCGAAGATGGACAGGCTCATGAACAGCTGGCCCAAGGTGGCCGACAACGTGGTCACTCGCACCGTTGGGTCCATGTTCATGCTGGAAACAAATATTCTTAATCAGAATCCGAGCACAGGGACGACGATTATGATCAGTCAAAAGTCAATTATTTCCTATCAGAATCTAAGGGTAAAATTTTGCTCGACGTTGTTCGCTCGTCTGTTCAAAGAATAGATTCGAATTCGAGTCACGAGTCGGATATAATTGTTACGAGGCAATCCGCGGAGTTTGCGATAGATTTCCATTTACAAATTTACCGTTCGGTTAAACGCTTCCCGAACGAGCCAGTCAACAACCATGTTAATGGATCAATGTTTGTGCGAGTTACGCAAAACTTTTATCTACTATTTCCTAGAAGCCTCCTGGGGTATGATTTTGGAATAGCGATGGACCGAGCCGGCAATCAAATCAAATTATTGTTGATCCAGCTCGAAACATTATGGTTTAAGAGATAGCGGATAATAATGAAGTGGACATGAAATGGTAAACTGGGATAGGTTATCGGCTCGGTTGTGAAAGGGTCATTGATTCGAGTATCTTTCGGTATGAATCTCTGCGTTCGATCGATCGATCGATCGCCCCGTTATCCAATCCCGTCGTTATCGGATTAGAATTTTTCGGATCGTCGTGATCCGAATGTTTGCAGACTTACTTGAAAAAGTCGAGTCGGCCGCGCTCGTACGTCACGTTCACGACCTTATCGATTCCTATATCGGCGGTGCCACTGACGACTATCACCAAAGAGACACCGATCATCGTCACGCCTTGTATAACGTCCGAGAGAATGGCTGCTTTCAGTCCTCCCTGGAAAATGATCGATTGTTCGATTACACTTCCGTCGCCGTGCTATCAATTAGCACTACTTGCGTCACAGATTCGCGAAAACAATCGTAATCCGCGCGAACAATTCACTTTGTTTGCGTTCTGTTCTTTGATACCATAACGTTTGATCGAACGTTATCTCTTCGTTACGTATGTATTTCAATATGTTTTATTAATAAAACACAGGCTGTGCACTGTGGTCTCGAAAACGGTAATTTGTAGGATATACTGAATTTTACATACTTTTACGAAATCTTTTCCCAGCCTCGAGATTCAAAGTGTTCGCTTTTTCATTTCCGAGCAGCTATCGCACATCGAAATTACGATAAAATAGCAAACAAAATTTTCGTTGCAACTAATTGAAGTCATTACGATCTTTTTAATGTTAACACTTTAACGACCGGTAACCTATGAGTCGTTTGTCATGGCAACCAATAATTTGTTATCTATTATTGACATATTATTATATAATTTTTTAAATGTTAGAAACCTTTCACGATGAGTCAAATAAATAAAATAGACAAACTAAATATTGTTTAATGCTAATGTTATAAAAATATAAAGTGTTTATGGTCGAATGACCGGTCGGTAAAGTGTTAATATATAATTTGGCTTCATAATATCAGAGTTTATGCCGAGACGAATTCAATGACCCACCATACTATAACTTTAAATCTTGAATAATTAATAAAATTAAGTTCATAAATAATAAAATATAAATAATGATTAATAAAAACGCTGAAATAATTGAATTCGCAGGAAATGAATTCGCAGACCACTATACGACGGTTCGGAAAATATTTAAAAAAATGAAGACTGCGGAATAAATCGAGATTGCTGGAGATTCACGATTGTTTGCAAATTTTCGGATCACAATAAAACGTGCGGCGTGTCGCGACGGTTTCAGGTGTTGTCTCCGAGCCCTGTTTACCGGAACTCGTCCCGTATTTGCGATCCTTTCGGCCGGAAATGTGACTCGAGCGGGCAAACATCCCGTGTGCTCTCTCGATTTCTGAATAATTGATGCCCCGTAAATCTGAGCCCGTGAACGCGATTTAAGAGTCCGGCCAGTCTTCCACCTCTGAATACTTCGATCACTCTTCGCTTCGCCATATAAAGAATCGTATCAACGACGAGAACTGAACGCGACGATGACACTCGTATTTCTACCACACCGTGCGATCACTGTGGAGTTTATAATAATTTCTAAGGTCTCTCAGTTGGAACTTAGAAGCTGGATTGAAAATGATTTTCCTGGACCGAAAAATATTCTGCGGTAAAATATGACCCGGTCTATTGCCAAATATTTTCGCTGAGCGTTTAAACCAAGGAAAAATGTTGTCAAATGAACGCCACTGGCTAAAATAGTTCCTCATTCGTCGCAGAAGCGTTTCATATCGTTTCGATCCGAATTTCACAGCATAGAAAATTAATAAAAATAGCAGAAAATGTTCCAGCTGACATTGCGATCCTCGAACGAGATTAACTTCGCAACCGCTCGGAACAATGGAAAAATCGTTTCTCGTGGACAATGTACATACCATGACGCTGAAGATGACCGATATGGAGGTGATGCCGATGATGCTGGCCCAGTACGGCAGCCCGATGACGGCTTTCAGCGCGACGCACGGCGTGAATATCGTGACGGCCAAGTTCAGCAGGCTCCGTATCACGTAGGAGAAACTGGCGATGCATCTGACTAGCTTCGACTTGAACCTGGAACGGATTAGCATAATTAGAAGAGGTCTTGTTCGCCGGCACGGCCGGACGCAATCGTTAAGCGTAAAGACGGTCTCAAGGCCCGCGCGAAATCAAAGTCCGAACCGGAGACTCTTTCGCGCGCGTGTTTTCTTGGTTTCCCTTTTATCTCCGCCGCGGGGGCGGCGGGAGGGTGCGCGAGGGTTTTTCGAAGCTCGAGTAGATTTATGCCGGGGTCCCGAGGTAAACAGAAAATGTAAAGCAGCTTCGGTTTCGGCGAGCCGGGCTCCGCGAGCGCGGCGAATTTAAATTTCCCCGTGATCCGTCACGCCTCGTCATTTTGATAGAATAACAGAGGGAGAGGGGATCTCTTATGAAAGCCGAGATTTCGTTCGCTATTCCGTCAACGGAGAATATTAAATCCCCGCTCCCCCGAAAACTAATTTTTTACGGCGCCGCGAGCCCCGGTGAAGAAAGAAGGAAATTTCGAGCGCGTTTTCGAGTACTTCGCCGGCTCGAGGTAATCGCTTCCTCAACGTAATTGTCTTCGAGATCCGAAAGCAATTTGCATGAATCGAATGGACTATTTATAGTCGCTTTACTATAGTGTCTCCGGAAATTGCCGCGGCGCATGGCTCGTATCCGACGAAACACAAAATGAGTCACGCGCGCGGACGTCTTGACTCGATAACTCATCAAGCGCACATGTTTCTTTTAGTCTTCGAAGTGTGTTTGCTCCGGTGGACTCGGAATTTTAATAGCCTATTAGGCGAATCTGTTTTCGTCGGTTTTTCACGTGGCACGGAGTTCGTCGTTGCTGGAGATGCTAGACCAAAAGCTGCTAGATTATCTTGTTTACTAATTCTTCGTCCTCGGCGCTTCAGACTTTACGTAGCGACGAGATCGAGTGTTTGATTTCGCAGCTTTACGCGACAGTGACGAAGCGATCGTGATTTACAATGTTGACGGAATGATATTACCGGCTTTCGATTCTATTTTCTCGCGTTCGTCTGCGACTGCAAGATCTCGAATATTATTACGCGTTATCGTTGCTCATACAAAAATAGAATGCAGAAGACTGTTATCAAGAGTTGAATCTTTTTACTGTAATAAATATCTCTTAAGCATCTCTTTATTTAAAAAAGAATATTCAGACCGACACTGTATGGGATTTTTGATATTAAAAATAATCCCCGCCCTCAAAGGGTTTGAAATAAAATCCAGCTTCACCCCTTCTTTATAGTATTTTATATTTATAGTAAGCGTATACCTTGGAAAGGAGCGAATTTAAACCACTCGAGACTATTAAAACGAGAATAAAAATTAAGTACAGATCATCCCCTATTTCTAAAGCTCGAGAAATAAAACGAAAGAACCCCGGATTCATTTCCTCCAACGCTCTACAAAGTGACCTAAAAATGCCCAACGATCCCCAGCGAACGTGCAACGAAATCGTCGACAAAGTCATCTATTTGCATAATCCATCTCGGAAACAGAACTACGGGTTACGCCTTTGGCAATCAATCCCGAAAACTCCGAGTCGCTATTCTCATGCAAACCGGCCGGGTGTATCAGATCTTCCAACTAGTTCTATCACACGCGAATTGGGTCAACAGAGGAGACAATTACCTCATATCCAGGTACTGGTAGACGGACGTGATGCCGAGGCTGTAGTAAACAGGAACGAAGATGAAGCAGACGATGGGGTACGCGAGCAGCATGCCGTAGATGGTCTCCCACATCGCGCTGCCCCTGTAGTAGAGCTCGGAGGGATACCCTAGGAACGACCTGACTCCTAGAGTACCCCTAGCGATCGAGAGCATCATGGCGCCCATGGACACGCTTCCCGTGGCGAACACATAGTCGGCCTTGGTGGTCTCCTTCCGCCGGCCCCGGAACTTCTCCCACAGCGGGATCACGAACGAGGCGACGATGCACCCGACGAACACCAGGTAGTCGATCACCATGGACGACGGACTGATCGTCATCCTGGAGTGTCCTGCTGGCCGGTGTCAACCCTTCCCCTCGAGTCCTTCGTGGTACCGAGAAAACCGAGTGCGTCGATGTTAGCTGCGGCAGTCTGGGTCGCCTTTAGCGGCTTCGTGTTTGAATCTAGCCCGGGACAGTCTCGAAACTAGCTCTCCTAGGTCCCGACGGTACGATCAGGACCCCTACCGATCCGTCAATGATAAAACCGAGCGGCTCTTCGCGATTTTCTTCGACGCGTATCTGTCTCTCGTCAATGTCTCTCGCGTCCCTCGTGTCTCTCGCGCTGTCTCCCGTCGTTTCGAATTCGAGAATTGCGAGCTACGCGATCTCCGCTGTCCCTGTCAGCCCCGATAGGATCAATGCGACGCGATCGGTGCGACGGCACGTACTGACTAACGCCGACCGTTAACCACTTGACGTTATTATGCCCGACACCCGGAGAGAGACAGCGCGAGCCGACAAAGCCGAGCGACGGAGACAGCTCGCTGACTATCATCCGGAAAACGGCGGTGGGGGCAGGGGTTGCCAGTGGAAGGGACTAGTCAGCCGGGAAGACAGGAGCCGGTGCCGTCGAGCTTTTTCTTATCTGCCTATCGCTATTGTTTATCGAACGGCACCGCGCGAACAGTATTTGCATGACGGATCGCACATGCTCTTTCCTGAATCCACCCGATACCCGACGTCGCAGTTCCGTCCGCGAAGACGGCCGTTCCCGTCGACGACGACAAGCTTTCGTTACGAGGGTATTAGACGATCAGAGTATTAGGCCGTGCCACTCGTGACGCGCGCTTGTTTTCACAGCCGAGTGTTTTATGATCCGACGAGCTTCGAATTTTTCGAGTCGATTTAGCGGCGATCCCGACGCGAATTTCTGTTTGCGCTTTCAGTCGTGACTGCGGTCTGCTCGGATTTGTGGGCTTTTCAATTCTGCTGCGGAGAAGAGAGATTTTTTGGGGTTTGTGGGCTGCGGGGATTACGCTTTTATAGTGAAATCGGCCGGGTGTGACGTAAGGCAGCTGAAATTGAATACCGTTGTTTTGCAATAGTGCGTTTAGGGGAATTATTAATTTTACTTCAATTAGTTTGACATGTACTTTGCAGCTACTCTTTTCATTCTTTTACAAAACTGCAACATTTAATAATAGTAATAATAATATAGTTGATTTTTAAGTTTATTTGAATCATGCATGAAGAAGCAAACGTTGTTAGCAAAAATATTAGCCAGATTGAGAATCATGTTCAAAGAATCAGTATAGAGAAAGTGAAAGACACTGCGATGAGGTACAAATGCTCGGTGTTTTGTTGTAAAAGGCAATGGATTGTTAAAATTAATTAATATTTTGCGATTAATACAGAATATTTTCATTTTGCAGAAAGGTTCACAGAGAAGATTAATATGTTGCAACAATTATTTTCATCAACCCTTTGCACCTAGTAGATTCTGCTGTTGTTTTATCGAATTTTATGGTCGCCTCTATCCTGATCGCTTCATGTTAATTTCCAATCGAGACCGTAGGCTAGGCAATTTTCTCAGTCGACAAAAATCTAAGTCAGCACTTCGCAGTGCTCGGTACGTATGAATTAGTATTCCCCGAGCACCGTAGAATTATTTTAATATGGGAATTGCGGTTTGGAGACGTGGAGCAGAAAATTGAGCGATCGATCTTTTCTGGGGCAAGAGAAAAGGGCCAAGAAGGGCTGAGCCAAAACAAGAGAGTAGCTTCCTCGAAAAGAGACTTCGATAGCTCTTGGCCTAGTCAAACAATGGCTGATCAAACTTTCCAGATACCGGCTCGAATTTTTCAAGACGAATTCTGCCGACCCCGTGAACCGGGCATTGTTTCCGTCAGGTCGTCTCTAGAATTCGAGGAAGTCGACCGAATGTCTCAGTCGCTCGCAAAATTTTCCGTTTAGATCGCGCTCGATCTATGCGCCTGCACGTGCACCGGCCGAAGAATGGAACCTTGCGAATTACAGCCGGTGTTTACGAGGCTCGCATAAATTCGCGATTGGTCGTTGGTTAATCTTTATTAGTCGTACCTATGCATTCTCTACGATCATCGACGAAAAATAAGCTTTGAGTTACTTCCTCGACTCGTTACCTTGCTATTTATTTTTCATCGCGAAGCAAAACTAAAATATTTCTGTTTTTATTTAATATATTTGGCTAAATGTAGACACCGTTTCATTTGTCACAGATTTATAACGTAATGGCAATATTAAATAAAAATTGAGAAATATCCTGTTTAAGTTACAATGGTATTAAGAAAAAGAATTCTTAACATAATTAAAATTATTGTGAAGAATTTTTATAATTTAAATTCCTTTTTTATATTATTCATTTTGTAACAACTCGTTATTGCTATAATGACACAATGTATAATAATAATTATAATATTAATAATAATAATAGAAGTATACGGTTTTTAAACGTTTAAGAAAAATCGGAAAATAAATGGGAGAGTAAAAATTGTTGGCATAATCTTCGGAGACTTTTCGAAGAAATGTTAAATTCCCAGTAGATAATGCCTTAATAACCAATCACAATAGTAGCACACTACAGATTTATAATCTTTTTTCTTGTCAGCGTACTTATCAGCGTGCTCTTTAACCTCTCGCATGCTTCTTTCGTTCGCGCTCGATGTTGCGGCTGGTGTTGCCCGCTCAATAAAAATGTTGTTATGGTTCTGGGAGACTAATTTGTTGACTTATACAGCAGTTAATTAAGACGACAATGCGATAAAGACATTACCGCACCTACCGCAAATGTTTGAACCGCTAGATTCCCAGCATTTGTCTAGGCCATAAACGCATAAATCCTGCAATCCATTTATTGCCGCGATCACTGCATCACCTGCGCTAAGTCCACACTCTCCGGAATGCTTGTCACCGCCCATTTGATAATGCAGTTTCTCGTTTCTAATTCCTAGAAATCATTGTGAGTCAGGAATTTTATCGAGCAGCTGGCCGATTATCGCATTGTTCCGCAAACATCTCAAATTCGTTGGAAGATTCATTCTCTCGGAATCGTCTTCAAACATGTCCAACGATAAATACAATCTTAAAACCTGGTTCACAATCTCCATTCCAATATAAATACCATTACATTCGTCTCGTTCGCCTAATCGCCGTAACTCCACAGTTATATTGGACAGCCGATTAATTAACGATAATAATCAGCGGGATATCGAATCAATGTAAAGCTCCGAATCGTCGCGGACAAGGAGAAAGACAAATTAATCCTCGTTGCCGGCGTCACACGCGTGTGTCGCGATTTTGTATCCAGCATAAAGAAAATCAAATTAATTTCGCGCGGGTCGTTAAATTTGAAATCGCGCGATGCAATTCGAACGCGCGTTATTCCGGGAATTTATAAGTTCTTTGTGACAATACGTTTCTCCATATTTCAGAAATGGACGGGGTCGCATTAATAGCTCTTCGCATTCTGTGGCGTTATTAAAAATGATCACATCATAATTCGAAACAATTCCCATCTTATTCCGCTTTATGAATCGCTGCGAATGGAAGCGTCTCCGCATCCAACAATTTTTTCCACAATTCAATTCGTCGCGGATTCGACGATCGTGGCTTCCCCGCAACGACTTCTCGAAACTAGCTGCCCGATCATTTCCGTAAGTTCTGTGAAACGAGAACGAAGCTCCTCTGATTCAGAATTATACCTTAAAGAAAATATTTTTTAATACTTCTACAGACTTAAGGTAATTATATAATTACTTCTACAGACGCTTCAATTTGCAATCTTCTCGAGGAAAGCAAACTCGATTTTGCCTCCTGTTTCTCATCTGCTAAGTTACAAAAAGAATCCAAAAAATAATGAAGCATGTTGCGTAATAGGGCAGACTTCGGGCTTTGAAACGAGTCTAGTTTCATCCTGGTACGATTATTTTTCCCGAAATTATAGTAGATTGATTGTCAACAATTTTTCCTATGTCCACTTCGGCTACCGATCGTCGATATTTGCGAATAAAGTGCGACCTCCTCCATTTTTCTTGGACCACCGGGAGACGATGTTTCATTCTGATTAATCGCAGAGGGACGCCGTATTTTTGGCCATTCCGACCGGCGGGCAGACCCGCGGGCTCTCCTCGTTTCCGCCATTACAATGCGAAATCAATCGCGGCTATTTACCGTGGCGCGTTTAACCCATTTCGCTCGGCCGATTGGCCGAGTGTTTTCGGCGTTGCGGGACCGGGATATTTCATACACGAGTCGCCAGAATCCGGATACTATTTCGCGCAGATCCGGCGACCGAGCCCGCACGAGCATGTCTGGATCCGTGGGTTCCCCGAACTTCGATAACGGACGCCTCTCGTCATTTTTGCGCGAACTCCTATCCGAGATAACTCCGCAGCTGAGTGCAAACTTTTTCTTGGCGAACGGTTCTACGGAACTTCGCAGAAATTGATTCGAACAGGATTAAAACTATTCCGAGGTAGATTCAGCGTCGTTTCCGAAGAACTCGAGCATCGACTCGTGTTTTATGCATTTGTTTAAATGTAGTATACATCGCCGGCGAAAAAAACCGTGACGCGACGACCGTCGAGCGGTCATGAAATTTTCATGCGACTGCGAACGCGGGCGGGTCGCGCGTCTTGTGTCATTGAATCACGCTGATTTTGAAAATGTCCATCGTGGAAATGCTTTCGCGATTATTCGCTCTTTGTACGCTACTCTGTTGCAGCTTCTTAATTTCAGTAGGATCCAAAAAACGCAAGTATATTTCAATTTTATACAATTTTTGTAGTTGCTGTAGCGGACAAAGGCAATATTGCACAACTTGTGGTAATTTGTTCGATACTATCGTTTTATTCATCGTTGACGAATAGACAGTCGCAGTATTATAATCGCCTATTCATTGGTAACGATCGCATTTAACACGTTCAGCGCCGCTAATCGACCAACAAAATTTTCACAAAATGAAAGTAATATAATTAATTAAAGCGAAAATAGAAAGTTAAAATTGATCATAGGGGATGACATTGGAACTCTTTCGCATCCGAAATATCCTAATAGAATTCAGCTTGTTCGGATATATTAAAACAAAATGAATTTTTAAAATTGTTTAAAAATTAGTGTCACCCATATTTGGGTGATGCGGCGCTTAACGTGTTAAAAAGCAGTCTCACTACGGTGGCGATAGAATCGCGATGAGATCCGAGTGTCGATATACTTATTGGTTTGACGCGTTGCCTACGTCAAAGCATTATTTTTTTCACGATAACTCTAGCACGAACAATGTGCTCTATCCTCACAATCACGCGCCGCTCACGAATAACGTGTTTTAGCCTGTGCGATCACGTGTCGTTCACGAATAACGTGCTTCATCCTACCTGATCACGTGCCGTTCACGGGCGATCTGCTCTGTCTTTTGCGATCGGAACATCGCGCGATATTTTAGTAATCTGCGGAACTGTGAAACTAATTGCCGAATAGTAACGTTGGCGTTATAAAGCACCTCTGTAAATCTAGATATTTTTGATAGAAAGGAGGGTGGGGCAATGAAAAATACAGATAACAACGAATATTTAACGCTAAACCCATCGTGTCGGTCGAATTGACCGATATCACATACTTCATTTCAAAATTGCTGAATTTGTAATGATTCTTTCATTTCGGTTGCATTAGGGTAACTGTATTAATCACTGTACCAATTAGAGTAAATAAATAGCTTTTCTTAGACATTTGTTAAAACACTTCGATTATGTGTTGATGTATTTTATATAAGCACGAAATTGTTCATAAGTGAAATATATAAACGACACGAAATATTTAATAACATATGCGTAATACTGATGTAATTAGTCTGTGTCAATTTGCGTACACTGATCTAATTACCGTGCTTCAATTACTGTGATCAGTTCCTGGTAAATGATCCTATAAAGAAAATGTAAATACGTGAAACATTTCCTACTGAATTATTTAGCATAATTTATTATATATGTTTCAATATTTACAGTATTATTAAAAAAGGAGATTAAATTATTAAAAACGTAAGGTTAAATGTGACAGACTGTGTACCATGAGTGTTTGCTCAGTAATCAACGCGCGCATCGAAGAGGACACGGAAACATGATCCAGTTACAGTGCACAGTAACAGAAGCAAGATGTAAATTTGTTTGAGTTACTGAATCACTTTAAATAAAAAAGTATATCCAAAAATTCGATTATATTATTACCTTTCTATAACTTTTTGTTTTTGGAAATCATTATTTTTGCATTTGTTTTATGACGGAATTTGCATGCTATGAGGTTCCAGATGATCGATCGCATATCCTATAAGGATTTCTTACGTTGATACCGTGTTAAAAATTGCGAAGGAAACGCATGGTTTCGCATGATTTTGTCCTCCACCCCCAGCGACGCGAGATACGAAGATCGCGTACGTGACGAATTATGCAAACACCGATAGCCGTGCATACCGCAACCGGATTCATCTGCTCCAGTTCAGCAGATACGCGGCTGCCTCGTAAATAAGCCAGTATTTATATGTATGCATGTATATCGCCAGCGGCACGTGACACACGAGCCACTTGTTTTCTGCGTGCGCATCGGAACTCGTTTAACCCGGTCAATTAATGCCCGGCCGAATCGTCGGGAATGCGAAAAAAAATTCTCCAAGCCGGAAGCAAACGAAATTCCGGCATTCAAATTGGAAATTTCATCCTGTCGATTAAATCGATCCTTGCGATGGAGCAGACATCTTTACCATTTGTCTCGATTTAAATGCTCATTTAATACTAGGTTTATGTCAGGTCACTAATTTTTTGATTTAGGATTATTCAGATTGCAAAGATACATTTACGAGTTATTTATTTATATTTGTTTATTGTATTATTGTTAAGAATATTGATTATTATTTATCTATATTTGATTGCGGCTAATATTATAATAACGCTCGTTGAAAATTTTAAAAATCTAGCGTTAAAATTAATTTCTCTAAACAAACAGTATCCTTTCAAAACAATAATTTTTTTAAAAACTAGACTACCATATCTTCATCATGAAATTTTCTGAAGAATTTACTCAAGAAAAATGATTAATTTACAACAACCGTAATACAAAAATAAAATATCTGACTCTTCCATTTAATGGAGACTACAAAAGGATCTTAGGAAATCCAAAATGGCGTCCACAATCGTCCAGAAACTCCTACAGTTCCCTGGACAGATCGCTCGACCTTGGAACCGTCGAGGTTCCGCACCCTTCTCCGAAAGGGTTCCTCACCTTTAATATCTGCGACACCGTTCGCCAACCCCCTCGGTCCATGCCACCCTTTAGGAAATCACAAGGGAGGGAACGAGGCACTTGTGAGAGCGAGGAAGGCGAGCGACAGACAGACACACGGTGAATGTCGTCGAAACGCACGGCGCCGCAGTCAATTCCGACGTTCGCGTCGTCGACGGCATCGTCGTCTGCACAGGTATCAAGCCTCTTCTCCCTGCAAAAGGATCAGTCGGCTGCCTTCTAGTTACGACAAGCCGCTATCGACGCGGTACGGCGCCGGCTCGTGGAAATTTCCCTGAAAAACATTAATCCGGTGTCGTCTGACGCGTCCCACCTCCTCCCACCCACCGTTCCCCACCTGGCAAGCCTCTGACACTCCGGGGACGGGTGCAATTTGTTGGCCGACCGATTTTTCAAAGGAGCAGACATTTTTCGTGGCAGCCTCCGACGACCGCGTCTGTTTCCCCGCGGTCGTCGCATTGTGCGACGCAGATTGCAGCCGGAGGTTGCAGATGGTGGTGCACGAGTTCTCGATGATGCGTAGATTAGGCGTGGTTCTGTCGCGGTTCCGAAGTCGTAGCAGTTTTGTGCGATGCAGGTGCAGTTCTGTTCTAATCGCTGCAGTCGCTGGTTTTTTTTATTTATTTTATGTTTCTATTGCGACGTCTTCGAGGTAATCTTAGATATTAGAGCAATATTAAAAACGTTCTAACTTCCACAAAATTAAAGTTTTTAAACTGAAATTTTTTTAACAATGTTAAAGGTACTAAAAAATATTTTTTCCATGAGTGGAAAATATATTTTTTATTTGTATGAATTTAAATTTATTGTAGAAAATGCGATGAGAATACATATTTTAAAATTTTTTTCTTAAAAATTACTACTAGCTGACGTCATTGGGTTACCTAACCCCTTCCGTTAAGATTGAATTCGAACGTATCTCGTTGAATTAGCGGGTCGGGTCGCGTTTCTAATCGGTAACGCGGCGATTCAGCCCCGGTGTACCGCGAAAAGGGAACAATGTGTCCGGGGCAATGCACCTAAACGCGGAACGTTGACAAATATCGGGGGTGTGTTTTAAGGGAGGCAGCCAATGAGACGCCGACTGCGGTAAATGCGAGCGGGAGCCTCGTCGCGAGGCGCACTTTCGAACAATGGCCAACGATGGCCGTCCTCCTTTGCGGACATTTGTCGCTTCCGTCGGTCCCTCGCGCCCTTCGACACCTTCCGCGTGAAATTTTTCTTGCGCCTTTTGTCTCCCGCCACTTACATCGCCGCGAGAAAGCAGCGAGAACTCCGCTATCTCCGCGCCGCGGCGATACCGTGGCGCCCGTTTTCGCTGCGAATCAGTTCTTCCGTGCTTTTGTGTCCAAGATAAAAGCGACATTCTTGGAAACGTAATATCGAACCCCCAGCGACAATTATATTTCGAGAACCGGCCAGTCCTTGGAACTTACTAAATTAAGTGAACGCTCCTGTTTGTGACGTCTCGCGGCCGGGAGAAATGGCCGGGTTCGTGTGAAAATTATAGAGCTCTTGGCAGAAATGAGATACAGGGATGATTCTTTACATTAAAAAAATGTTCTAAAATAGAGGAAAATTATGGAGAACGTCGTACGAGCAATTTTCGACCTTGAAAATGTATGTTAAATTTCATATGTTTCGATGAAATGTTGGTTTATCCGTTATGACGTGTGATTATTTTTGAGTGATTTTGAATTGTAATTCTCTTTTTAAATTAATTAACATGTAATTTAGGACAAGCATGTATTTTATAGATATTTTATATGTTTATATATTTGTATTCTCTTCCTTCATTATATGCAAATGAATGAATGCAGTGCATGCAATCAAACGAAATTGTTGAAAATCTAACTAAAAGAGATAAATCAATTAAATCGTTTTTTCTCCAATTCTGATGCGTTATATAAATTTCGCAGCGAGATTTTAAAGCAGGGTGACGGAATCGATGGGAAATGGTGTATAACAAGCGAAGATAAAAATCCAATCACATGTCATAATGGATGAATCAAAATTTTATCGGGAAACACGGAATTTAACCTACATTTTTAATGCCGAGAATTGTTCGCTATAATTTTTCCATATTCGCGAACATTTCAAGTTTAATAAAAAATCATCTCTCTCATCTCTGTCAAAAATGAGAATTTATGTAGCGAAAATTGTTAGACTATCATAAAATAAGATTCAAAATTATCTTCAATTCTGCGTAAATCACTGTCTTCTTAGAACAGCAAAGTTAAAAGTCGAAAAGCAACTGTTACGTCAGAACCACCTGAAAATTTCATCAGTTCCATTCGAGGCCCGGTCTTAAGTTCGCGCGACACGGCGAAAGATAAAATCAAAGTCGCAACAAACTGCGAAACCCGGTGCGCGCGGAGACACCGCTCGGTCGGCCGTAGAAATTCGCGCGTATATGCTCATGCAAATATTCTGCAAACACAGGAAGGGACGCTGGAACCGCGCCAGCATCATGTTCATAATTTAATGCCGCCGAATCGCATCCGTCGAAATGTGCCTGCGCGGACCCGTCGGAAGAACGCGAATCAATATACTAATTCCGCGATCTTAAATATTGATCCGATGTCAGCGTCCGCGAATTCGTGCTTGTTCAAGCTGAAAAATATCAACCGACCATCTGGCCTCATACAAATTAATGTTTCAGCCGCTGATGCAATTATCTCGGCGAGCGAAAAGAAACATCCGCGATTTATCGCCGCGCTCTGTAAACAGCTTGCCGACTATTTTTACAAATTCGAGGTCTGCTTGATTACATTGGTAAATCGGCATCTGGAGCTACATCGAGACGCCCCGATTTATAGGATATTAGCTAATTAAACAAGCTGTCGCCGCGATGCGTTTTCTCGGACGAACGGAATCGAAATTTCGGCGGCGAGGAGCCGAGCTTTTCGGTCGATGGTATCGGTGCCATCTGCAGAACCTTTCTGGAAGACCATTTCCGGCTTTGTGCGGCGATCAACTATCGCGAGGCACGGGCTTTGAATCGGCTCAAAGTGCGCCGTGGGCTAGGATAGCGTTCGCCGGGCATCGGGGCCGCACAAAGTGCTCTGTTTCAGGCTTTCCGATCCGAAGTTTCCATCGATTGATACAAGAATTTTGACAGTTCCGCGAGAAGCGCGAGCCGTACCCAGAATTCCAGCGTTTCCGCGTTTCAGCGGAGCCCGCGATCAAAGATCGCAAGAATGCGACAGAAGCTGCGTTACGCGCGGAATAATCATCTGAGGGAGAGAGAGGAAGAGCGAGAGAAACAGCGAGAGAGAGAGAGAGAGAGAAATAGAGAGACTTGGCCATCGATAAAGTGTGCCGGACGAGTTTCTGGCCGCGGATGCCCGGGAACATCCCATCGCGATTTCTATGCTCGACCAAACCGCTTTTGATCCTGTCCCTATGATCGAGCATCGCTCGCGTTCCTACGAATCCCCTGGAACGGCCTTTGATGCCAAGGAAAACAGACGTGAATGCTACTTCGCGGAAAAACTCAAGAATCGCTACTGGAAACTTCAGAAATATTAAGCTCGATTTGTTCTACCGATTTCGGTCATTTTCCATCGTTCCGGTATCTTGCGATCTATACTCGCCGTGGAATGTATGTAGGAAGATTTAAAATGCAGAATAACTTTTTTAAAACGGTACTAGATGAATTTATTTTAGATGATAGAGAGACTAGTCTATCACGCAATGACTATAATAATACATATTTCTAATTTCGCTATTGCTTGGAATGGCGAAAGACACAAAGAGCTTTTATTTTTATTTGTTATTGCGAGTAATAGGAATATTGAAAAATTATTATAGTTATTCTATAGAAGACCAGTCCCTCTAACATTTAAAAAGAATTTTACACTTTTGGAACAATTTAAGAAAAAGTTATTTCGTTTGAAAAGCTCTCAACATACTTCCGGCAGCGAGTGTACGATCACAGTAGATCAAAAGAGTATTTTTATTCCCATCTTCTTCAGTGTAATTTGTTGTATGAAAAAGTCAAACTTTAATATTTTGTTGTAGAAGTCTACAGAGCAGAAGTGTGACAGATTTGTTTCGTAAAATGACGACTCGAATTAATTAACGAACAGCTGCGCGATGAACTTTTTGTAGGACAATCGGATGGTGCCGTGTGCAATCGATGAGCGATGGATAATAATTACTGCGCACTAAAGCACAAAGAAAAAGAATAAAGACAATCGATAATCGCATGATGTTGAGTAAGTAACCGTGGGAATATACATATACGAGCTAAGTATTTCGGACAACAGTGATGGGATGGAACAATGGATGGAAGGTAATGGTTTTTGCCTAACAGTGTTTAAAATTTCCACTTAAATTTCTATTAAAAATCCATTACATTCTAAATTTTCCTACCTACTCTTTTCAGCAGAGTTCGAACCCATTCCCATTCGTTCTTTTAGAAGAATTTATCAAACTTTTGTGATCCTGATACGTTTACACATAGGTGTCATGCTGGTCAAAATTAATCTTCGTTCAATGAACAATAATAGCTAATATGCAAGATTAAGTAGGGGAAAGAATATTTATCAATTCTCTTTTAAAGTTCAGATATATGTAATACAATAATATGTTTTAATTTTATGTAAAAATAAAAAAGATAAATAAGTAGTTTTGGTGTCTAAAGGATTAACATGTTTAACGCTCCAATCACTAAATGAACTGAATAAACTAAATTAAAAAGAGTCGTAACTGTAGATTAAAAGAAATTATAATCGTAAATTTTGTAAATTTTGTAATTGTAAATTAAAAAAAAATTTGTAATTTTAAATTTAAAAGATATTGCAATTGTAAATTAAAAATAATTGATTAGTTTCTTTTCTTTCTCTTTTTACATCCTTCTTAACCTAATGATAATTATCAGGACGCATCTGCATAACAAATAAAACTAGCCCGCGATTTCACACCGAAACCATAGCAACAAGTATTTAATATCGCGTAGCACAATTCAGAAAAATTCCATGAACGACGTTCGAAACAAAAGCAATTAAAAAGTTACACAATTATTCCTGTGTATGTGCCAACAAGTGCTGCATTACTCACAGAGACAATGCAGTGAGATAATTGTTAGCAATTTTATAACCAGAAAGTATTCGCAAACAGCTGACATGTAGGAGCAACCGCATATTTAGCTGCGTTGTGAGAAAAAAAAACGCAGCCGACTGCATTAGAATTCCGTCGAGTCGTTTCGCGTCTAGGAGAAACGTAAGTGCTCTAGCCATTACTATCGTCTATTATGAAGTCGTAAGAAAGGCTAGGTTTTTGTTTCTCGAGGGAAGGCTGGCAGATGCTAGCGCAGTTTTTCGTAGGCAGATGGTCGAAAAGTCGAAACGAAAGGAGAGAACGACGAGCGGTACACGTGACGAGAACTCTTTCGTAACGCGCATACCACGTGCGATTAGCTGAAAACTAGTCGAGAAGCCATTTATCACCGGCGATAAAGCGAACAGTAGAAATTTGTTGTTCCGACGTAAAACGATCCCCGGGCTGCGCCTAATAGGATTATTTTCGAATGGAATTTTTCATAGTAAATTTTCCACTATACTTATCGGCGAGGTGTCAAGGGGCCAAGGACCGGAAGATTACGCGCGCCTCGAGTTTCCTCGGCAAATATTAGCTCCGTCCGGCGATTAGAATCCATTAAGAGCGCCGGAACACGGAAAAAGTGCCTCGCACATTGTATGCTAAGCGTTCGAAGACATCGGGAAACTTATTCCCGGTCGCGGAAGTCGGTTTGTTCTATACGGCTCGCTGCCGGTAGACCCTTAAGCCGTTTGCTCACTTCAGAGACGGTATAGAGACAAGGAAATCACGGTATAGAGACCAGATACACGCTAGAGCCAGAATAACATTATCTGAAATATTATTTTGTCATTTTATTTTGTAATTATTACCACGATCATTTTTTAAATTATTTATATTTAATATTTTATTTTATTATATTTTACTTTATTATATTTTATTTTATTATATTTTACTTTATTATATTATATTTTATTATATTTTACTTTATTTTATTTTATTATATTTTACTTTATTATATTTTATTTTATTACATTTTACATTATTTTATTTTATTATATTTTACTTTATTATATTTTATTTTATTATATTTTACTTTATTATATTTTATTTTACTATATTTTACTTTATTATTGATTTTAATATAATAATTTATTTTATTTCTATTTTATTTCATTTATTTATTTCACATTTGAGACCAATGATTCTTGGAAACTGTGTTATGGTGCTCTAATTATTATTAGTGTCTGTGAGTCGGATTTATTCTCGAATTCTCCATGACATTTCTGTAAGATAAAAGGACCGATTTGACTATGTTACATTATTAGATAATGAGACACTGAGTCTTTCGCACCAGTGGAACGATTATTTTCTTTCGCGACGATATTAAACGTAGCCCGACAAGCTTTTTATTAAATTTTCTACTGCAAACGCTGTCAATGCGTAAACCTTGTCATCTAGTAATCAACTTAATGGATCTCCGACTCGAACGATGAATTTGTTAATAGGAATGTATCGACGATTTTCTTTAACACTACCGAAGCAGTCAAAATGACTGATTTTGTTCTTTTATAATTCTTAACACTGTAAAAATGTTGAAAATTTTGACACGAACTTCTTCGTTGAAGTACATATTGTAATAAAAATCGTAGAAAGTTTAAATAAATTCAATGTCGTCATTGTCATAAAACAATATATACTAGTCACGTTTAGGGCTCGATAGTTCTAGTGTTAATGTCTCGCAAGCGCGAACGCAGCCTTCCATTATCAAAGTGCACCGTCCACGTCCAACATCCATGCACACTTCTCTGCGTAAAAGAAGCCAGAAATAATAAGAAAAATCATTCTCTCAGAGTATAATTGTGGCCGTTGATAACGTATCCAATTACAGCTATTCATACGTCCTGGGAAAAATGGAAATTTTAAGTTTAATACTTCTCGAGCATTGAAAACGAGATCTGTATCACGCTGCGAGAAACAAACAACGCTTAGCTCTATAATCATTCGCAACGCTACTTTATTAAATACGATATTAAATAATTGGTTTAAACAAACAACTCTTGTATTTATCCACGTACAGCTTTCAATCGTGCTCGTTTCCTACATATAGACCTGGGCAAAGATATCAAAGGAAAAGGAGAAATAACTCATGAAATAATTTACTTCGAATCGCTATTCTTTAATTATTATTTATACTATTATTATTTTTATTACTTATATTATGTATATTATTTCTAATTTTTTAATTAATTATTTCAGGAAATAATTCAGAAAATAATATGCGACAGAAATATTTTATGTGAAAAAATCCTT
>CM052153.1:5575468-5589293 GCA_028455555.1 Augochlorella aurata | reverse complement strand
GTCGAACACAGCTAACTGGTTAATGACCTAATAATATTATTATTTAATAATATTATTATTATTAAAAATTATGGAAATCGTTTAATCCCTTGCACTATAATAACGAGTCAGACTCGTCATACAGATTTCGTGCAAGATCTACTAAATATGAATATTATTAATTCCTTTTAAGTCGAAGCAAAATTGCATTCTTCTGTTATCCAAGTCTAGAAATGAAATTAGATAAAGACAATACAGGAAACAAAAATTGCCTGGTCCTATTAGGGAAATTGTTAAGGACGAATAAGTACTAATCAACACAACGTGAAAGAAATCGTAGTGCAAGGGGTTAATATTTCGATCGACGTTACATTACAGACGTCGAACGGTGAAATGACAATTGCATTCGTTCTCCCGCGTTATGAATCATAAAGAGCTGTTTAAATCTCACTTATCCGAACGAATCTGCAGTCTCGGTTGTCCGAGCGAATGGAGTCACGGTGGGAGCCGTTCCTATTATCGGAACACCTCGGTTATCCGAACTGCCTTGTCCCCCGACGTGTTTGGATAAACGAGGTTCCGCCGTGCATATTCGAGTGCGAAATCGTTTCACCTGAATCGGGGGTTTGCAGAGGGCCGTCGCGCGGTCGATCGCTGGACCAATAATGACAGTTGCACAGCCCGGACGCCGAACAGTGAGCGTTCGTCGCCGCCCGTAGGAAAATCTTTTCGCATGACGCGGTACAGCGATAACGGTGTTTGTAATTGGCTCGCGGAGATTAACGATAAAGCATGCCGAGCACTCGAGGCTTCGCCGGCTGATTGTATGCATATTGCATGAGCGTCGGTCTTTTTTTTTAATCAGCGCCTGGTGCCACGGTCCCGCGAGTTTCCGCCGCGCCGTGCCGGTGCGCGCATAATCAAACCGCTTTCGAAGACAGAAATCGACACGTGACGAGGATTATCGCCGAGCACCCACGATCTGGGACACCCGAAATCGCCGCTTTGAGTCACTTTCGGCTCGATTATCCGCCGTGCGACGCGTTCAATACGCACCCTCGCGATTTTATGGGGTAGCCACTCCTCACCATGTTCGCGCGAATTATCCCGGCAGCCCTTACCTGATCTTGATTTAGGTATAAGAAGAATATAATTGGACAATTGAAAAAAGGATTTCCGATATAAGTCACTTATTAGATTAGCAAAAGTTACATTTGAGTCTCTTAATTGACAAATGGTGCAAGTCCCACATCTTAATAGTCTAAGAATTGGACGTTCATGTAATACTTGATAAAAAATTCAGAAAGAATTTATATTTAATATTTTGTAAAAAGAGCAAGTGATAAAATAACGATTATGATAATGTACAAATCAATTACATGTTTAAAAAGAATTGTTAAAAGAATTAGCAGAATTATTAAAGGCATAGATTACACATACGATTTCTGGAAATATTTGGAAAATATTGTTCAGTTTTGTCAATAATATGCCCAATGATATGCACAACATGAATGAAAATGTAAATTGATGTTTAATCACTGGGCGTGTCTAACCGCTAGGACATTTACCTTACGTCGTTCGGAATACGCTCCGAGTTTGCTCGAAGACTCCTTGGTTAGTATCGCGGGCATCTTAAGCTGACCGATCGTAATTAAGAAACTTTTTATTGCGCGACCCTTTTCATGTAGCCCGGCTGCGGAGTTGATGGAACTTTATGTTGCCATCCGCGGATTTATAAAAACAGCAATTACCGCGAAGTTTACTCCTTCGATGCTTTATTGCCCTCGGAGCGGCGCATAAACGTTTCGCCAGATGGCTCTTGCCGAGTAACGCGTACTCTAATGTGACGTAGATTAAAGTATACTTCTCGGGAGGCTTCCGACTCTGAACAATCGCGACTGAGTTTACGCGTTTTCTTATCCAATTAAATATTTCTTTCCGTATAACTTTATACAGTTTATGCACTTTGTATTTAAAGCTTATTTAGATACCTTGTATAAGTTTGCCTAGCTGATTAGGATGGCCAAAACCGGCCTTAAAGCTATTTCAATTACGCTTATACCGTTCGATAGCTGATCAAGAAAAACTCATCTGTGCAAAATTTCAATCCTGCATCTTGTCCATGAGGGTAGTTCCAGTATTTTTAGCTTGCCTTAAAACTACGCAAAAAATACCCTAAAAGTATCCCAAATCTGCCGTAAAACTGCGCTAAAACTACCCTAAAACTGCCCCAAAGCTACACCAAAAGTCCTCCCAAAATGCCTCGAAACTGCCCTAAAAGAACCCCGAAGACACCCCAAAAGTACCCCAAAACAACCCTAAAACTATCCTAACAATACCTCAAAAGTAATCTAAAAATACCATCATTGGCTAGTGACTTTTACAATTGACACAATTTTTATTTTACATAAATGTTTGAGAACTGTATTTTCTCGTAAAATGCAACAAAGTTATTACACATAAAATTTAATAATCACGACGAAAGTCGTCCAGTTCAGTTTCAGTTCATCGCTCGAATAAATTTTTTATTCGTGAGATAAAAGGTAGGGTAATTATTTGCGATGTAATTTTCGCGGTGTGACTGAGCCGGCGTGTGTTTCCTCTGTCCGTTCGCCTCGGAACGGCCCTCCGAGGCAGCGTAATCGGCAGAAAGTATTTCCCGAGGCCATCGCGGTAGAACGGAGCTCTGGAAGGTTGTCAAAACAGCTTTCGGTAGCCTCCAGGTCGCATTAGGATGATAAACTTCAGACTAGACTCGACTGTGTACACGTACCCGTCTACCGTTTAATCGCACGGTCGTAAACACGGCACACACGGCTCGCTGGCAAGCCTGTCGTAGTCGCAATAAATCTATCAGGTGTGCAATTATCCAATCACCATCGCAACATAATTATCCCGCCACGGGGAAGTCACGGGAAGAAGAGGCTGCGAAGTCGAGAGAATAACAATGCATCCTTCTTAACCTATAATTACTATCGCGGGGAACATTCGTTTGTTTATTGCATTATCGGAACAATCGTTTTCATTGACGCAGAATTTATTTGTTTTCTATCGTAGTAGCTTCCAGGTAACTAATCGCGCGGGCAATCGATCAGATTACCCCGATTGCGTCATAGCTGCTAGTGTTGTTGTCAAAGTCGCTTCATCGAATAATTGTGAATCACTGTCGAGCGCGCGTTTAGAGTCGTTCCGATTTCTAGGCACTGTTAGGCGCGGCCGTTCCGTTGGCAGAACCAATATAACGTCACAGGATATTGGATATCGTTCACAGGATTTTATTATTCGCGTCGCATCATCGTAAAAGTTATCGACTTCCCATTAAGTTTCTTCGGATCGCGATTCGAGGAGCCGCTGCGGCTCGCGATTAGACTTCCCGAGATTTTTAGATACTCGGACGGTCGGCACGAGCTAGTAAATCCCGATATTGAATATCGCAGTCGCAGGATTTTACTGCTAACACCGTCTCGTCGTAAAACGTGCAGAGTTTCCATCGGATTCCAACGGATCGCGATTTAAAGTCCAGTATCTACCAGATTCGCCCCCGTGTCCGCTATCTTGTCGACTGGCAGTCTCCGATACCACAACCGAATTTCTTAATTGCGCAATCGAGTCCGGCCAAATTTAGATCGCGACTGCGTGCAGCGTTTCGTGCTAATGATAAATCCCGATCTCGCGGCTCGTCAAATTATGTAACCGATTTCATAGTTGCTCGTGATCACCGTATCGAGGATTCACTCGCAGCTCCTTATCAATGTTCATTAGAAAAACTGGTTGATTGGATTGTTTGTCCGACGGAGTCGTAAAGCTTGTTCGACGAGCATCCTTCGATCGAGATCACGGGTTTCCTCGGCTGCCGAGTTACACCCGCCATGTCGGGGACAGAGGTCACGAGTAGTCACGATTATCGGGCAATACAAACAAAATCGGCGATTAGATGGACCCTGGTTCGGTCGCAAAGATCATCAGCTGTTTACCGATTTCACTGAACCCGTCCCGAGCTCGCTCGATTCATCGAGGCCCCCCGGCCTATCTGCTCGCGTTAAGAGAACATCGTTAATTGGTCGATCGATATTTATCACCGAGAGCCGTCGTGGTCTCGATCCGACCGAGTCCCATGACTGATAGCAACCCCTGACGCAAGATCGACGATCGAATAATATCCTTATCGGCGTGAATGAAGTATTGTCTCCTTGCGCCTCGAATTTATCGACAAGCTATTCTAGTCATTGTTATTAATACTATACACTACAGTATTAATTATTATTAATACTAGTACATTATTATTAATTCTATAATTTCGAAGGCGACCAGTTATTTTCAAGCGACCAATTTAATTTCCAAACTACAAGGTGTCCTGTAGATTCCCGTGCATACTTCAAAGTTGTATTCCACATATAAGGATAAGTCTGTAATGTTATATAACAAACAGTTCCTAAACGCTTTGTTAAGAAGTTATGACAAAAATAAGAATGCGAAAGATATGATATCGCTGACGTGAAACAGACGAATTAATTAAACGAAAGACGAAAAGATTAAACAAAATCTCATCTGGTCACTTTGAAATTCTGAGATATAGATATATTTAGCAGCATTTAAACAATATCTTGTATTTTTGTCGGATCTTCTGAACAAAGCCTTTATGGAGTTTTTGTTATAACAACTTTTCAATCTTATTTTTACTTGCTTGACCCTCTGTATAAACGTCTGCATCGGTTGTGTTGCACTAAAGTAATAGAGCCAGTTACTGTGTGGTAACCAATTACCGCGTCCCCCGAAATCTCCTACAATCCGCAAACAGGGCACAGTAATTGGCGCGTCTGGCCTGATTCAGAGAGGAAAGCAATCAAAGTCAACGTCCCCCGGTTTCGATCATCTCTTCGACTTCATTCAGAAAAATGAACGCTTCGATCTTTGACGCAGTTTATTTATATCCACGCATAATGGAATAAGCGTCTCGTTTTGTTTTTCATCAATCAATTAGCGGGAAAACGAGCTCCACGGAATCGAACGTTTCATCGGCCGTCACGGTAATTTTCCGCCGTTTCAGTGTCTAATTATGAGTCCGTCGATTGCCCATAATGTTTCGCCGAGGGAACACGGCTAGCCGGTGAAAAATATTTTCGAGATCGTTCGTTCATGTATTTCTCGTTTTTCTCAGCCGTTGATGGATAATCTCCAGCATATTTTCCAGTGAAATCGTCGTCGTTCAATCGGAAATAGGAAAATCGCGCGTCTAAAATCCTTTAGCTGTGATTTCGCTATCAGATCGAAGATAATTATAATAATGGTAATAATAGTAATAGTTTATTCATGTAGGGTAGAGTAATCCATTATTACAGAATGGGTAATAACAAATGGAGAGATTTTACATAGAAATCCAACCAGAAAAAAAAGAAAAAACGTCGAAATAAGTTGAAACAAATGTATATATATGTGTGTATATGTGTATAATACAAAGGAAGAAGAAGAGTATAATATAAGTAGTCGCCAAAAAGTAAAGAAAAAGGTTACAAAAAAAAAGAAAATAAAAAAATTATGTTGCGACGTGGTGAACCATAACCGTAAGAATAGGCGTGAAAATAAGAAAGAAAGCGTCCATAGTAATTCGTATTAATGAGTAAACAGTTACAACAATTATTAAAGACAGATCCCCATAAAATTCGCACCGTATTTGCCCGGCATTATCTAAACGCAGCGCGATTAGAAACGCGGCTGAAAGAAGCGTGAACGAGCGAATCCGGTTATTGGAAGCTTGCCGCGTTTCCAAACAAACGTTGGAAAAGAACGCGTAAATCGCGCGGCGTTGTTTCTCGCGCGGACCTCATTGTTTCTAACTCGCCGAGCGGAATGTAGCACGCGATTCAAACAAGAAATCAGTAAACCGAGCGCGTGTTAACGTGTCGAGTGGCCGACAGTTTTCAGCAATAATCCACTGCTTTGTGCACGGTGCCGCGCGGAGCCCCGGCATTCGCGCATACATCATTCGAAATGCTGCGTGCTCCACGAGCGCGGAATGTCTATTACTACATTTCGGTTGCTCAACCGACGAAAATAAACCGCGGCTGCTGGCAACGATATCGATACATTAAAATACGGCCGGGACCGCGGCTTCGAGAAATCTCGCAGCAATAATCGGCCACGGCGCTTCCTCGTTCGGCGAGCATCGATTGTCCATTGAATTTCATTGGAATGCGTCGCGCAGCGCCGCTGCAGTCGGGTCGCAAATTTTACGATTTTTTCGAAAACACGGTCGCCATTTTCTCACCGACTTCGTTCCATTTTCAGCTCGCGAATGTCTCCGCGGAAACACCGCTGTTTAATATTTACACAGAATGCGATTACGGGACTCTGTTTTAAAATTATCTAAAAACACATCTATTATTCATTTTTATTAACTTCTACGATTGTTAAGAAACATTCACTCTCATTGGTCGACTGAAAAAGATAATATTTTAAATGAATGCAATAAGTCTACTATTTAATTTTTCACCCAACTGGAATATTCGGATAAATATTATTTCGGAGAATAAATGAAATAAATCATTGCACTTGTAGAATGCACTTCGAAAGTGCACCGAAGTGCGAAATCAACTCCATCAGTCTATCAATAAAATGAAAAACCAGTAACGCCGTGTGAATAACGTTCTCCGACGCCCACCGAAGGGATGCGTTCGCACTGCACCGGGATGCATCGAAAGTGCATTCGGTTTGCGGCGGGGGCCGGTTTTTGAGAACAGTAAATCGCGACAAGCACGAGAGACAGGTTGTTTCCGTGTTTGATCGGACGTTACACGACACGATGGCTCGGTCTTCCATGGTTTAATCCTTACGATGCACCGCGGCACGTCATTGCGCACCGTTGCGTCACGTTGCACTTGGCTTCCCTCCAGATGCACCGGGGACCGATAGCGGTCAGATCGGGCCAGGAAAGTTCGAGCTCTCACCCCGGAGCGGCGGCGATGCTTTTCGTGCGGGCGCCACGCGAGACGTGATTTAAATTTTTACCAAACTTGCGACAGGCAAATCCAGTTTCCCCCTATTCCTTTTTCCACCGTTCGCGTTCCTTTTTCATTGCCTGCGAATTTTATTGGCCGCGAGAATCGACGGAAAATCAAATCTGTGAACCGAATGCGTCGGTTGTTTATAATTGCCGCCGGCTTTCCGTGCATTTAGGGTTCTCGAAAAGCCATAGAATGCAGGTGAAATCAAGAATAATATTTGACGACGTGCAATTTCTATAATTTATTAACTTTAATGGTTTCTTTTTGACGACAATTTAAAAATAATATTTTTATTATGCTTACTTGACAGCTGTACAAACTTTTTTCTTTTCCTTCTACCTCTCTCCTTTTTAACAAAAATTTAATACTTAAAATAATCTTTTAATTTTCATTTTTACTTTACAATTCTATTATTTTATTTTACAATTTAAAAATATTTTTATTTTTATTATGCTTATGTGACGACTATACAAATTTTCTTCTTTTCCTTCTACCTTTTTTCTTTTTAACAAAAATTTGCCCGTATGCATGAACCAATTACGCTTGCATTTATTCTACAATAATCGTAAAAACGTTTAATCTCCCAGCGAAGTAGAATTTGATGCTACGAAACAGTACGAAATTCTACTCAGTTGTCAAGGTTCAAGTATTATGTAAAATTCGACAGTACCGTCGCAGAATGAGCCCACTAAATTCTACTTGCATAAGCGGCGCTGTTCAAATATTATATACAATTTGCCAGAGCCATCGCAGAATGAATCCGGCAGACACTTCATTCACGCCTCGAGCCCGCAAAAAGTCGGCGTTCGCGGAATCATTCATTCTCACGTATCCCATCGCGTTCGTTACGCAATCCCGTGTTTCTTTTCCTCTTTTTTTCGAAGAGAACCGTTCGGGAACAGTTCGCACCCGATGACAGTGTTAATTACAGGAGACGGTCTCCTCGCTGGCAACTAACGCGTCCGTATTCCGCATCGACAATTAATTTGTCAGCGCGGAACGCGTGCCGGTTATTTACGAGAGGATTTATCGGCATCGCCTGGAGATCGTATTTTGCCGCATCTACATTCGGGCAGCGCGCCGCGCCGGAACGGCGACTAGAGGAAAGCGTTCCCTACGATCGACTAGATCGATCGATCGTTCCGGCACGGAGCTCTGCGGCTTTCCATAATTAAACGTCACGCGTTCGGCTGCCGCTCTTTATACAAGCTAATGGAGCATATTTGGACGCGATTGTCCGCAGCTGTTTCCTTTGCGGCTGGCCCACCTTAAGTGGAGAGCGATCCGTTCAAATATGGATGATTCTCAACAATCTCTTTCTAAGGTAAATCGTTCGTGAAACATTTCCTCACGTTCCATATATATTTAATAACATTTCAGAATACTAAATGCTCTTTTGCGGAGATTTATTTTTATCGCTGCATTATTTATATTTATTATCGCCTAGTAGAGAGCTTAAATCAAATTTGTATCAAATGTTTTGCTATCGGGATATTACAAAATACGTAAATGCTCTTTTGCGGACATTTATTTTTATCTAATCGTTGTATTATTTAGATGTATTGTCTTCTAGTAAAGAGCTTAAATCAAATTTGTATCAAATGTTTTGTTATCGGGATATTACAAAAATAGACCTCTGTATCTCGAAGTGTCGAAGAACGAACCTGGAAAGTGGCGAACAATTTCAACAATGTTTCACGTTGCAAACAAATTGCCGAAGACTATGCTTATTTTAACGGTTTACTCGAGACACTCTCCTTAACAGTTTCATCTTAACAGTTTCATCTCGCCGGTTGGAGAAATGAAACTGCTCCCCGGTGTCCAACGGACGAAATGAAGTATACCTCGCCGTGGAATGAGTATGAAATATTGAGCGGATGAGGGCGTACGGAACCGCAGTACCTATGCGTTTCCACCGGATTCTTTCTCCCGTTTTCTTCCCCGATCCCTTTCTTCTTGCATCCGCGAGTGAGAATAATTTATCGGTGTCTCTCCGCGAGACGCAATTAGGTAAAATATATCTTCTTGCGAGGGGATCCTTGTTAATACAGAATCGCACGCGAACCAGATCCGACTTTAATCAAGGTAGACGGAATTTCTTTGCGACACTCTTCTGTTTTTGCACGTAATTGTCGAGCGGCGTCTCTGCAATTTCTCTGCTCGGCCCCGGCCACGTTCTTACCAATTTAGCGGAAATTAGTAATTCCCGGATGCTCGGCTAACGCCGCGGCCCCACGCAGCTGCTTTATTTTAGGGCGGCAACTGCTCTCAAATGAATTTGTTTGGATCGCGTATAGCGAGCTCTTTTTATTTATTCTGCAATTATCGCCGCTGTTCCGTTGTTTCGTTATTTTTTGCTCCGATCGCGATGCGCTGAAATTGGTTTGTTAACACTGCACTCGGATGTCGCTGATGCGGCGGCACCGATACTGTATTAATACTGTAAATATATACTGTATATATATATATAAAAATATAAATTTTTTATTTATCAATTTCTATAGAATTTCGTAGCAGTATTTTTATTCCAATACAACTTCGTATAGCAAAGTCACAACTCTCGCCAAAGTACTACTGTATATTTATATAATAAAAGAAATATAAATATAAATAAATGCAATAAAAAAAGTCTATATAAATATAAATATTTATCCAAATACATACAAAGATCGTAGAAATAGAACAGCGGGATATAGCGATTAATGCTTTTTATATTTAATTATTCAGATAATTAGGTAAGAAATAGTAAAATAATCATCAGATCGTATTTTCCTTTTTCAAATATCTTAGTATTGAATTAGCGATATGTTAAATATCTTGCATGTTTATAGAATGAAACTTGCAACAGAGCATCGCACTAATAGCGTAACCCACGATTTTGCAACAACGTGTGCAAGTACGTAAATACTTATGCACGGTAGCGCAAATCAGAAAGATCTTCCGAGTTCAAAGGGTCGATCGTTAACACAGTCACGTCACTAAATAGCATAAATTAGCCTACTGAAATGTCAGGAGGTGAACAAAGCTCGCCCGAGGATTCTCTTTTGCGCGCGGCCGGTTCATTACGCGACATCCGAATTTAAACCGAGTTAGTTCAATTCGAAATGAAGTGGACAAACCTAACGCTGCCGGAATTCAACGCGGAGTGGGCGTACATTGGCCTACGTTGCCCCAAATCTCTGACAATTTCTGCTAGTCACTGAATACGGTGAACGTTAACAGAAAGCAATTAAACGAAGCAAATTGACTCAGCCGTGATCTCCGGAGGCAGAAGTTTTTTCACTGGATGAGTCAACCGTCGCGGCGTAATCTTGATCGACGTCGTAACTCGTTATAGCGATTCATTGAAAACTGTCGCTACGTTCTGTTCGCGATTCTACGGCGAAGCGATATACGTCAGCTATAATGAATTCTCCGATAGCATGACTGGAAAAACCATTGTATCGCCGGAGAGATCGTTATACGCGGATCGAATGCGAACCACTAATACCTTTACTAAATTATTAGAGAAGAAATAATTAACAATCTTGCGGCGAGTAGGGAACTTACTCGGGTCCATTTGGACCTAGAATATAAATATTGTTATTTGACTATTTTATGAGAATTAATACTTAGACGACCGAGTCGAGAACCTAAAAAATGTCATAAAATTGCAATATTTTATTTTATTCAATTAAATGCAATAATTACTTCAATATTCGTACAGTGTGGAAATTATAATGAAATTAAGAAATTATAATGCTTGCAAAAATTTCTCGATTCAGTCATCAAACGACTTAATTAAGGGGAGATCTCCCCATACGGTAGGCTAAGTGTTAATTTAAATTGTCAATATAAAATATGACGTGCCTGGTAAGAGTGCGTTAGAAAATATATGAAGTAAAAC
The DNA here is from genome assembly GCA_028455555.1 of Augochlorella aurata. NCBI lineage: Eukaryota > Metazoa > Arthropoda > Insecta > Hymenoptera > Halictidae > Augochlorella > Augochlorella aurata. The sequence goes on along the minus strand of CM052153.1, from coordinate 5,578,427 downwards.
TTCGCGTTAAAATATTGTTAAATAAAATTAGAAATGATCCTAAGCACATTAAGTTACATTTTGATCGAAAAGGTTCGCTGCTCGAGGGTCGATGCAAACGACGTCATTTCGCGCGAAAATCCGTATTTACGTGTTTTCTACGTATGCATTAACGAGTAGATCGAATGCAAAATACATACTAGGCACTCGAAGATATTGTTTCGTTATTTCCAACTCGTTAGAATTATTCATAGATGAAATATTTGTACAGCTAGCTCTTATAACTTGCAATTAACATGTTCAACGCCACGTCAGTCAAATATGGGTGACGCTAATTTTTAAACAATTTTGAAAATTCATTTTCATTTTAATATATCCGAACAAAATGAATTTGAATTTCAACTTTCTAATTTCGCTTTAATTCATTAGATTGCTTTGATTTTGTGAAAATTTTGCTGGTCGATTGTCGGCGCCGAACGTGTTAATGCAGACAACTACCGCAGTTATGATTCCCGTAAATTGCGTGCTAGAGCAGACCGATCGTGCAACAATAACAACTTAAAGACACCGCTTCCTAGTTCGCGCTGATTAAAATTGTTGTTTTGCCGAAACTCGTGCGTCAGAGGAAGTAGGAAAAGGCTGCGCGTTCACCGGCTGTAATTCACGTTTTTCGGGGATCCAGCATATTCTACAAATATTTGCGCGCGGCTCGCGGAGATCTATGTTTCGCGCGGCGAATCTGCGGTCACGTGGCCGGCCCGGCGGATCGTTTATCATCCTTTTTACGGGGGTAGACATTGACGCGAGATGTTCTTATTGCGCCGCGGAGCGCAGTTTACCGGGGCCCGTCTCTATTCCTTATCCATTTCCGGCATGTCTGCGCTCTCTTTCCGCTTCGAAAAAAAGAAAAAAAAACGAGCGTCGCGATGCAGATTTACGAGCAGCGGCGCGGCGTCCGCGGAGCCGACGCGAGCCGTCCTTTCCCGCGGTGTACACGTTCCGATGTTTGCTCCTATGGCACCCGGTGACGTCCGCGGGCGTGCCGAACATCACGTTGCATCGTGCGTGTTGCTCTCAGGTCGCCGTAATTCCTGCCGTGAGATTTGCAATTTAAAAACGGCGACGAGAGGACAATATTGATTTATCGCGGCGAGTCACGCGGATCGAGCCTCCCGCCGATCTTCCGCGAACTATCTGCCCGATCCCGGAAAAATCGCCGATCCCACCGGACACGATTTATCACGATTCTGAACCGTGACCCGCCTACCGCGATTTTGTTCGCGAAACGAGCCGGCTTTTGTTTTTCGACGATGATGCACCGCTGCACGGTCCCCGCTAATCGCCTTCGGCTCTTTAATCAACTCGTTTTCACAACGGCTCCTTTTTCCTTCGCAGTCAGAAGTTGTATTATCAGGCTTTGATAAATAAAGCCGCTTTTCACTCGTTGATTATTCGTTTTGAAAATTTAACGTGATTAAGGGATACAACCGTCCCTCGATATCCGTTCCACGTAGATCTGATTTACGCGAATAAAAGTCTTTATTTTTAATAAAAAGTTTTTATTTCATTAATTTATACTTCCTCTGTAGCGGAATGATTTTGATTGATGATTTTGATGATCTGATTATTAAATTTGCAGCGGAATAACATGCGTCGGTTAATTACATAAAATAAAAGCTATATAAATACTAACATTGCGTTATATGTCCTTTATCTGCTATCCTTTTCAACATTCGGGAAAGGCGTAAATTGAAGGTAAAGTTTCTATGAATCAAATATTTCCAATGTACGGGGTGTCAAAAATTATATGTCACAATCACCGTAGCGCGATCCTAAACTTGACAAATGAGAATCTTTTAGAAAAACTTCCTGTAAAATTGGAAAGTACAAAAATCCTCGCAAAGAATAAAAATCGAAGAAATATCCGCTTAATCGAACACCGCTGGATATACAGCAAGCTTCACCGTAGAATCGCTATAATCGAGTCCTTCGAAGGACCGCGTCCGTTTCGAAGAAACGGATTTTTCACGTGACACGACGACGGAGGAGAACTGGGCCGCCGGTCGCGTGATTTAAATTAAAATTCCGCGTGCGCCTCGCACGGTAGCCGAATTAAAATTGCGACCGCGGTAAGAGGCAAATAATATTAATGAAAAAAACGGGAGAAAGAGAGCGTAGCTTGTGCGGGAGTGGGAGAGAGAGAGCGAGCGAAAAAGAGAGAAACAGAGGCCGTCGCGTCGGGCAATATAAATTTCGCGTAACTTCGTTTAATTTTGGGCAGGCGTCGCGATACCGGGATAGAAATGGCCGTCGCTGGAAAGTTCCCGCGTTCAGACCGGAAACATTAGCGGTTTAATATTATGCAAGTTTGACGCGTTATGGTAGAGTGCTGATCACGGTGTTTAACCGATTTATCCGCCGGCAAACACGCGCGTTGATTCATTATACCGTCAACAATCGGTTCACACAGGCGGCAATAAATTTCGCCCGGGCAAACAGCCGAGTGTAAGTAAGTCAAATAGAACAGCACACCGTGTGACAGAATATTCCCACTCTCTTTCTCTCCCCCTCTTTCTCTCTCGGTCTTTGGGAACCGCGGTGCTTCGCAAACACTGTCAAAACTCGCTCGTAAAAGCGCGGTCGCGCAGGTACTCCGTATTTACCGAAGAATAATAGTCTTCGTCTCGTAGTCGCGTCCCGTAACTTCGATGGAAATCATTTTTCTTCGAGTAACACGCATCCGTCAGGGAACGCCCGTCTCCTAGGAATCGTGTAAATGCTTCTCGGTTTTTTATTTACCATCTCCTTCGCGGTTATCGAATTCCCGCGGTTGGTGGGGACGGTTCGAGGTTCTTATTTAAAGATGCGCAAGAATTTCCGGGGGCCAGAATCGTTCCTGCGACGCGTTCGGCAGAAAGGAGGCGCAGGTACTTTATCTTCTGGCAGCTAATTTCGATCGTTACTTTCGTACCGTTCGTTT
>CM052153.1:5508738-5575368 GCA_028455555.1 Augochlorella aurata | reverse complement strand
AAATCGAGCGTTAAGAGAAGGAGAAATGGGGATTAATCGACTACACTGATTAATCCTAGCACCGAGTCCCATAACGAAGGTCCAAGATCCCCCTCAAATGGCACTTCGCCCCAGAATTCGAACATAACCGTTCCCATAAAGTTCGAACGTATACCTATTACGACGTTTCGCGTTTTCTTCTCGATTGGCTCGCTTATTACGCGATAACTCTTAAACTAATCAGCCGATCGACTCGGTATCCGTATAGCAAGCGCGCCGCGCTATATAGCGCTATATAGAACCTCCCGCGCAGGCTTCGCCCTGCCCGGCCGTTCTCGAGCAAGTTTCCGTTTCAGTTCTCGACGGGGAATCAATTTCTTCGAAAATTTCAATTAGAGCATTCCTTCGACAGAATCCGCTGTATTAGCGAGCGGTAATGGGCGAAGACGGAGCGGCGGATCGCTAAGGCAGCGGCCGTGAAGACGGTGAAAAGTTAATGCCAGCTATTGTCGCGCGAACCGTATTTTTATCGCGTTCTTTCAGCTCCGCGGGCCCCGAGAGCCTCACCGAGTGTCTACGTTTATCCGTCGGATAAAGACAGACGGATAGATGGATGGAGGAAGAGGACGACAGCGGATCTTGCCGGAGGAGCTCGACGGAGCGTCGCGACGCAAAGTGCGCTTCCCTGTTTTAATAAACAAGCCCTCGCCGTCGAAGCGCTTTTGTGCTACAGTTGACGCACAGCCTTCCACGACGACGATGAGGAACAAGCGTTCTAATTAAAGGACTAAGTGACGCTTCTCCCAATGAAAAACCGGGTCGACGACGGGCCACCGGGACCGACTACCTTACACCAGGACCGTCGCAGCTGCCGGCAATCGTTAATCCTCCGGCCACGGTCCCGGGTCCGCCGGAACCCGAACCTAAGACGTCGGCTCACGAAATTTATTAAGTCTCGTTCCATTGATTTTTTACCAACTCCGAGAGATGTCGGGAATCGTGATTAAAGACGCGACCTTGGCACAGTGCCCAAACTAATTGTTTTACATGGAAATTAGATTGAATCATTTTTAACCTTGGGACGCTTTAATATTCAATATTTCTCAGAACTATGGCGGAGACTGGAGGGAAAGACGCTCTGGGTCCAGACTGACCCATATGCTTTACGTAAACATTCTATTCAAAGAAAAATATTAAATAAAATACTAGATAAAATTGTGAAGAAAATGCAAGACGTACATTACAATTACATTAAAATTACATTATAATTACTTTATGTTTAATTATATTATATTTAATTGAATTCGTTCTTATATGACTTGAAGTTGCCAGATTGTATAGCGAATAAATTTCACCTAAGATTCGGAAGGTCATAATAAGAAAATTATTTGATGCTCCGGGTCCAGACAGACCCACGTATGAAAATGGCCGAAATGCAAATCAACGTACGATATGAAATTAAAAAATTGATGAGCATGGTCGAAATACTTCGTTAACCGTGACTGCACGTGCAGTGAATCCACTTGGACCCATCTTTCGCCATGCCTGAATTATTCGCGACAGAGGCTGCAACAGGGTACTCCTAGCCAGCTATACTATTCGTCGTGAAGCGGCATAACCGCCGAATAATTTAATGACTTAATCCGACGAATCCGTTCGCAAAACCGTCCCGCTCCGCTCGAACAGCGGCTATCGATTGTTCCCGATGGGCGGAGCTGTGCAAAAGGCGAGCTGCGAACGCGTGTACATCATAGGGAGAAAAAGAAATAGGAAAATCGGTCACGGGAAGGTGCAATTCGCCTGAAATTCCTGCGAACGGAAAATGGGCGTCCGGCTAATTGAATACAGAGTTCTCTTGTTACAGAGACCGGCTCCCGGAAAAAAAGTGTTGCGATACAGCAGTGTCCGAACGGCGGCCCTGTACGCGTTGGAACGGAGAAAAACTGCGGAATAAAATTCTTTCTCTGGACTGGCCGACGCACAGTGCCCGTCAAACGGTATCGTATCTCGCTCCCCGAAATCGAAATAAAGTGTTACCGAATAATTGCTCTACAGCCAGCTAAAACACGGGAACCAAGCATTTTTTGCGAGCATTTCAGTAAATCAGATACACGGGGAAAGAGAGACGGCTCCGAAACGGGACATTTTAATTCCATGTACGAGCTCTGCGGATTAATTAGCGGCCGTCGTTGTTCGTTTAATACTACTGTGACCAAGAAATTGGTCACTTTCGAAGTTCTGTAACTTTGTGAAAAAAAATCTTACGGCGGTCTGTATGAGCTCGTTTTAAAGGGCGAAGACTCTACTTTTACAATATTTAGCGTAAATCATTCGTAGGTCTCTTTTTATTATGAGACATAGCTGGAAAGTGAAGTATCTTTTCTCGAAAGTTGCTTCTTTCTCATGAAACTTCGTACATTCAAAGGACTATGCGGACTGTGGATAATTTTTTTATTAAGTCGCTCCTACGTGATCTTGGAAAGAGAAGTCTCCTCTTTACAACGAATCCTCGAAAGTCGATCTACGATTTTTATCCACCGTTTTATCATAGTTTATATGAGAAGTATGCCGCTGGTGTCTCGAGTCATCGCACAGCACTCTTGTCGCTTAATGCACTATAAAATCAAGAAAAAAAATCGCAGATCGTCGTCTGAGTCGTCATTTTAAAGAGGAGTCTTTGCTCTTCGATATCGCATACAAATAATTCTGCAAAAAAATCTTTTCAACTTCCCAGAGTGTACCGAAATACCGAGTTACTAAAAAATCGTTAAAAACCGTAACCGAGCCCGCGTTTCCAGATTCCACGAGGGGGCTCCCTTGCGAAGCCGATTAAACGACGCGAAACGTCCCCGTAATTGGGGAATATATCCTGCAAGATACGATTGCTGGCGGGAAATTCGAAACATCTCACCGAGGAATTTGAAACCGCAGATCCGGTCCGGCGCCGCGGGTCGCCGCGGCCGAGCCTGCTCGAAAAAGGAAGTCGACGAAAAAGCGGACGGAACAAAGAAGAACCTGGATCCCGCCTCGGCGGCGTTAAGCATTTTTTGATGCCGTCGGACGTGCTCGTCGCTGCCCTTTTTATAGACGATTATTGCGAAAAGTTCGGGCCGCGAGCGACGGCTGGAGCCACGGCGCGACGGGTCGCGAAAAAAGAAGTTGCCTTCGGAAGTATGGATATTAAGGAGTCCGTGTTTCGGAGATGAAATCCGGCCGGGCTGTAGCGCGCGGGAGATCTCCCTTTTTGGTTTTTTATTAATGCCCGTAGCCCCCGCGTGGAAGTTTCTGACCGAGCAGCTCGGGACGCGGAGCCTCCTCGCTCGTGATAGAAATAAATGCGACGGCCGGCGTCCTTCTACCTTCGGGAGAGCCTCCCCGTGTTCCTCGGCAAGTGCCACGCAGTTGGGAGCAAGATAATTGAACAGCTTGAGGAAATTGAGCCGCGAAAGGGGAGAGATTTCGACGCCGCTTCGACCCACGTCACTTTCCCAATTTATTTGTAAATGTGTTCATCTCCTCGACCGGACCTCGACGCCATCCCCTCCCCCTCCCCCTCCCACCTTCCCCCGTCTCTTTGTTCTCGTATTCGTGTACAAAGTATTTTGCCAACACCCGAGACAGCGACCTTGATACGTTCAAAGAGAAAGATACTGCAACGACCTTGCTTTCTGCTTCAAAATATTTTCAAGCGAATTTGGAACTTGGCTGAAATCATCCGAGTGCACGCGATTCAACAGTCCCGTCTTTATGCGCTTATTTATCTTGATACGTTACCGACGGGAAACGGGAATTCTCGATTTATTCCACGCATTGTAACAGATATTTATGGTAGGGTTCTTCTGACAGTTGAATACGTACAACTCCGGAATATTTTCGTGAAATGCATTAACTACGAAAATGCTTGTAATATTTTTAATCTATATCATTAAAATTATCCGTTTAATAAAAATGCCCCGTTGTTAACGCGTTAATGATCAGAAAAATTGCGGGAACGCGTTCACCAAAAATGTGCAGCGTTTCAATATTTTATGACGCAATTCACCGATCGTCTGAAGAGATTCGGGACACTTGCAACAGTGCATTCGTTTTTCTTTAAATAATTCTACAGTAACAGTACTCCTTCTGTGACGATTTATATCAATTTTCAATTCTAAATGCACTAAATTCGTGCACGATTTTTACCCTACAATAAAAGTGCATCTTCATTAAACACGATTCTAATGTCGCGATAAAAGTGCATCGTCTGCGACCATTTGCAGCTATGCATTCGTCATATCCCTCCAGAACTTTGCTTGCACAACAATAGAAATCGCGTCCGAACACCTGCACTGAGAGATCTCCCACAAAACCGCGTTCGCTGCACCATAAACTAAAAAATCTGACCACTCGTTCCAGCACGCCATACGGTTCCTACGTCGAAAACCATCGGAAAACCCGAGCCGAACGAGCTTAGAAAAATAGACTATAACCGCAGGAGCGACCGCATCGGCGACTCAACCGTTCCGCGCAATAATAGAGAGGAGAAAGTGTCTGTCCCGGGCGAAAAGACCGCGCAGAATTGCATCAACCACGAATAGTTCGAGTGAGAAGATCGTCGCCAAACTGGCCGGCCGGTCCGCGTTCCGGGTGTAAAAATAGTTATCGATATAGCGGGCTCTCGAGAAATAGACGAGCGACGGCGAAACCGCTCTTGTCCTTCGTCGCTTGTTTACCGGCGTATTCCGGCGGCTGCCGGGAAACAGGTTTGCGGTGGAAACGAACTTCCCGCGCCATGGCGCCATGCCAGGGACTCGTCGCCGGTCCCATGCGACGAATCGGTCCCATCGTTCGTTCCCATGGAGCGGCGACGACTCTCGATTCTCTCGTTCGCACGGCCGCGAAACAATCGAGAGAAACCGCCGCGCGATTCGTGTTCCGCTCGAATCGTTTTCCGCGCGTCGCGTCGTCGAAAAATGAAAAACTTAAGCGAACCGTTGTAATTCCGAAGTCCCTGCCCGTCGATTACACCGTCGCCACTCCCATTATTCTTTTTTCCCTGGCTCCGGAAATCGTTTCGAGCGATCGGATTGGATTTTATTGGGATTTTCTTGAATTTCAATGGAACGCTGCTTCCCGTTCTAATCGTCTCGGAAATTTTGATTCGTTCCGTCGGCGCTCCGCGTTTTAGGAAACCCGAATCTTTTCGAGCAAGATACGCAGGCTAGATTAGGCTCGCGTGCGGCTCGCTCCAATGTCTCGGAATAATTTGCGCGTATCTCGCGATGCCGGCAACACATTAACAACCGAAAGCGAACGAGGAAACGAATTAAGCCGCCATTCAACCTAATCAGGCTTACCGTTCGACAAATTGACTCTTAAGGATTCTGCTGACGTATGTCCCAGGATTAACGGAACTTGTATCTACATGTCGAGAATCTTAGATATCTCGAGCGTGTTATTCTAATCGCTGAAAAATAAGCTGCTATCTTGCCGAACAACAACTTCGCCGATCGTTTTCTACGAGAATAAATTAATCCACGGAACACGGCAGTGTAACGGTTCATTCTGAGACAGACAAATTGACGAGTTAAGGTGCACGGTACTAAAATTACTCGAATTGTTCAAATACTCAAATTATTTCGACGGAGAAACATTTTCATTTCGTTAGATTTTTCACTTGGATCGATTTTCTTCCAAAATCCTGCAGTGGTTAAATTTTAACCCTTAAAACAATTTCGAGTGCAAAGGGTTAAAACATATAGGAGAATATGTATGTATATACCTACTTGGCCGCATGAAATAAAATCGCCTGAATCAATTCCGCGTACAAAAAGTTCCGCATAAATTAAGATAAATGTGCGGCATAAAACAAATGCTTGAAAAAAAGCATTGCTCCTAAATTGAGGGACGGGTGTATTCCCGCTATTTTTCCCCTAATTCCGCAAGATTCCAACTTCGACGTAAAGAAAAAATCGTGTCAAAGCGTCGAAAGAAAAATAACCGCGGCGAAAACCGAAGTCGGCGTCGACGAATCCGGAGCAAGAACACGTTCAAATCCTGGGCAGAAAGGTTTCGTCCCCCGTCAGTTTCTCTTTGTTCCTTTCTATAATTCAGCTCTATTATCGCGATCGGCAGCGGCCGTATTTCCCCGCGCTTGTTTCCAATTTTCCGCGCGCTGTTTTCCCGCTAATCTAAACGTAAAGGCGGCGAACGGCGTCGCCGGAGATGGAGCAAAGCGGCAGGGAGCGGGGAAAATCGGCGCGGGGGTTGTGCGGGGTGATTCGCGCGGCGCGTCTCGCGCGTTTTCCAGAGGGATTTTCAGCCGCGGGCGCAATAGGAAATCACGCGACACGAACGATCATGGCCGCCTGAAATCCGGCCGGCCTGATCGCGTTCCTCGATGCTAATGGCTAATATCCGAGCGTTTCCTGCCCGGAATCCGTATCTGCCAATCGAACAAATTTGCGAGTATAATGAGACTCGTAGGTACGCTCGTTTCATCCCGAGGAGGCCTCGGCACGCGTGCACAAGCGTAATGCGCGCTCTCGCGAACGGCCGCCGAGCGGGACGAAGTATCCCGGAGCGGAACTCGAGCGTTTTCCATTCGGCTCGCATGCGAGTCCGCTCGATTTGCGGCGGAACGTTTCGGCGCTGGCGCGGGAAACGCTGGAGAGTTTCAGCCCCGGAAAAAGCGTTCGCTCTTCCACTCGCGTCGTGACCGGAAAGAATTCAGTTTGTTCGCTGACCAGCTCTTTAGATAATGCGTTTGCAATCATTTTAGAGAACCGTTCCGAAAGAAATGATTTAACCGCGTTATTCGACGGGAACGTGGTTCTCGTTGAATGCCGAAAGAATTGTTTGCTTTTGTTGCCCGCCTACTCCGGAGAAAGCCACGAGAGAAATGTTAATCATTCGCGCGTCTCTTCCTCCGTGTCTCCATTGTCGCAATCCAGCCGCAGTCCCGGGAGCGTCACGGAATAAATTGACAAAGGGTGGTTTTATTAGGTTTGAAATATCCCCTCGGAACGAACGAAAAGATTTCGTAAAACGCGTCGTTCTCTTCGCAATCGATAGAGACCGTTGTGGGACGGAATGCTTCAGTTTGCTTCGTAATCTATTTCATTATCGTATTCCCTGTGTTGCCTGAGCGTGTAAGGAGGAGGCAGCGTGTACGGAGCAGGCCGGCGTGATCCTAAGCGCAAAATAAAACGTATCCGGACGAGGAAGCGTAATTCAGCGTGCATATTTTATAAATAATTCATCAATAACTGCAGATGTTCGAGTATCGGAGAATTTCACCGCTCTGCCCTCGATCTACATAATCCTGAGCGAGAGAGTCGTCTGTTCCAAAGAAGACAAAAAGCAGGAGCTTCTACGATTTTTTGCCTCTGCCGCCTATTATGTTAAGCGATCGATCAATCTACCGTAGCACAGGCTATCGTTATCGTGGCACGGCGATCGATACGTTCGCGATCTCGCCGCGCAAAGCGAGCGAAACGATTTCTACGTTTCCGCCGTGTAGCAGTTTCGTATGCTTATGGTAGTCGGCTAGCCGATCGATTGATTTGCATCCGAAAGGCAATCCGTGGGGCTGTAGACATCGTTTGAGTAAACGCGTCGCCCCGGAGAAAGCAGATACGGGAGACAAAGAAGAAGCAGTTACCTCTTCGGTCCTCTTAATCCGAGTTCAACGACGCCTCCGCACGCTGGATCCTCTCATTCCCGAGCAAGACGCGTGTCCTGCATTCGTTCGAGCTGGTCCCGACAAAGCAACGAACTCGATATCTCGAAGCTGAGTGCCTTTCGAGGATCGCCGTGTCCCTGCACAAAGGAACAGACATGCTCCGTGACAGGTCCGATCGATTCCGAACCCGAACTACACCCAAAATTTCTTTTTCTCCGCGCCGTCTTTCTCCCTCCCTTCGTCCGACTACACTTACTAATCATTCACGCTTTGTTTACCGGAGTACCTATTAATAGTCTTCCAAATGACTCTGCTTACGTCCCAAGGGCACCTTGAAATCTCTTAACCCTATCCGTGTGTCGGAAATAGATTTTTACTCATTTTCGTTTCAACCATTCGACTGTCACCTCGGAAATTTCGATCGCACTAATTTATTTTTAATTCCGAGTGAAATAATATATTTTTAATGTAAAATTTAATTATGATCGATTTATAAGTTAATTCGATTTTAATTTCTTATAATAATTGGTTGATAGTTATATCTCATACGTCTTTCGATTACTTTCGTTTTCTTCTTTCCTGCGATCGTCTGAATTTTTTAAATTAATTTTCTAATCTATTAATTAATTAATCGTGAAGTAAAACTGAGATGATTGTTCTTGTTGACTAGATGCTCTACCAGTTTCCAAAAAATTAATCGCTCCGTTATTCGTTAGGCAATTATTACGCGGGAAATTTGAATCGAAACAATACCGCACGAACTTCCTGTTGCAACTGAAAAGTCGAGTACACTCTTGTTGCATTGCGTAACAACAGTGCAGGATTTCGATCAACTCTGAGAAAATCAGTCGCACGTTCGACACGAGAACGAACGCGTCAGAGAAGCTCTAGCAACATATACCACGATTATTTACGATTCCCTCGTTCTAATTACAAATTTCTTCGAAGCGAACACGTGGTACCTCGTCAATCATTTGCAAATCGTAAAACCGACGAACTGAACCGGCTACAAATAGCCGCATCGATTCACGGTGGTCGAGCATTATGAACTTGACTAGCCGTTTCCAAAAATATCCGTGACTAAGTAGAAACTTCATCGCGTGACAACGAACGACTACGTCCACCAAACGATCGCCACGGCTATCCGAACATCGCACCATACCCTCCACGACCATAATCATCAAATAACGTCTAGAAATCGTCAAAGAACGTCTAGAAACAATCGCGCTCTATTCTCCAGACGATCGAACAACTTTCCCACAACGTTCGCCGGAACATTCGCGAGAACTCTGCGAGCTTCTGAATCACCTCTGTTCCTCAAACAGCGCGACTTCCAGGCCACCCTATAGATAGAGCCAAGAGCCCTGGGATCCTCGAAGCTCTCACAACACGCGTGAACTATCGCCGGTATCGACGACGGACCCGAGAGGACGCGTTCTCAGTCGGTGACTGCGACGTAAAAATTTCGAGGAGATTAGGCGAGCTCGGTTTCGGGGAACGGAAGGGAACGAGTACGAGGGGGGCCGGCGGAGACGAAGGGAGAAGGTAGAAGAGGCTCAGAAACTCGTCGCGGGACGAGAAAAACGGGGGGAGACGAGTAGGAATCGGTGGAACAGGGAGAGGACGCTAGCTGGATAGAAACGGAGAGTGTGCTGAGAATCAGATGCCGGTGGATAGCGGTCGTGGGGCCGGGGGGTCGGGCGAAGGGGCAGGACGAAACTGGACTCGTCCTCGTTAATTCACTCAAACAGACGTGCTCGACTGGTTCGTTAGCTCGATCGAGTTGCATCGCAATAAGCAGTCGCGCGTACGTGGCTCGAGGAGTCCGCGGAACACGTACTATCGCGACACCGGAAACGCCGTGCATCGGGAAACATTCCCGGCCTGCACCGCGGCTATTCCCGCAGCCGAAAAACCTTGTGATCGAACCGGCGCGCGAGGCGAAAAATTTCCTTATGAACATTTCCATATACTATAAGCATACGGATGATAAATACCATTTAATTACAGCGGGACTGTCTATGTCTGTTCCTTTAACCCTTGTGTCAATAACCATAATCGTCGATTCTATAACCGGGTACGAGCTCTACGACGAGCTCTTTCGTTAGATCGTTTTAGGCAATTATATAAGTATTTATTTCTATTTATTTTATATTTATTACCGTAATCAAATTTTGATTTTGTTAAATACCTGGAGAATTTTACTTTTTCCTACGTTCTCTGCTCTTTTCTCCCATAAAGGTACTCCGGTTAGTGGAGAAACGTGTATCAAACTTTACTGTCCAATTTTATCAATTTTATGATAACAAAAATGTGAACTCATAATTGAGTTGATTGTAGACTGCATAAATATTTATATCTGTTTTGAATAATTTTAATGAGTTACGAGTAATACAATCGCATTATTGAATTTTTGTAATTGTCGTTTCGTGTTTCATTTACTCCTTTTTCTCATAAATAATTTTCAGCATTATTTTTGTCAAAGCTATTGGGGAATTTTGTAGACAATAAGCTTCCTATGTGGCTCCTGTGATTTTTAAGTCACGCAGATCTGCACAGTCTACTTGCAGGAGCCGCTTTCAAGTGTTTAATGAAGCTGTCGTCGAGACGCGTTTTCAGGGGAAAATATTTATTTACGAACGTCGTTAGGAAAAATCAGAACAAACTCCGCCCAGAGAGCGAACGCGGCACACCATCGAAACCGAGAAACTTCCTGAAAATGTTATTAGCACAGAAACTTCGCAATAAACACCTGAAGAAGCTCGGTGAACCCGGTTTCGATCGTGCGATGCCAGAAGTCGAGGAGCCGCGGCGACTGACACAGAACTTGACATTCAAACTCTCGCGGCGCTTGTCCAGCTAGTCACGCGAAAGTATCGTGTTCGTTTCAGTTATCAACACCGGTCACATTTTCCTTCTGTCATAAATCATTCGAGCCCGGCAGACACAGCTGGCAGTCGGCACTGAACCGCGCGTTACAATAACGTTCCTTACGTCACAGACTGCGTTCGAAACCTTACGGCGGAACGGTGTTTACGACCGACTGTTGACGGGCGCATGCACAAGCGGAGTGGTATAGCGAGTGGTCATGGATCGATTGGCGGTCGTCGAAGCAGAGATTACGTACCAGCGGCTGGATCGAAGGATGAGCAGAGCCGATTCGCGGGAACAATGGATCCCGAGTTAGCCGGGGTGGGGAGGGATCGATCGGAGCGATTCGGCGATCGATAAACACACTGCGGACGTCGGTCGTCCACGCGGACGCGCGATCGAGATCGATCCGAGTGGATCAGAAGACGTGCGCCGTGGTCAGTCGACGACGTAACACTGGGAAGCCGAGAGAGTTCGGGCTGGTATATTTAAAAAGGCAGAAACGTAGCCGCGACCGTGTTCGCCTGACGGACTGGCACCGTGCAATGCCACTGGCAACGTCTGCGACGAGCACATGCTGCCGGCGTGCGTTGTCTCTATTACGAATTGTTATAAATAAAAGCACCTGCTAGAGTCACGCGCCCGCGGACCGCCGCGGATTTTCGGAACCCGAGCGAACTCCGATCGATCGTTCATCTCCCGCTGTCGACGAGTCCGTCGAATCGCCGCTAGAAATTAACGCGGAACAGCGTATCGATCACGTTTCTCCTTTGAAAATAAATTGGAGAAGGCGGAAGGGAATGAAAGTAAAATCGACGGCTGTCGGAAATATTTATTTCGTTCGGCGGTAAATTGAAATTGGAAGTAACGCGACGGGACAGCTCGAAGAGTTAGAGTTATCTAGTTAAAGAGTTATGTAGTCTCCAAGGTGATGGTATCGGTAAGTCGGCTCTCAAATTTATTCCTCGAACGTTGAGTTATTTATTTGCTCGTTTGTGCTTAGACAGATGAGTAAGATAGACATTTTTAGTACCTCGTCGACGGAGACACTCTTTCGATTTACGTATACCTATAGATGCTTCCGTCGGGATAACGACGTTCCGCGAATAATTTTCATTATTATGGCGCAGCCATCGAAATGTTTATACACCGATCGAAAGCGATCCCCGCAGCGATCAACGAATCGTAAAATATCTATGAATTACACACTGAAACGTTGCTCGAGTACCGGGGCATTAAAACGATTTCTGCGGTATGGAAATTGCAATCGCGGGGAACAATCGTCTTATAATCAATTTCGATGTCGCGAATTCTTAAGCAGTTTAGAAATTCGGGTTAATTTCAATTAAGCAGACCTTAATGAAATTCTTGATGGAACGCTTCCGAATTTCGGCGTCGATTTTCCAGCCGGTAAACATCGGAATGCGCGATTAAAAAAATTTCCAAGCCATTGTCGTAGATCCCATCGGTGGAACAAAAAGGTTCTCGTCGTAATATCGTCGGCGATTCGACTTTAGAATCATTATGTTCGCGCAAACATCCGCAGTCGAATGATAATCGGCTTATTGAGAGGTTACGCGTCGGACGGTGCACGGTAAACTGCGGTAATCAGTAATGTTTATCATCAGTAATGTTTAGCGTGACAAGTGATTTTTGCGTAAGCGTCCCGTGATCTTGCAGCAAAAAAGGTAAAACGAGACCGGCGGACGTCGCTTAGAATCGACCTTCGAAATCGCTGAAAATTAATCCAACACTGTAAGGCATTTCGAAGAAAAAGAAAGAACGTGTTTGCATTCTACTTTCGCTGTTCAGGTATCCAGAGCGACGCCGATTTTAGCGACGCGTTTCGGAGCAAGAGTTACCTGTTTTATTCGTCGCAATTCGCCGCTGCTAACTTTGCCCTAATGTTTCCACTGCGTCGACGGAACTCGGAATTTCGGTGGCAGTCACTGCGAAACGAAAGCTCGTATTTTCCTTCTCGACGGGTTTGTTCGCCCATTCGGTTGATTATTCATTCACCGTGCAATTGACATGCATATTAGTAACGTCATTATGTAAACTCGTTTTCAGGATACTCTACTGGACACTTGACGGCGCGCGACTCTCGTTCGAAGGCCGATAAAATGGCTTGGAAAAATCGTACTTCAAAGTTTAGGGCGTCGTTGTAAAGAGGAAGATTCATTCTTTAAATCCATGATGGATATAGTGGAGACAAAAATTTAACGTTCCTGCAGACGTTTCTTCTTCGTGGTTTAACGACGCATTTTTCGGTCGTTATTTCTCGGATACGTGTTGTTTTATATGCTCTGCGAGGTTGTTATTAAATTTTAATAATAATAAATAGATTTACTTTAATAAATGATAGTAATAATAATAATAATCTTGTGCAATAGGTTAGTACTTACTTCTAATAATTTTATCGTATTTGCGATAGATTTTTTCCAAGCAAAAACGTGTGTTCTTTTTCTCAGCGCGAATCGCGGTGAACGATCTCAGGAGAAAATGAACTATGCCTTGCAGAAGCAGAGGCTTCGAGCTCCAAAACGACTCTAGGTTCGTTGCCCTACGATTCTTCCTTGCGAAATTGTAACTGCAATTATTTAGCGGGACTTTTCTCAGCATTTGCCAAGTTTACCCCAAAGTTCCAAACCCTTTCCAGTTTAATGAGACCGTGGTATCAGTCATGGTGATGGATTTTAGGGTCGCTCGGCCATTAGACACTGGCTGGTTCTAACGGGAAGACGAATTACCACGAGCAGCGGCTCCGTTCGAAGAAATCAGGTTGATCCGCGCCGCGGTTAATCGCGTTCTCGTTGCTCCGCAGCGTGACGGCACCGCGACGCCCGGAGCGCCGCGAACGCGCGCGTCTTTGCGCCACTCGCTTGCGTAATCGCGTGAACTCCCGGCACGAAAGACTTCCGATACATCTGCAGATGAAGTGATTCACCTCGTGGAGCCGATAAAGGCCTGTGTGCTCGCCGAAGCCTCGCGTAAACAAACGCCGCGTCAGAAACCCGTGATCATTTTTCCCGCGGATCTACGACGCCGATTCCACTTCCTCGCAGACTTTACGTGTAATTAATACCGAGATAGCTTAAAAATATGATAATATAATAATATAATAATATAATGATATAATAATATAATGATATAATAATATAATAATATAATGATATAATAATATAATGATATAATAATATAATAACATTATAATATAATAATATAATGATATAATAATATAATAATATAATAATATAATGATATAATAATATAATAATATAATAATTTTGTATTTCTTTCGATGCGCTCTGGTTCCGTCATTTTGTAAGTTAAATAAAAAATTGTAACTATTCTTCACAACATCCATAGGAAAAACTCTTGACCAGATTTTCTATTGCATTCATCACATCGTCATAAAAATTGACCAAATTACGCTACCTTTTCGGTCGCCATAGTGGTACCCCTTAAAACCATAAATGTGTCGTCCAGCGAGCAATTTACTTGACCAAGGCGACGTTTCTGGCGGATCGGCGACAACGACGTGACTTCTCCCGCGGCGCACAGTGCGCGGAGACATAAAAGTTGACAAGGTCCTCCATCTCTTGGGCTTAGAAATCCTTCAGGATTCTCGGGAAATATTTAGATCGATCTATTCCCGGCGGACCGGTCGCGTCGGCTGCCCTTGATTCCTTGTCCGGTGTTAAAGGCTTGATTTACAATATCCGGGCGCAGTCACCGACCGATCGTAGTCCGTTACTCAGAGCCCGGGAACGTGACCGGCAAGTGAACCGCAGCCGCTAAATAATATTCGATTAAACCGTCGAGTAAATCCTCCCCCTCCTAACCCCCGTTCTGCCGCGACGCCACCGCGTCAGGTGTAAATCGGCGCGGTCCTCGGCTTACCTTTTCCTTGCTTTCTGTTTTTTCAGACGATTTCCTGAAATTCGCGGGGCAAACAAGCGGGAACTGGGGTCCGGCAACTTGGTCGTTATCAAGCTTGTCAGGCTTGTCACGCGCTGTGTGCCTGGTTGCCAGGTTTGGGCGCGAGATTATAGATTGGGGGAGTGGGGCAGGTAGTGTGGCGGGGCGAGCCTCTCCTGCCTCGCTTCGTGCGGGCAATCGCTGATATTCGGAGAGCTAAAGGTGTTACAATTGTATTGTATTTCTTGACTTCGTAGCTTTTAGCTGACCGACTGACTCCGACTGACTCCGAGTGACCCCGAGTGACTCCGAATAACTGAGTGGCTTCGACATCTCCGCTGACATTCGGAGAACTAAAGGTGTACAATTGTATCGCATTTCTTAGCTACAGTTCGTAGCTTTTAGCTGATCGACTGACTCCGAGTGACTCCGACTGACTCCGAGTGACCCCGAGTGACTCTGAATAACTCCGAGTGACTGAGTGGCTTCGACTTCTCCGCGAGAGGCGAAGCAGTGAGTGAGGGCAGTGTTCGCAGGCAGTCTGCACAGCGGTGTGGCGTCTCTACCGGGTGAACATTATAATTCTGAACTACGGTCGCGACGCACAGAACAAAGCCTCGCGAGACAAACATGTGAAATCCAAATATTCTCGTATGACGATGTCAAATTATATGTAAGCAAGAGAATGTCGATCATTGTTTAGATGATGCTCGATTATTTTCAACTTCAAGTTAACGTATCTCAGAAACGGCACAAAATATCCTGAGATTGAAGTAGTATCTAATTTGTTATTTATTATATGATAAGAATATGAGAAATTTTTGTGTTTTAGATCGTAACGAACAGTTTTATAAATATAAAAACTTTTCAACTTCTTATAATATATATAACAACAAATTAGAAACTATTTCAATTTCAAGATATTTTCTGAGATTAACTTGAAGTTGAAAATAATTGAGCATCGCCTAGAAAATGATATTCTCTTATCTACTATAATAACACGTACGTATACATAAGCGTATAATAATTTGACAATATCTGATATCGTTATACGAGAATATTTGCACAGTAATTCAGAATTAATCTGTCTGACCGTAATTCAGAATTATAATGACTACCCGGTAAACACGCCACGCCGCGATGCAAGAGTCTCGTGCACGCGTCGCCTGTCCCACTCCTTGCGTAGCCAATTTTCCCGCAAACACTCTCTGGTCGCCGCGCCGTGCTACCTACCCCCACTCTACCAATCTGCGATCTTCGGCCAAACCTGGCAACCTAGGCTGTGCGGCTCGCGCCACGATGAATTACGTCCGAGGAGGAGTGTCGCGTTTCGCCGCATAATCAAACAGCGCGCACCGTGCGACAGACGTCGTCACCTACAGGTGCATCTCGGCTTCCAGAACGACGGGCTATGCCGAGCGTACGCGTTTCGAAATTCGGCAAACTGAGCAGTATAATCTTGACTTATACCCGCAACGCCTCGCGGGGTTTTCGCGCGCGTAGCCGCGGATTAAATTCCCAAGCCGTGCATACCATACATGCGTGCGCGCCGCGAATGATCCAGCGCGGGCATGAATTCATTTTTTCGCGGAGAGAGAGAGAGACTTTCAGGAACACCGATAGCGCGCGAAATTTGTTTCTCCGTGGCTGCTGGATGAAAAATTTCGAACGTCGAGGTACGACGTGCGATTTTTACATAATTAAACAGCAGACTTTGCGCCGTTGCTTGAAATCGTTGCACATCCAAGCAGCAGATTAAACGAATTTTATAATAACGTTGTGTTAGTTATTTAATGTATCAGTTTATTGAAATGATTAAAGGAGAGAATGATGAATCTGTTCGGTTTCTGTACTTTGTTATCTACGAACACGATTTTTATTTTGCAGAAAGATTCGCAGTTTCCAAGCTATATTTACCAATGGAATTACCAGGGACTTACTTATTTCTGAAATATTTTTGTAATGTATTATCAGAACCGGGAATGATTTCTAGCTGTAACTAATAATTTCCTAAGCAGCGTCCAGTAAGCAAAATTTCATAGAATCGCGTTCGTAATCTCTAGTTCCATGTCTGTAATTAGAGACCATCCAATGCACGAAGACAAAAGAAAGGAAACTCTAATGACTTTTTGAGCGATTCTACAGAACGGTATAAAGTTTAAACACTCGTGCGATCTTGTATGCGCCATTTTTATTTCTATCTCTTAAGTCTTACCTAACTTGTTAATTTAAAAAACAAGTTGTTTCGACCCACCGACGAAAATAGGTATTTGTCAATCGTTATTATAAGGTTATTATAAGATAATTTTGTTATTATAATTTCGTCATTATAAGGTAATTAAGTCTACTAATATTTTTATTTTTTCATAACATTAGCATTAAACAATATTTATTTTATTAATTTTATTTTTACTTTATTTATTCGATCCATCGCGAAAGGTATCTAATATTTAAAAAATAATATAATAATAGGTAATAGATATTAATAATAATATCTATTTAATAATAATTAATTATAATAGATATTAATCTATATTAGTATAGATAAAGTATAGATAGATAAACTCTATATTAATAATTATAATAATAGATATTACCTCAGTAAAAGGTAACAAATTATTGGTTGCCATGAGAGCCGATTCACAGGCCGAGGTAAAAAGCCGATTTATAGGCTACCAATCCTATTCTAGAGACTTTTCGAGCGATTCTACGGAACGATACGAATTCGAAAACACTTTCGACGGTATTAAATAGTTGTCGCGCGGGGGCGACCGTTTCCCTCAGAAATTCCCTCGTCGTTCACGAGAGGAGACACTTTCGTCGGCGAATCCGCGAGCGCCGGAACAGGAACTTGCCTCGCGTTTACATTTGCATTTAATTCAAACATATGCACTCGTGTATGCCGTTGAACTTGAGTGTCTCGCGCCGCGTATCTACAATTGTCGCCATTTTCGATGCGCTTGCCGCGTCCTCGCCGTCATCCGCCCCGCTTTCCCTGCGCCCCCAGCTTCCCCCCAACGCCCACGGTTGTTTCTATCCCAAAGCAAAGATTAGTTCCTGGCACACATTCCGCGCGCATATCAGGGCAAGGTTTAAGCGGAATTGTATCCACCGTCTCGAATGTTGGCGCCGGCACGTGTTAGCTACTCTCGTGCCAGCGGCAGCCACCCGCCGTGACTAACGTATTTCTAACCCGCGGGTAGTCCGGACAAAATCTTCTCATTCATTACTTTGGCTATTCGTTAATTTCGCAAGATTTTCGGGAGCTGCGTCTATCTGACAGCCGTGGAATAGGTGATCTTTAATCATTTTTTCTGTAGGGGCGAATAGAGCTTTTTTTAAAACAAAAATCTTGTTCGAAAGTACGGATATTGTACTATTTGCGAGAATTTTTTGGTTCTTAAATTATTTAAAATATTAAAGAAACAACATGATTCGCAGAAATCGTTTCCCTAAAGTTACAGCGTTACCAATTTATTTTCCACAAGAAGGTGAAGTAAAAGTGAATGGAAAAATCTTAAAAATTGTGTTAATTTATGATTTAGATAATCGAAATGTTTTTGGAGAAGTCGATTCTCTCCAAAATGGCAGACGTTTTATGTAAATATACGATTTTTCGATTCACATGATAAATTATATGAAATTATCCTTCTTTCATTCAAAATTCAACAATCATTAATTGTCTCTTTCAATCGATCATTGGCAATTAATTTCATCAATCGATTAATTCGATCGTCAATTTTTCAACGACCAAACGACTGACGATTATATTAATTAAATCGTCAATTTTTTAAACTATTAATATCCTTAATCGTTTCCATTTAATCAAATGAAAAATGTTTATCAATGGATACCGAACGTTGCTTATATTATACATGATTGAAAATTGTCCTAATTATTGTCCAGATGAAGTGAAATTTCTCTTTGGCAGAATCTTAGTAAGTCAGAGATTGGCAGGAGTTCCCGAAGCATACACCTCGCGTTGCCAGTGTCGACCCGACACAGACGTCCCGCAGCCATAATCCTCTTTCCGCGCGTGTATACGTTACGAGCCGGAAATTACAGTGTAATCCTATTTTTGCGCGCGTTATGTGTTAATCTTCACCAGGCACGGGGGACCCGTTGCAATAAAGTATCCCCGTTCCTATTGGAATTCTCACTCGTATTCCGCTCGCGTCGTAAATCAGCCCCGCGGACACTCTGGATTGCTCGTTTGCCCGCGGCACGGCCATTCGTCGTTTGCTTTGAAAAAGTTGCACGCTTTTTTTCCCGTCCGACCCCTGCCCCGCAGCCCGCGCGATGATTGAAGGCCGGCAACTGACGAAAATTGACCTTCGGGTCTCCCGCACGCCGAGAACTCCCTCCGCGACGTATTTCGATTTTTCTTCGAGACTTTGAGATTTTTTTGAGACGACTATGGCCGATGCACCGAGCCGAAACCTCGCGAGATCGTCGATGCATGTTTCAAAAATATACTGTATTTTTTTCATGCGGAAATCTTGGCCGGGTTCCGAGTTGCCAATGGAATTCGAATGATAGCGACTGTGACGTACGTGAACGAAAGAGTTCGGCAACTTTGAGAATTTTTTTAAACGAAACTACAGAAAGCTTCAAATTGTAATTTTATAACGTTATTAAGACGTACTTTAAGAATGCATTGGAATTTTTTTAGTCGAATATATTAGCCAAGTTCGATGTTATAAAAAAAAGTTAAAGACAAAGGCTTGGTAAACGCGTGTAAAATTCTAGGCAGCTTTGGGAATTTTTCAAAGCGAAATTTCCAAATTTGTTAATTTGAAATTTTGAGAAATTATTAGCACATCTTTCAAGAATTCGTCCTATTTTATCGTCAAAAAATATTGCTTCACCTGGTAGCTACAAAAGGAACGAAAGAGACGTATAAAAGTAAAAGGATTTTAGTGCGAAACGTTTGCTTTCAACTTTTCGGAATAACGATGTTTATTCTTTAAATCGCACAGCACTTATGAGATTGCCAGCCGGCTATTTAGTTCCCAGTGTATCTTTGAGGTTCAGTCCTGCGATATCCGAGGAAATCGACTTCACTGCTCCTGTTCCAGCGGACTTGCGATCAATCTCTGTCCTTGCGTTTGCCAGTGTCCGTTCCTACCATGAACCTTTGTTCTACCGTAGATTAACGAGTCCTTTGAACAAATCATCTACACCCACTGCTTTTGAGCCAGTATGACGTGGGACTTTCCAGTCAGCCATTTTGACGAAGACCCCTGCCTCCAGCTAATTAGAACCATTCAAAAATGGTAACTGGCTTTTTCAAACATTCTCTAGAGGCGAACCTTTTACTTAACTTTATAATAAAACATATTTCTTATTTGTCGAATAAGGCATTACAGTTTTTTACTAAAAATCAAATAAAATGTAAAAATGAATTTGATAAATATGAAGTTAATCTTCTCTTCTATTTTGTTTATTCTTGAATAAAACAATTTGATACGTCCTATTCGATAAATATAAAGTTAATTTGTCCTTTTATTTTGTTTATTCTTGAATAAAACAATTGGACACGTCCTATTCGATAAATATGAAGTTAATTTGTTCTCTTATTTTGTTTATTCTTCAATAAAACAATTTGACACGTCTTATTCGATAATTTCAAAGTTAATCTGCTCTTTTATCTTATTTATATTTGAAAGAAACAATTTAATATGTCTCATTCGATGAATATAAAATTAATTATGTCCAAATGCAATCGCACCCTGCTCCACTACCCTGCTACATGAATGGTAAACTGCGACGACCGAAATGAACCGATAAAACGAGACTAACACCTAAGAATCATAGATATAATCAGCGGTGTTCCAAAGTTCCGTCAGATTTTACGAAAGTTCACTGGCAGCTTATTACGTCGTCCGTCTATCGTGCACTGATAATTGTCAAGAAACCGCGTATCCTGTTTCCCGGGAGGCGGCTAACTATTAATAGGATTACTCCGTGTCCGCGTATATTCGTTCGAGCATGTGCCGGTCGGGATCGGGGAGGTCGAAGCGTTACAATTATTACAGAGAACCACGGATTAGGCGAAGGTTCGACAATGCCTGGAACTAGTTTAACGAACCACCCGGCGAGGTGCGGAAACTCTGCTCGAGAGCGAGCGCCGAAGCCATCGGACTGGTTGTCTGATCGCGACCCGCGAGGGTCGGTGTCGCGCGAATTAATTCGCGGCTGATTGGGTCAAGGATCGCTGCGCGCGAATAAACGTCGCGGTCCCTCGAAACCAGTATACGGATCGAACGCGGTGGCGGGGCGGAACGGGGAAGAATAATGGTAAGAGAAGCCGGGGCAAGAAATCTAAAGAACCCCGAGCTAGCCGACGAAACTGGGACGGCGAGATAATCTTGAGGAACTAAATATAAGACCCGAAGACGAGATCCGCGGGCCAAAGAAAAGAATTGAACCTGTAATGAACGAGGATGCACAACTGCTGAAGAACGGCCAACAGTTTCCCGGGCCGGCTGCCGCCGGCTGAGAAAGTCTTGGACGAGGGATTATCATTCTTTGTGCAGCACAATGAACTAGAATTACGTCCCGTAATCGACGATATTGCGGAGCCCGCTTTGTATTAATCAGCAGGCGATTGGGGCTTTTAGACGGAGGATTTCCGTCCGGATTTCGGATGGCTCTATGCGTGGCCGACATCAATTCTGATCCGGGCGTCGCTCGTACGTTAAACAGAAGCTTCTTCGACGACTACGAATTTTTCGGAATTTGCGAACGTTGGGATCGAACGAGCAATTAATTCCTTCCGTCGCCGGCTCAATTTGCTACCGTCTCGACAAAGGGTATAATAGCAGTTTACGTCTTTTGTTAAGGATTTTAATAAGCTCCAACTAAAACGCTGCTTTATCTTCTTATTCTACGGTATTGAATTCGAGCATAATAATTCACGGTCTAATTATCGTGTAAAATAAAATGCGCTCTCGCTCGGAGCGTTTACATTGCGGAATTTTTACGCGCGCGTGCAGCGTCGAAAATATTGTGCTTCTTTGGAATGCATAAAATCCGCGGTATCGAATGCGCGCATTAATAAATATGCATAAAATTTCACGGTCCAATTGCGTCGTGAATGAAACGCGCTTCTTGCCTGATACACCGAAATCCTTGAATTTCCATGCGCGAGTCCGGCATCGAAAATATTGGGCGAGGGTGGAGAACGCTCTGGGGTGCAGCGGGAGCAAAAAATTAGTTGGGTAAGGGATGTTGGCGGATGACAGAAGCATGTAGGACAGAGCGTGCGGAGACAAGGGTGTCCACCTCCGGAACGTGGCTAGGAGGGATTCGTGGGGTTGTAAATTATGTCTGTAACAGACCCCACTCGATACATTTATCGGGACACTATAAGGTGGTCCCTTAAGTCTCCGTGTTACCAATTACGATATAATATCGGCTGTAGGGACGGCCCGTGTCCGCAGAGATTTATCTGCTTCCTGAAAAAAGAACAGATGCGACTATGTTCGACGATGAGGCCGAAATGGGGGAGCGGTTAGCGATGGCTTTGGCTAACACGGCTCTTATGGTACTTAAGGCTGCCACCCTTGACCAGAGAAACGCCAGTATAGTGCGGGAGGAAATGAGCATCGGATTACTAAATTCCATGTTTAATAGAAATAATATTATTCGCAACGTTCTGAACTTTGATCAATTTATTAATTATTAGAGGATTTATGTATTTCTGATAAAAACGAGATAATGTATGATAAAAAATAAAAATGGAGAAATAAAAAATATGGTCATTTTCAAGGATCCTAGCAAAGGGGTGAATATTTATTTCAATTAAATTTAGTTAATACCCCGGGAGCCACAGATGCGTGAAAAATGCAACCCATTAGTCCGAAGCTTTATTAAAATATGCAGTGAGTAAAGTTCCACGTTGTCGTTGCCGGTTTCCCTCATAGTTTAGACGCGTCCCGTAAACACGTTGCCGCGCCGTTCACATTTTACAGGAAATTGGAAACAGCGTGCGCGGTTACATTCCGTCCGCGAAATATAAGACAGTAAATTAAACGGCGGCGTAATTGTGCCGGTGAGACGACCGGCGACGATATACATAATGAAGCCGATAATTGAAATTTTCGAGTACCCGTAAAATCCGGAGAGCCCGGATAATGAGACGGAGCATTGGGAAATTTGACATCGTAAACGTTCACGGTCTGCTAATTCGAAAAACCAGGTGGGCATCGAACGAATCGGAATCCACGTGGTGCAAATTATCGTCGCTCTACTCGACTACCTGAAATTTATTCCTGTTTATAATGAAATCGACGCGATGGAAACAGAAATGGCGAGAGCTTGCGATCAATGATAGCTCCGCGAGAAATAGGTAACTTTCAGAATTCGTTTTCACGAAATTGGTATTCTTTCGCGCTGAATTTTACTAGAATTTGTTAACGAATTTGTTCGAGGTTGGGAATTTTGAAAATATTAACTTCAAATTTTCTAGACTTATTAACAGGTATTTCGAGAATACAATGCATTTTTGGCCTGCAAAAATACTCATCCTATCCGAAATTAAAAATTCGGAAAGATTATCTACAAGACCCGAAATACGACTCACGCTAATAATCAAAAACAGGTAACTTTAGGAATTTTTTTACACTCGACAAATAAACGTATTGACTTAAAATTTTGCGAAATTGTTACTGTAACTTTGATAAATATATTGCAGTATTTCTGCCTAAAAATATGATCCGAGCTCTAAGTTACAAAAAAGATGGTTAATAAACGAATTTGACGACTCGAATTATTAACCAGGCAACTCCGCGATTTTTATTTAAACAAATCTGAACGCATGGAGCCAAAACTCTGTGGAATTTACGGTCGCCTCGATAACAGTTGAACAAGAAACGGCTGCAAAAATCTCACCTTCGCTTTCGTTGGTTTTCAGTGGAATGGGCGCAGTCGATGCCGGTTGCCGCGAAGAAGATATACACTCGTCCGAAATAATGCGTCATAAATTCGAGGGGGAGTTTAATGTACCATTACCGGCGGCAGGAGAGGGGGGGGAGAGGGGGGCGAAGCTGCCACGATAAATCAGCTTTTCGTCCGAGCGTGCTCGCGAAAGGATGAAACTGGGTCGGCTTGCGTTCCGTCATCGTTAACGCCGTCGTTCGCTTCCGTCAAGCCCGTGGCGATCGTTCGCCGATCGAGGATACATCTTTCGTAAGACGCGATAAATCTCCCACCAAGTACGGATCCTCCTTCAAGGTAATATTTAACACTGACTGGAGACTTCGCTTCGCATTTTTATTCCTTCAGAAGCGTCGAACGAACTCGAACTGCGTGACACTTCGTTTTTGCTGTCATAAAATTCGGATACATCCACGACATTACTATCCTTTCCAGTCTATAAAATCTCAAATTAGGAACAACGTAATTCCATGCATTTTTATTTATCTCTTCTGCTCTCATATTCTTCTTTTTTTCGCAAGAAAGAGTTCGCGCCATGTAAATAAATTTATTATTTTTATATATGCAAATATGCGTCGTACGAGGTACATGTTTTATTTTGCGTTTTTGTAAATTCTAAAGGATAATTAACCAAGTCAGGAAGATTTATTTTATGTTAATAGGGTACAATACTGTGGAGAGAAAATACAAATGAGTTCATTTGTAAGACTAGTTTGCAAATCTCATTTTTATGTTTAATATATTAAACGAACTGAATATCTGAATATAAATTAAATTAATATTTGTCACAAAAATTTTAACTGTCTAATTTCGGTTATATTAATTAAAAATGACATTGATATTGGAATTTTAGGGGTTGATATCCGACTCTCAACAGTAAACGGTATAAACCTCGATGAGATAATTCTCTCGCGTAATTCTTCAAATCTTAGATGCATTTTCATTCATCTTCCCTAACACGCAATCAAAATTACAAGATGGTCACTAAAACGACTTTTCCCCAGCAGCGCCTCCGAGGACCACCGAGGCAGTTCACCGGGACACCAAAAGCCATTACGAGCCTCAAATACCAGAGTCGTCCCCCAGAATGCAGGAACTCGTGAATATGAATTTAAATTTTCGCTCCTGTAAATTTTCCAAGATCCCCCGGACGGTCTCGTTCCCGAAACGCGAGTCAGCGCCGCGTGAAACGGAAGAGAACGGCGCGGCGGGGCCGATCATAGTTACAGCAACAAATTATTACACAAGCGCTGGGCTGCGGGGTTCTAAGTGGCCTCGGAGGATCGACGACAGCCTCCGGGACCCTTGAATCCTGAATGTGTTCGCTCGAAACTTGCGTCCTGCCGGCAAACTTCTAATAAAACGTGATGGCTCGGTCGATCCTGATCCACGCGGCTTCGAAATCTGTCTGCTGGGAGCTGCGAGGAATTTGCTGCCCGAGGCGGCGAGCCTGAACAAGATTTAATGGTGCAAGCATCTTAATTAATTCGTATGTCAAAGGCAATTTTCAAGCACACCGCATTCTGTCATTCTTGAATTTCTATTCAAATTTGCTACCTAACTTTCTTAATAGCAGTATCAAACTCCTAGAATATTGTTCTCTTCCTTGTATATTTCTACGTTGAACAGACTTTCCTTCGTTCAATCATCTTCTTGGGATGATGAAAGAATTTCTATTTTTTTTTTGGATATGTAATTTGCGGAAGAATTAAATTTTGTTTCGGTTTAACCGGTTAGCTGTATTCGACGAGTATATTCGTCGCGAAGAAATTGCAACATCTTGTGAATTGACGAGTATAGTCGTCATAAAGAAGTGATTATATATTGTGCTATGACGAATATACTCGTCAATAAGAAATGGCAACATTTTGTGCTATGACGAGTATACTTCGCAATGTACAGTAGTCCCGTGAAATGACGGACGCATGCCTAAAAACATTCCTCATCAGCCAGCGACATCTTTGCATTCTACAATTCATAACACGGTGGAATTATAACGTTGCTTCGAATTTTTATTTTTTAATATTGAACAACTTGATTTTGGGTAGGCGACGCCGAAGAATCCATGCTAGAATGGTGTCGATGTCACAAAGAAATGTCAAACTAACTGTAATTAGTAATAAAATAAAAGAATAAAACAGTCATTTCATTACAACTAAAAGAGATTAATAACGTTCACGGTTAGTATAAGTTAGTATAAGTCGCCTAATTTTCGCTAATGAACAACGCCATATTTGCATGACACGTAAGAACAAGTAGAGAACTTATCAACTATTCTAAATAGATTCTAAAGCCACGTATACGATAAAATGCCACAGTATCGTAACAAAATCACAAATAAAAATCAGGAATCGCTCTATACAACACAGACTTCATACTCTTCCATACTATTATAAAATCTCGACAACAATCACCGCTCTCCCAGTCTCAATCCCACATATCGAATAGCTCGACCTCCCTCAAGTAAAAATCGAAAGGAAGACCGGCCGCTATCAGAATTTCAGTTCTATTATAAAGATAATAGCTAACTATTTCTGTCCACGCGGGGGTCTAGAAAATCGCGCAAACGAGCGAACAAAGCGGGATAAACAAGCAGGAGAAAGGGAAGTGAAAAACGATCCCGCTCTCCGATTTGTAGATAGCGATCTCTCGTAGGTGCTCGAAATATCAGGCGCAGAGGCACGGCGACGAGGTGCTCCGATTCGCAGCCGCACAGAAAATTGGCATCCATTCGTGCCGGTCGTTCGCGCGTATAATAAACGTCTGTGTCGGACACGCGGCTGATGCTCAACGCGTCCCGATGGACGTCCGGCGAAGGAAGAGGACGATTTTCCAGCGAGCCGGGGGAACTCGCGCGAGCGAGCGACCAAGCAAGCGAGTCGACGAGCGATTTTTCGCGTTTCCGTCTGCGGATTCGCCGCCGTGAATTATTAACGCGCAATTAAGAAGCACTCCCGGTATATAGCAGTAGAGCGGCGCTTCGCTGAATTATTTCGAGCGAAGGGCGAGCAGAAGTTCTGCGCGCTAATACCGCGCGCGGTTAGTCGAACAGGACTGGGGAGATTGTTAATAATGCAGTCCAAGGTTTACATTTCTCAAAAATGATTCTTTTCGTTTGTTCCGCTCTCTGTCCCTCGGGCTCCGAGCCCTCCGCGCGATGATAACAAGCCGCTTCGGAGATCCACCTGCTTCTGGATTACGCTCCGGCGCGTGTCTCGTCGGCCGATTTCTCCAATTGTTCGCTCTGCTATCGCTCGTTCCGTGCACTCTCATTTTCCGTTCTAGAGACTGCTTTCTAGAGGCTGTAAGCACTTTATTCGTATCGATAAGGCGGCGCCGGGCTGTTCACGTCGATTGAGAGAAACTTTATTTTATATTTCGCGAATATTCCTCGTTACAGCCATCGATAGCTGAACATTCAATACACGGCGGACCGCGAACCTGTTCGCGCACCTTTTCAGGCGTAATAATGTTTTTAAAACTGCGCCGAATGACTCGAATTTTTTTGGACGAGTTTTCAGACGACTGGCTAAAATGCTTTCCCTTTCATTCTGGTGGTACTTGGAACGACAATAAACTTATTAAATCTCTTGTTTTTTAACTTGTCTATCTGAGCTTCTGACGAAAATTTGAATAATGCCTTTCATAGTTTTCGATAACTTGTATAAGTACTGAAAATTTACAAATTTGAGATTGCAAAAATCACACTTATGTTATGATTTTTGACAGTTACCACCAAAAGAAAAGAAAATCAGTTTTTTAAATCTTTAAACGCCTGTAACGCCATAACCTTGACTCTGTGTTAACAGATTTCGATTATGCGTATTAGTTGCCGTGATTCTGTACATTCGGATAAATTTTCTCTGGATAAATGTTTATTCGACAATGACGAATAAAATTGTATCCATTAGTCTTTAGTATGTAATGAGGATTTTTAATAAGGATGTATACATTAATTAATAATTGCTATATTTTATTAATTTTTCCAGGAGTTATACATAATCAACTGTAAGAGAAACGCAAACAAAAACATACACGCTAGAATGCGTCAAATGAAACGAGAAATTCCCGTTGGTGATGTGTTAAGGTTGCGGAACAGTGTCACGAATTTCGCAGATCGAAGGCGCGTCTAATGTCTGAAGGTGTCCCCAGGGTGGTTGTAGCGTCGAGCCGGAATGAAATCAGTTCGAGCTTCGCCAGTAAACCTAAACGTGCCAGGAGACGCACCTTCGCGATTGCAGGAGAACGGCGCGAGGGCGTTATATACGAGGGTGTAATATAATCGCAGAGGCAGGAGCATTGATTCGGCGCGACATTAAACGGTATAACGTCGCACCGGGAGGAAGAGAGGGGGATAAATTACTTCGATTATAGTTATTCCCCCCGTGAGGATAGCCGCGTTTGCCTGAGACGTACGGCCTCGTTGCATTGGTACACACTCGGTGCGCCAGGATTTATGACGTACGCGGCCGGAGAGGATCGGGTCGATAGGCGTCGTGCGTCATTAGACGCCGAAAGGTCCCGGTATCGCGTGTTATTTAACCGGCATTTGCATTTCGATACGATCGCCGACGATACGCGCGCAGTATCCCTGCCGTTAAATATCTTCGCAGGGGTCGGCACAGGGGCACGCGGCAATTCGGCCGGCTTTGCTTGCTTGTTGTACGCGCATTGGTTGTCAATGGACGTGCGGTATCGCCGGCTCCCACGCGATCCATACAGTCACTTTACACCTGTGTACACTTTCGTGTCGCGCTCGCCCGGACCCCATTGTTGTCCTCTCCCTTTCATCCGCCGGAATTTTATGCTGAATCGGTGGTCGATTGTTTGGCCTCGCGATGGACCGCTCGCGCAATCTTTTCTTTCCCGGCTACGCGGAGAGCTGGTACTCGTGTCAGGGAATTTATGGGGAACGTTTATCCATTTGGTGACATTGTTTCCTTGGTTCTTTTGTCGGTCATACAACCCTTTGACCAAGATTTTTTGAGATTGTTCTCGCTGGGAATTTTATATTTAAATTCGCTGTTTTTTGAATCTTCTATTGCAGATGTTAGGGTGGATTGAAGCATTCGCTTATGACTTTAGGTTGGCTTTGGATTGGTCTAACTCGTTTGGTGTTATGTATAACGATGTATCATTGTTGGTTGGGCTTGATATTTAATAAATAGGTCAGGCTTAATATTTTTAGTAAATAGTAGTTTTACTTCTCAATTTATGGTCTTTTTTTAAATACTTTTAATAGAATTTTTATAGTAATTTCTACCAGAGAAATTTTACCAAACTGGTTTGGTACTTCTTGCTCAGGTAGATAAGATTCTTTTGGCGGCTATTAAAAAGGTAAAGCATTATTTTCAATATCGATTTAGGTGAACGCCATTATGAAGATAATCTTAGTCAATGTGTCTTCACTCATTCATGACACATTCGTTCCACACCATTGATCCAAGGGCTGTTTGCACGGTGAACTGTATGATCCACTAGCTGTGAGGATGGTGTTTGAAAACGTTTTAACCACTCCCTAACATTTTTATTTAAATAAACAGCCTACAACATGCATTCGTAAGATTTGTATTACCCGACAGAACCACTATTGTACTATTATTCCGCCGAAGAAAACGAGAACGCCCGATAATTTTCCACAGAGATTCGAACCTGGATCCAGAGTTTACTATCCAAGAACTGAACCTACCTCGCCATTGTTCTCGCAATTAATTAATATTATGATATTCCAGAGTATATCGTGTCTAACATAGACAGTACGGAGCCCCTTCTCTCGGATCGAGCTATTTGATCCGCACACCCGTGTGTTTCCATCGAAATAACATTCGGATGGAAGGAGCTTGAACTCACAAGTGTTTTCGAGCAGTTCCTGCGAGTACACACGAGCAACTTTCGTATAATGGTAGCTCGGCGTGTCGGATGAATCAGGTGCCGTGACAAAATTAGCCCGGACAGATCGGAGATTTACTGCAACGACACGCCGGCCGCCGTGAAGTGACGATACACGGTGATAACTAAACAACAGGGAACTTTCGCGACAGCGAAGCTGTTTCCGCTCGATTTTAATTTCGCATAAAGTTCGAGCCAGCTTTCGGGACGCTGTGTTCCGGAACCGGCAAAGAGAAACCTCCCGTCCCGGAACCGCGGCAACTTCCCTGCTATGGGGAGAGAAAGAGAGAAAAAGAGAGAGAGAGTGAGAGGGAAGGAAAAAGAACGAGCACACGCGAGTTCGGCGAAGCAGTTTCCTTCTAAATTCGGCGAGCGTTCGTCGAGAACGGTGCGTCTGACGCGCGAACGGGCATGATCGATGGATAAACTTCCACGGATAATTAGGTAACACCGTTCCCTTTATTAACAAGCCCGGCCGACGATGACGGAAGCTTTGAATCTCGAGTGGGCGAACAAGAGTCTAACAGTGTTCGAAGACGGTCTTCTCATTCGTCGAGCGGCCTTTCATTTCGTGAGCAAGCGATGTTGGTCGGCCACGCGAAAAACCGTAAAAATCTCGTAAAACGCCCGATGATGCGAAAAAATCCGCGCCACGGAGGCTGCTGAACGCAGTAAATCTTTTATGGAGGCTCTTCTCGAAAGTCGCAACGGGGCTGTTTGTCTGATTTGTTTCCTTTGATTCTCCGCTGACCCATTGATTCTTTTATTTCCGATGATCCGAATGGAGCACCATGAATTCGCAGTCGTAAATTTAATTCTGCTGAAATATCCTCGCTAATTTTTTATTGCCACTGCTCGCGAGGAAGTGCGGCACGATGTCGTAGCGGGAGGTTCAGTTGCGAATACAAGCTTCCTTTAGTTCGTACGTTTCATTTATTTATTAACTTATTGGCTGGAAGAAGAATGATAAATTAATGGTAGGATCCAAGAGAATTATGTTATAACGAATAACGTTTAGGATAGATGTTAGAATTTCTAAAAATCCTATTTAAACCATTATTATTGCCCTATGATCTAATTTAATTTAATTTAATTTAATACACGAGTACGAGAGTAAAATAACAGTAATAAGAATAATAATTATGATGATAATAATAACAGTAACAGTAACGGCAATAAGTTAAGAATAAGATCGAATAAGACATATTAAATTTTGCAATTCTTTTACTTCAATTATTTCCAAATAAAAGGATTCAAGTTTGAAAAGAACAAAGTATAAAATTGAAGAAGTTTCAGTAATAATTATATTCCGGTTTTCTCTGGCAAATAAATGCGTAGCTTGTTCTCTCATCGCAGAATTTTGAAAACAAAAGGGAAAGAATTGCGTGGGAACATTCTCATAGCCGGTGAGCCTTCAGGAACGTCTGTCTTCCCTAACGCATAACTCAAAGCAGTCGCTGGTTAACGAACAGGAGTGAAGTTCGGTTGTTTCGATGCCGCGGATAAGTAATGAGGCGAAAGTTGTTGAGAAAATAGCGTTGCGGGGGAGAGATTTGCCAGTCAGTATGGCTGACATACAGCCCTCTCAAGCGAGCGCATTATCCTATCCAATGTTCCCCATTGCTCGGTTAATGAATCAGTTTCGTAGCGATTCCGAAAAACCGATTGCCGGCAAGTGCAATAATTCATCCGTTTCCCCTATTTTTGTTCCGATTGGTGCGTCGGCTTCGATTCGATTCGAATCCAATCGAATCGCTCCGGCAAGTAAATTCGTCGGGCCGGTACGTGTGGACTGTTTCAATTTTACATGACCAACAACCGGCCAGAATAATTGGTCGAATTAGCAATTCAATCTCTTGGCGGAGAGAGGATATCGACGCGCGTCGACGATCCGTCTCGCCGTTGCGAACGTCAACGATTCGATCGCCGATTTAATTCGCGGCTCCCGTGGCCGCGTTTCATCCGATCGGCCCCTCGATCTCGTCCCGTTTCCGTTCAATCGGTTGTTCGACGTCGGCCAGACCGAGGCTGATCGGAACGGGCCATCGGCTTTAATATTTCCGCGTTGCTTATGAACGACGCGGCGTCGACGGGAATTCCGACTCCGGGGGTTATACATACCGGTCGCGGGTCGATCTTCAACCCCTCGAGACGAGGAGCGACTCGAGGATGTGCAAATTCTCCTCTGTAGCTGCACAGATTCTTCGTGTTTAGGAAATATTAGTCAAAATAAATTCGGCAGGTAGATTTCTAATTTATGTAATTGAATCGTAAGTGAATCTATTTTTTGATGCGTTAGTTACTGTGCTACTCAAATCATTTGTGTCATATTTTTGAAAAGGAAAAATGTATCTACGAAATTTTGTTAAAGCAGTCATTTATAATGTGATCTTCTAAGTGACTCATTATTGTACTAAGTTTGTTTTATAAAATATACAATTTATGAAAGTAGTTTAAGTGTTAATTTTTATTAGATGCAGTTATCAAAGCTCAGTATTCGGGGAAGGAGCACAGTAATTCAATGACGGTTTTCAGAGAGACAGTACAGTAACTGAAACAAAGTATTCAGGGAGGGAGCACAGTAACTGACTCCAGAACTTTTGTTTTCCTTCTCCTAATATTTGAAGATTTGACACTAGCGTCGTAAGAAAATTTATGTCGACAAAAGGAGCTTCGAAATTTACCTTCAAGTCCTTAAGAAATGTCATTTAAGTAGCTAAAACTGTGTTTATCAGCGAAAACTTCTAAAAGCTGCTAACAAGACACAGTAATTGGCTCCTCTAGCCTAGTGCGTCTCACTGAAAATAGAAACACATATATGTATATCTACTTTGCTTTCAATGGTACGAGAAGTGCTTCAAACACAGCCTGATAGTTTCCAGAAGGAGAGTACAGTACACAGCAAACTTTCTTCACGACCATTCCTTCTGTATATTTCTTCAGCCTACAGTATCTTAAGTTCGCAACAAAGGGATTGGATTGTTTGCAAAACTGGTTTCATTCTAGTCCGACGTTGCCGTACGTAAACAATTACAAACGGGGCCTGTGCCTCATTGTGCAGCTTCCACTGCATTGTGTATCGCGACGTGAACCTTGACACGATTATTTCTATTTTCTGTTAGTCTACTTCAGGCAACAATTTCAAAGCTGTACCGTAACTTCAGTCGATAGATAAGCAGTCTAAAATTCGCTCTTCGAGCCGATGAACGGGCTCAATCTTGAACACAGCGTTCGAATACCATCCCTAAAGACGATCATCGCACGGGTGATAGCCGCCTGGAGCCGACATTAGCCGAACTTCGAGGTCCGGCTGCCGAGGACGCTCCAAATAGCTGTCTCTCAGCTGGTTCGTCCAGAAATACTCTCCTAGCATTGCCGCGGACAGCATCTGCGAGTCGCGTGTCGCCCGGGCGTGAATCAGCCGCGGAAAAGCTGCAGCGAAATCATCTTTCGATCATCCATCTTCCACCGAGCCGGCGTGCGAGAGCCGACTATCGAGCATCTGTCGATCAGTATACACGGCAGCGGCGTCGGCGACTGAAACTCGATTTACATGGCATCGATCGGTTCCTGGACCGCGTAAAATCCAATCGGCGAAGGATCCCGGAGGCTGTCGGTCTCGCGCGAAATCTCTTCTTCGTCATCCGGGCGGACAGCAGCCGATTCCTTTTGTGTCCTGTATCGTTGCGCGGGCCGGGCGCAATCTCGTCTACTGCCGATCGATTCCGCGGCCGACAGGTCCTGTCAGACGGCCGAGCGATCTCTAACGATTGCCCGTTGGCCCGTGCAAGCCTCCAGAAGCATGAGCAAGCTCTGGATCTCATGGATCCGCTGAATATCCTGGGCTAAAGCGGTTACCAAGACCTGGCTATTGCGACTAGCCTAACATGATCAGTTCGACACTTTCGTTAGCGATATTACGGCTTGGAAATGCTTGTACTATGCAGTGGACGCTATATTAATTTTTGATAGACGTCGTTGACGATACGGAGGCGACAATCAATTTTTATCATTATTTCGTACAATTCTGATGTTTATTCCGTGGATCGTATTCTTAGAATCGATCGTTTCTCTTATCGATACCAATGATTTGTCACAAAAAGGTATGTGCTATGTGGAGCATGTAAAACTAGCGGGGGTTTAAGTCATCATTTTCTAGTCTTCGAGCTGGCCCACAAGATATACAGGGTGGTACAGTTGGATAAGGGCTGATACGTCAAAAATTAAGTGGAAATTTTGTTTCATTGGAGACTTCGTTGTCGAAAAAATCGCGATAAATCTTATTTAATTGTAGATCAGTTTTGCTAACGGAAATATTGTTAAAATTTATGCCCATGATATCTCTATAATTGTGATCTTCTAATTAAATTTCATGATTCTCAATTCCATTGTTTGAATGTAATTAACACCTCGCTTCACTGCAATGCTTGTCCAAATTGGAGGTAATTATTCGAACAACATATGCAATAATTACAGCAATATTTAATAAGAAATACAACAATGTTCTCCACTAATTCAACGGTAAACCAGAAACAATGATTTCGACAATAAGTTACAACTTGGGTATTAAGTATCTCTTGAAAGAAGCATTTGCGAGCACACTTGCGGAGGAAAAATTCGTTTCTCTCGCGACCGTAACTTCAACGCAACAAAAATAATCCAAATCGAAATATTAATTTCGTAACGTCCGAAGCTTTTCGCCACGGCCCGGCTAATTCGAGTTTCATTTTGACCGGAGGTAATTTCCCGCGGACTGCGGGCTGCCGCGTCCGAATTATCCGGTTCCGGCAACCGGTTCACGTCAGCTCGCGCGTTTTTGCCGGCTGTCAGTAACGGGGAGCGATACGGGCAAGAAGAAGACCGCCGCTGGCCCCTGACCGGACGGACGCCGGAGAAAGAAGCTAATCGGGAATCGCTTCCGCCTCGTTTCCGCACACGCACACCAGCCCGCGCCGCGTGGCCACTCTTTGCGTCACCGCCCGCGGCGAATCGATTCCTGGAATCGCGCGGCGACGTCCTGCCGCGCGGATCTATTGTCTCTTGTCCGTCCCGCCGCTCGACTGTCTTACTCTCCGCGAAAATTCCAGGTTCTTCCGAAAATCCGGAGCTCGTTCGATTCGAACAGAACGTGCATTTATTTTCGTCCTATATTACCATTCCCCGTAAAATCCTCCGCGATAATAAAAATCATCGGCGACTCGTTTCACGAAGAAGACCGAATAACCTACAATCTGCGAAATCGAGTATCCTTATCCACATAGACAATGAGACGCGGGAGCTTTAATTTAAAAAAGAAATAATACAGCAATCAATGGACAAACGAGTGCGTCTAGAATCTGTAAAAATTTCATTGTTCGATCAACAACGAGACCGTATAGGTCGGCAGAAAGCTGCGAAAAGGTCGTCGACATTTCTGTCGTTGTCTATCAATTTCTAAAGAGCCGGCCGGTTCGCCGGCAATAATGGAATAATTAACTAACAAACGGCTATTTTGGAGGAGCACAATGGCCCGGGCGCGTTCGTCTAATGAAAAGAACGTTTGTTCCCGGCGATACGGAACCGGAACTTGTTCTCTAATTACACGATGATCCAGGCGGGAGCAGCCCCGGCAGAAATAACGAACGTCGCCCCCTTCTTTTTCTGTCAATTTAAGCGAACGCTCCGCGTAATTCGGGTCGCCGTGCCGGGCGTGAACAAGTCGAAATGCATTTATAAGGGAGAGAGGGAAATGCGTCCGCGTTTCAACCGGCGAGGGGGAAGAAGTGGGTTGGCGAGGCCAGACGACTACGACGACTCTAAGCTACGAAATCGTGATACTACGCCGAGAGGCGGCGGGCGAGGAAGTTTCTTCCGCGAAAGAATTGAATTACCGGGACGTGAGCTAGCGCCGGTAGTCAAGGACTGGCTTCCATCGTGGCTTCTCCTTAAGAAATAACGTTACCTGTGTCCTCTGCCCCGGAATCATTCGTTCCGCCGAGAAAAACCGATTCGATTAATGTTGGCTCTCTGCGGAAATAATCGCGGCCCAAGTCGTGTCGTGGATGCATAGGCTGTAGCTTTTATTGGTGCGTTCATTTTCAGGTACTTTATTATTCTATCATTCAAGGAGTGATCGAATTTTCATGGTACGTCGACAGCTGTATCTTAATTCTTTAATCGAGGACCGTTTCTTCAAGTTTCAGCATATAATTCGTTACTCAGATAGCATAAAGATGTCCTTAAGACGTCTCAAAGACGTCTGGTGTGGTCTTTAAGACGTTCCTAATGACTTATGAATGGCCTAGAAACGTACTGTGTTACAGATCAAGACGTTTTTTAGATGTCTTTAAAACGTTCTTTAGACGTTCGAAAGACGACTTATGGAAGATTTATGGATGATGTCTTTAGTGTCTCAAGACGTCTTTAAGACGTTTTAAATACATCCCAAATTGGACGTCCTATCAGAAATAAGACGTCCATGTTAGGACGTAACACATTCAGGCCTAATATGGACGTAAAATGGACGTCTTCAGGATGTCCAATGCTTATTGGAATGGATGTCATATCCCCCCCCCCCCCTCCATAAGAAATATAGTTTACTTTATGTATATAGTTTCAGACAATTTTATCTTCAGTTTAGTCGTCTCTTAGGACGCAGTTTATTTATTACATTTATTTATTAAATAATTTATACATGCAATATACCTGAAGGTTATTCCCAAATATATTGGTAAGTATTGAAGACTAATGAACGACGGTGTGTAAATGTTACTAGTCGTTTATACCAGGCACAACGGCACCAAGCTGAGAAATGATTAAAGAAACCGTCAGGCAGAAGTGAATTCGAAACGCTCGACCCGGGTTAATAAAAATATTGTAGAGTTCGAAACCAGGCCGAGACAATCTCGCCGGAATTTTAAAAACGTGCCGGAATTTTATGGGTCACCGGTGCAGTGCCCAAAGTGACAATGCACCGAGCAACGTCACGGTAACACGGAGCGGGAGGGAGTGGAGACGCTCGGAGGGAGTCGAACACGTTAACCCTTCGAAATTCCGACTTTCCGGAGTGGTCGATATAAATACAGAAGGGTCGGGATAATGCCGGGGGATTAGCAGTGTAAGAGCCGGGGACGGCAGCGATTCTACGCCGTCGACCCCCATGAATGATCGCACTAACATTCCGACATCGGCGCGGCGTCTACTTATCATCCCTTTATCCCGGTCCCGGCTAACCCCTTCCTGTCCGGCGAATTCGGAACTGTGTCGTGCACACGAGTGTGTGGCCCTTATTACCCGGCGTCCCCGAGTCCGATGCTTCTTCGTCAGCCGTTTATCTGTCTCGCACCCTTCGCCCTTCGCGTCCCTTCTCCATCAGGACGCGTACGGATCGGCGAACGGTGCTTGTTGTTCGGACGACCGTCCGTCGGATGGCGAGAGAAACTGTGCGAACAGAGAGACGTCGTTGCATGCCGAAGTGGTCGAGAAGGGCGAGAGAGCGAAGGGGTTGGGCCTGGATAAATGGCGAAGAAAACGAGAGGACGGAGAGACAGGGGAGAAAGAGAGGAGTCCGAGGACTCGGCCAGGATTCAAGCAGGAAGAAGTGTAAGGCCAGTTGGTTCCGAGGGGTGGGGGGTGTATCGACCTCGAGCAGATTCTTTCGCGAAGGTTGGAGCGAGACCGAGGGATGCAGGCATGATGGTGAAAACCGATGGTAGGGGTGGAGTGACGTCATGGATGCGCGAAAGAAAGGGAGAAAGGGGCCACCGAGAGCGGGGAAAGGGGATGAAGTTCGCAGACTAGGCCGACGCACACACGCGTACCACGGCGTCCATGTATCTCTCTCGCTCTTTCCCTCTCTCTCTTTCTCTCTCTCTCTCTCTCTCTCTCTCTCTCTTTCGTTCTCTCGCCGACGATGACGTAGTCGCTCGATCCTAAAATCGATTTACGATCGACGTAGAACGGCCTAGCACCCTTATCGGGAACGCTGGCGCGAACCAGAGATCTTCTGATTGCTTTTTGATGATTGAAACGCGCCGCCGTTTTTCATCCCGAAGACGGCGGCCCGGTTCGCGCTAAACTACCACAATGCCGGGATCAGACTGTCGAGACGAGTGTCAGGACTGAGGGAAAATGATTGTGACTTTTGTGGCGGCGAGATTCGGAGCCCGGTTCGGGGGAGCCAGGGACATTTTGACGAGGAAGATTGAAGTGGGCGTCAGGGGTGGGAAATGGTGGCAGCGTTGACTAATCGCTTTCCTTGGGTACTATCGGCGAAGCTATGGCTCGAAGTTATTAAAGAACGTAGCAATCCACTCTTTAATCAACTGCTGGATGTTCGGTGCTTTGACAAGACGTTGACAAACTGTGTTTAGTTATGACAGCATTCGAATATGTTGTCGAACGATGGGTTTCTATCAACGTTGGTTCTTGGCGTAATGTATTCGTTAACGTACTCGTAAGACAAACATGGCCTCGCATTTAAAGGGTTACAGTTCTAAGGGTGCATCAAACTCAAAATCCAGAGACGTTACCTTAAAGTAAAGGTTTCAAGCCTTGATTTAAAAAAAAAGTCATCATCCTACAATGACTTTTTACATTGTTATCAAAGATACATTTATCAGCTATTTATTCAATATATATGTCGCATGTGGCGAATATTACAATAATGTTAAAAATCAGATTAAGTGCTTTATTATTATTTTTATAAATTACTATAAAACAACTGCTTTTGAGCTTCGTAAGTCTACTGTTAAAAATTTAATTAATGCACCTCGCGTAGATTGTACAAATTGAATGATGGTAGAGTAGTGGTGCCAGTTACTGTGGGGCGATCAGTTGCTCTGCCTTTGCTTTGTTTTCGGTACTAATTAACATTATATTTATCGAATAGGACGTACGAAACTATTTTATTAAAAAATGAACAAAATGAAAAAAAAACGAAGCTTATTTATCTAACATTGTTCCACTAAATAGAATGTAAACAATTACGAATGTAACTTACAATTATAAATAATTACATCTAGCATAAGGAGCGAAGAAATTACGAAATCAATAAACGTAATCAGAATAAAAGGGATTCTAAACATTAAAACACATTGTTTGTCCCGTGAGACTGACCATTTCTGAATCCCGAAACGATTTTCTGCATGAGAACGCTTCCGAAGTTTGCTCAACCTGCAGAATGGGAGTTCTTAGACCGACAAAAATTACGGCATTGTTCCAAAACCGAAGCAGAAAATCGCTGGGAAATGTTTAGTCCCGCTGTCCCATAAACACGCTTACCCGCAGTCGAACAGTCCGCAACAATGGCGATGATTTAGCCGTTCCGGAGCATCCAACGATCCACCTCAAGATCCAAGCCCGCCGCTGCGTTGGCTCGCGATATTCGGGCTGGTGGTGTATCCGGGTCACCGGAAATAATACTTTAAACCGATAGTATCGTTAACTTCCGGCGTCACGGGGGCCCATAACGATCCCGGTGAAAAGTGTAGTCGCCGAATCAGCCGGCACGCCGGAATTCTCTCGAGTAGAAGGGGGATGAAACGCGAGAGTTTACCATTCTTCGCAAAGATTTCCGAAGAACGAACACGCGTGGCATACCTCTTTCGAAGTCGAACGCGATTACCGATTACCTTGAATCCTTTCCGGTATTGGGGACCTAGGGGTAGCCGGCATTTTAAAGCTCAAAATACAAGTGCTAGAATTATATAAGAATTATATAACAATTCGTAATAAATAAAAAAAACTGTTAATAATAACGTAAACATGTTTGGAAACCAGTGAAATGTCATCCCAGACGAAATTTTTATATTTTGAGTTTATACACCCTCCGTATCGAGGGGATTGTCCCTTTTTAAAGAATGATGATTTACACCTGTTCTACCATTAATTTGATTTGTTAAGTATAATACAGCTATACGAGTATAATAAGTATTTATTTAACTTTTATTTGACGTAGTTAACTGGGACATGTTGTTTTGTTGCAAAATTATGCAAAAGTATATTTCGACCTTGGACGGCCCCAGAGCATGCCGCTAGTAAGTGTGTACCGAGCCTAAAATGGGGATGAGAATTCGGGACGATTTTTGACCGAGGAATTCACTCCGCGAACTTGCAAAAATCGTTAGGCTTTACTTCGCCGAAGTGGAGATTATGTTCTTAAAGTCTAGGGCGGAAAATTGAAGTAGCATACGTAGGGATTATATCCTTGAAGTTTCAAGCAGAATTCCGAAGTGTGTAGTCGCGCGGACACAGCTGATACACGTGCTGCAAACTTTAAACGCGGCTTCTTTTTTCAAGCAACTTTTCGCAGCTGGTTCACGAGATTAGGAGGGAAGTGTTGCGCCGATCAACATGAAATTTTAAGTGTCCGTTAAGGGATGATTTTTTCATCGTTCCACGGACCTGGGAATCGGGAGAAACTTTCATCGCGATTAATTATTACTGAATTTTTATGCAAGATAAAAATCACTGCATCAGCTGCGAGCGACGGCAGCTATTAGGACGTTTCTTCCTCTCCTTC
Source organism: Augochlorella aurata (assembly GCA_028455555.1). Taxonomy (NCBI): domain Eukaryota; kingdom Metazoa; phylum Arthropoda; class Insecta; order Hymenoptera; family Halictidae; genus Augochlorella; species Augochlorella aurata. Next base: position 5,535,604 of record CM052153.1, on the reverse strand, counting down.
TTCCCGTCGCTCTAAATTGCACCAACGCTCTTCTCTCGTAAAATGCGCGATAATTAATTCGAGAATGCGTCGCAAAAATGGATGGCGTCGCGCTAATTGAAGGACAGACGTCATAGAGCGATTTCGAAGAGTCTCCTTGTTTAACGTCGATGCAAGTTGCATTTTCGAGTAGATCGATCTGTCGAGACTCGAGTAACAAGACAAAGGACTATTGAGAACCTACGTGGAGCTGCGGATTAATGGCTACGATTGGTTGTTTCGCAGGAAACTTTAGAAGACGGCATTTTTCCAGGGAAGAAAAAGAAATTCTCTGCTTAAGCGGGAACAGGGCAACTTGCCAGCAGGGGGTGGCCGCGGGGATGGAGGCGGGTGGCAGTCATCCGACACGACCCCTTTTCCACGTGTTGCTCGCCCCTTCGTTGTCCCAGTGCACTGCCAGAGTGCCGCTAACGAGGACCCCGCCCTTGTGACGTCATGCCAAGCGGTGCGCTTGCGTGTGCGTGACCGTGCACGCACGGCACACGCACACGCACCCCTTCGCGGACGAGGCCGAGAGCGCGTCACACACCCCCGCGGCACCGCACGCTTGATTTCTTGCGCTGACTTTTTCCACGGCCTTCTCAAACTACCTTCTCGTCCTCCTCCACCTCCTTTCTCTCTTTCTCTCTTTCTCTCTCTCTCTCATTCCCTCTTTCTTTCTCTCCCTCTCTACACTCTCTACATCCACCCCTTTCGAGCGAAGATTGTGTTCCGGTGTTGTTTAGTTATTCTCTGGAAAGAGTGGTCGTTGAATCGACCTGAAGCTGTTTTACGGGCCGTCGAGAGGGAAGGGTGGAGGTTTTCTACTCAGAGGTCTTCTTCTGGGTTGAAAGCGTGCGGATTGCATGGCGCGAGCTGCAGATTCTGCGGGCGGGATGCAATTTTTGGAGATTGGGGTGGTCTGAACTGCGCCCTTGGGGTTTGTTGTATTTTAATACTTTGCAGTCGGCGTTACTTTAATTCGGACTCCGAAATATGTTTCCTGATCTACTGTATTTTAATTTATTTATTGACAAGTACAATTTATTTATTGGCAAGTACAATTCATTTGTTGACGTTTCAGAGTCGCTGCTGGAGCGGAAAGGGTTAACGTTATCCCTTAACGTTGGGCACTGGAAACACTTGGATCATTTATCTTATAAAAATTGAGAGACTTCGATCCTGTCCTATATGTTTGAATAAAGAAGTTTAAATAATATGTAACCGATCAATTGACTGATGTTGTCAAGCTTAGTGGTAAATAGTTTCGCCTTTAATTTTCCGCGAGCAATATATGGTCAAATTAAAATTCAATTATTCAGAATTTGATGAATATTTATGTTCTTGTTATTAATATCAAATTGCTCATTTTTAAAACACAATGAAAACACTGTGATTGTTTTACCAAAGTCTGTTTCTACTAGAACAAAAGTAATAAAATACAATTTTAACGTGTACTCTTATTGACATTATATATTTGTAAATAGATAATGTTCAGGTTATAATTAACCCTATATGGTTCAGGACGTCTGTTTATCACCTGTTTCGCGGAGGACTAAATGCTTCCACCCCTAAGTCTAGTCCTAAATGTTAAATATTCCGGAACATTCTCGTTATAAGCAATTTTTAACAAATATCCTATATTTTTTGATAAATAAAAGCAAAAGGGTGTAGGCACTTGCTCGGAAAAATGGCAGACGATTTTTCAGCGACCGTCGTTTATACGTATCCAGGGGTGAAAATAATTTCATTAATATTCAGTGAGCGCTGATAGCTTACGGCAGCAAATCAGATTCGCTCGTTTGTTTTTTAAACTATTAATTGTAGGGAAAATGTTTACACATTTCAGAGCTGTTTTGGCCACTTGAATACAAACGAGCTCCGCCAACGAAAATATTCGTCGAATATTTTTTCTCGTTTCATATTACCTACACGTTTTAATGAAAATGAAGGCACCGGGCTGCTTGATTACTTTGCTGCTAACAAAATAGCCGTACTAATTCGTCGAAAATTTATAACGCCCAGGAACGTTAATGAAAATTGAGTCGGAGCGTTATCGAGAGAACTTTGATTTCCAATAATTCTCCAGGGAGAAGGCAAGCTAACAAACGAAATTATTAATAACTACACCGTAGATTTTCATGCGAAATGAAAGTTTCTTGCATCGATAACAATATACGGAAAAGAAATAAAAACTCGTTTACCCTTTTAATTAATAAACTCCAAATAACCAACGTTCTTAAATTCTCGAAATTCTCCGCTGTTTCAAATTTCACCTCTTTTATTTCCGAGTTCATAAAATGATTTTACATTCGACGCAACATCAAATCTAAAGGCGAGAGTAAACATCTCCGGATCAATTTACGATTCAAGCACCGATCTCGAATCGAGAGAAGAGCCAGCAGCGAAATGAAAGAACGAGCCGCGATCGCAGCAGGATCGAAAACAATTCCAGCAATCGTAACGATGTCGCAGCCGTTCCTATATCTGGCATCGCCGTCTCCGACCCGCGACCAGGATCCGTCAAAAAAAGGCGAACTGCAAAGTCGAGCAAACAATTCGAAAAACATCTCGGCGAGGCCGGAGCGGGTCTCGCGCGCGTCGAATCGGGAACAAATTCCGCAGCGAAATTTCGAAATCCGCCCCCGTAAACCAAAGAGGGAATTCGAAGTTCGTCCAACCGGGTGGAGGAATCCGGCGCATCGACGTTCCCCGAAATTCCTGCATGCGGCAACCGCGTTGCATATAAGAGGCTGGAAAACGGGTGGCGCCCGGAGTTAGTTTCGGCGGCGGCGAGTTTCTTGAACCGATACGACGCCGGGATCGAGGCGGCTGGATCTCGATCGCGGGTCTATCGACTCGACACGCCGGAACCGAGTCTCGCAAACTCTGCGGACCGGCCGCAAACGTCTGCGGTCCGCCGGCGGCGAGCACCGTTGCCAATCCGTTTCGCGTTACAAGTCGATTCCACGAGGATGGAGTTGTTGTCCGGAGCAAAATCGGCGAGAGACCGGTCGTCACGGACTTTTAAATATTCGCCTAGCCGCCGAACGGAGCTGGTCGCTGTAATTTCGTTCGAGCGCTGTCCCGGCGGACCTTCTGGCTACCGGAAATTAACGGACGGCTCTGCCGCACGCGTTTTTCCCCATTATGCAGTTTATTCGCCGGCCGCACGGTCCCCCGGCGAATATCGCGGCCTCGCGCGGGTTTGGAAAGTTTCGCGATCGATCGCGAAATCTCCGCTGATCGCGTTTCGCTGCGATTGCGCTCCCGGAGACGCTGCATTTTTCGAAGCCTCGCGAGCTAGACGATTTCCATGCGGATCTCTCTTGACGATTTCGCACGTTTTATTTATTATATGGTAATTATGATAAAAAGGTGCATGATTAATCATTACCGTGTTAATCGTGACCGGTGGTTACATTTACTTTGATTGTTTGAATTGTTCATTCATCATGATTACTGGATTACTTTAGTCATTTATTAATTATTACTACTGGATTGGTAGAGTTATTAATTAATCATCGTTACTGGATTACTTTAGTTATTCATTAATTACCACTACCGGATTAGGAGAGTTATTCATTAATCATCGTTACTGGATTGCTTGAGTCATTCAATATTCATGATTACTGTATTAGCGAATTACTTAGTAACGGTAATCGTTCATCGCGAGCACGATTCCACGTTAATCACAATCGTCGATCATTAATCCTATTACCGCTTTGCCGAACTCTGCCGCTGCTCTATATTTCGTTGGCATTGTGCGCCAGCAATTAAACAAAAATGGCAATCATGAGCGTGACAGCAGCGCGCAACGGGATCACTGATATTTTACGTACACTGCATTGCAATATATTATATTCATGACTGTCACGCTTTTGTAAAATGGCTGGCACGTGATATATTTATACTGTTCCCGTCAAAAACGCGGAATTCTGTAGCCGGCGATAAATATTTATCGCGAACCCGGTAGAATTTGTAAATAATAAACGCGCTTGTTTCTCGTCTACCACGGGTGACCTTAATGACCGCTTTTCATCTTAATTTGCGGATCAGAATTTCGACGAACGAACGTCGAAAGAGTTCGTCGGCTTGTTATCGGGATTGAATCGTGCTAATTCGAGGATAGCCGGAATTAGGGCAACGAGAAGTCAGTGTCCGGAAGCCGGGAGACAGTGAACGAAAGACGATCGACAGACAATGGAGAGTCGACGGAGACGGTAGCTGGCTAATCGCGGAGTCGCGCCGGGGATTACGCCTTCGTCCTCTTATCGCTGTCGAGACCGCTGTTATCGTAATAATACGTAACGACACTGTCAACGTCATTCTTAAGCGTCGCGTTTCCTATTGCCGGCGCGTGGCACGCACTAGACCCGCTTCAAGATCGAGCTAATCAACCTGTTTCAGACGTCACGACCGGATCGGGTCTCTCAATCTCCATGCATAATTTCCCTCTGAATAAAAATCGCTTCATTAATCAACCGAGGTAACGAGCGATACGAGCGGATTAAATAAATAGAGTAACGAAAAAGAACACGATAATCCAACGAATGTTTAAACGCCCGTAAAAAGCGAGACACGGCTTAAACCCTGTCGCGTTTGTTTTCTGTCTTTTTCTCTAACAATATTTAATTACACCGATAAATCCGACTCGTTCAAATTACAGAGAAAAATGTACTGCGTCCGAGTATAATCCCCGTAAGAAAAACAGAACACGGCTACTCCAATTGAATTCGTTACACGACCAGCAAATTTCCGTAATTTCTGCCGGCAACGCGATGATGATTAATTCTTTTTTCGACGGGCGAAAAAATCCGCGGATTATTCGAGCACGCGCTGCACGCCGTTCCGCGCGGCTGAAAAATTATAACGCCGGGACACACGGCCGGCACGGAATTTATATAATTCTTTATCGGTCACGGAAAATTGATAATCCACGCGTGTATCGCCGGAGACCGGCCGTCCTTCCCGGCGAGCTATTTAATATTAATTAAATATCGATTGTATTTCACCGGCGCAAATAATTCCTTCGGCATCGTCGTTTGGCTCATGTTCCCCTAGTGCCGCGATACCAGGCCGCACACAACCGTACGCTTAGTGCCGAGCATATCAGATTTGACGCGAGCCCGGGAATTAATGTAACGCACCGAGGGAATAATCGGTAAAAAATTTCATTTGTAATTTCCCGCCGCGAATTTCTGACAGCTCGCGGTTCGGCGAGCGGGACTCCACCAATCTAGATCCGCTGAATTAATCACGTAGTTTCACGAAGGTTTAATTTAATGGAACTTGCAAAGTAGTTCGGACATTTAATTTCTTAAAACGTAATCCGACTTTCTAGTTGGAATGCTGCGCGCGATAGCCAAGTTTATCGATCGCATTGTCGTTATAGACAAATTTCGGATTTTATGCAAAATAATTCTTTCCGTCGATTGAACAATATATCAGATTTGTATAATTTTCTTTCTTTAACGCTGGAACTAAATGATTGGTATCTCACTTTTCTTCTGTTATAAATCCTGACACCATAAACACGAATTTTCTTAGAAATTTTTATACGAATTTCTTCATCGTATATTATAATAAAAATCGTGGAAAGTTTAAATAAATCCTATGTTGTCGTTGTTATAAATCAATATACATTAGCCACGTTTAGTACTCGGTAGTTCTAGTGTTAATAATTTAAATAATTAAAATTTAACCGCTAGCTACGAATTTAATGTATTTTCTTTATAATATAAGAATTTAATAATAAAATAATAAAAGAAAAAAATAATAAGAGTATAATAAAAGAATATAATATAATATATTCTTTATAATAAAAAAATAAGATCTCCCTTAGCAAAAATCTTAAACAGTTCCTTATAAAATATATTAAAATGTATACATGTTGCATAAATCCGAAAAATGACAGCAAAGTAAAAAATAAGGAATGAAAATCAATGTTTGAGCAAATCACGTGACAAGTGGATTTAGCACGAATTTTTAGCTTTCGATGGCCTAATCCGCGAACACAGAGATTCGTACGAAAGTCCGAATCGGCTAATACCATTTCCGATTTCGGTAGACTCTTGACTCTCGAACGAAACGAATCGGGACAGTTGAAATCGTGCGTCGCCACCAGTTTCTCGCGCAATCGTAATCGAATTCATTCGTCGACGGGTCAGAAGCATTTGCTCCCGCCGGTTTTGCCGCCACCTGCGACTAACACAATTGGCCGAGTGTTTCGAAAACGTAGGAGACAACGTCGCTAGTCCGCAAATGGAATTATGTCGCGATCGACGACGGACTCCCGACGTTTCGATCGATCCCGTTGTCGTCGACGTCGACGACGTCGTTTTCGGTCGAATAAAATTCGCGGAATCACGGTAACCGCGAATTATCCCGACCCGGTTGGATTGTACATATACAGTCCGCGGCAAAACGACGGCACACTTTAAAATCAAGATTTTTATTTGTTTAATCTTCCAGTGAAGATTGTGTTTTTATACACACTTGCAAAACGCCGCTACAAATGTACACAAATGTAAGAAGAATTCTTACTGAGAAGAATTTTTGTGGAAATGAAATGCGAGAAAATGATCGCATATTTAACTAAAAATTATGTATAGCAATAAATCAACGAATGATATTTAATGTTTAATATCTTTTCGCTTCTTCTTTATATTTTATAACAGCTATCATTCTCTTTGACAAAGGTTCACACAGTTTCTTAATTGTTTCCTTTTCTCTAATTACACCCTCTCATCTTCAATATATTTTTTAAACTTTCACAGCTCTCTCAAGATTTCTCCAACAATTTTCAACGATATTAACGTCGGTCGACCTTGCTGGTCAAACAAAAACGTGGATTTTGTCTCGAGAAAAGTGCTCTAAAAATTTAATTTCTACTTCACCGTAGCACCCGACACCGATTTATAAAAACAGAACTTCGACTGCGATGTTAAGCGAATAAAAATCACTTAATTTTAAAGCGTGCCATCTTCCTGCCGTTGACTGTACGTATATACATCTAGGCGGCGCTGATATCAGCGTATAAAAACGTTTATACGAACAACTGCAGAGGTACTTCGTCCATTAATAATTCACTCGACGAGAATTTTAAACGAGAGAACGTCGTATCAGCTCCGGACCCCATAAACCCGGCGCGCAACTTTTATCCGGCAGGTTATTCCGCCTCGCTGGTAATAATATCAATGTAAATCAGGCTAGTAAATTCGAAGCGGGCCAGTGTATTTACCGTGGGAATTTATAATGTGGCTATTCTGAAAATTCCCCGAGATATCCGTTGTCGTGTCGAGGTCTCGCGGTCCGCTTGCTTCCGGTTACGCTGCTCGAGCTCCTCCGCTCGGTCGCTACGAAAACGACCGTCCTCCGGAATTTTTCAGAACTGAAATAATTATCGCGGTTCCTTCAAGCTTCGCGGACTTGTTCTGCCGCCATCAGGGAACACATATAATTCATACCGATTGGCTCTCTACTCATCTTGTTTGACGCTATAGCGAATCTCTAGAAGAAGAGATTCGATAGTAGAGCAAGTAGAATTGGATGACCATGGTCAGACGAGGGAATACTGATATTAATACGTTGTTATATTTCTTCGTTGGATTGTAATATTTAAAGGAGTCTCGGAACTTGAATTTTATCGCTGATATTAAAAGACCAGTAGCAATTGACTATGTAAAATCATTTCTTCAAGCAGGTGAAAGTAAAAGATTTTTTAGACGACTGTGAGACACAGAAATGAAATAGAAACAAATTGTTTCTTTTAATAATTTTTAATCAAAATTGGTGTAACAAAATTAGTATGTCCATCTCATGTCTTCAGAGTTTTACATTTCGGTTACTGCTTCTTGCAATAAACGCATAAAATCTATAGTCTATAGACATTAAAATTTGTTAAAACCGGTCTAAATGACTTAAATTTTTCTGCAAATTTATCTTATATTTACAGAAAGATTCAAGTAATTTAGACCAATTTTAAAAAAGTCACATTTTAAAAGCGTTGACTTAATTTTGTTACCCTCTTTAACCCTTTTCACTCGAATGGCGACTCTAAAGCGCCATTAAAAATAGCTACACCATTTTTCAAAATAATTATAACAATACCAGATCCGCTTATATTTAAAAAACTGTTAAAATTGTAAATATTGCACAAATCACAGTCCTATAAAATAGAAATACCGTAGGTCAGAAAACATGTTTCGGATTTCGAATTAAAATAGCTTCGAGTGCAAAGGGTTAACCCTCGGCAAAACAGCTCCGAAAACCCTGGTCTAAAATCTCGACGGTAAAAAAATTCTAAAATTCGGCTAGAATATTGCGCGTCGAAGCGTGTAACAACTCGTTCGGCGTCTTCTGGTTTCCGTATCGACTCGAAAGCTCGTTTGATAACGGGGAGTCGGTATCGCGGCGCGCGTTCGATACGCAATTTGTGCTCGATACTCGCTCAGGCTCGAGTTCTCACGCTCTCGGAGCGGCGATTCCGAGCATTTCGTCCGCGGGACGATTCGCCAGGGTTAATCGATGCAAGGGGACCATTCGGGTTCGCCGGATTCGGTTGGATTTCGATATCGCGACCGGATGCAAATGCTTCCATCGACCGACGCGGCAGCGGTCGTGTCGATGTAACGGCGCTCCGGGGGGAAGGGTGGGGGGAACGAGGACGGCGAAAGCAGCGGTGCCGATAAACCTGCTTCGTTTACGAGGAGAATGATATCTAAGGTGGCACAAGTTCGCCGTTATTTATTAGACCGGCGTAAAAAGCCTTGGCCGATAAATCTGCTCCTTTACGGTCCGGGGTTTACGACGCCGGCCACCGTAAAATTAGCTATTAAAATTAGCCGGCCGGTTTGCTCGAAATTAATCGGGCACGGGCGTCAAGAACGCCGCCTGGAAAACGGACCGACGAACTCGAAATTTTCCCGAGCAATCTCTTTCGGTCCACTATTTTCTCCTCTCTCTCTCTCTCTCTCTCTCTTCGCGGGCCTGTTTGCCACTGCGATCGACAATCGGTTCGTTAGAGTCGCCAGGGGAAATTTGATGGTGTCACCGGTCCCTGTCCGGCTTTCTCCGTTGGAGCCCTGTCATTCGATTAGTGGAACGGCAGGTAATTCCTCGTGTAACACCGGAACGGAAATGTAGAATGAAATTTTTCGATACAAGACTTCGTTTGCCCTGGAATCGGCTTTGATTCGATGGTTGCGCCATGATGAACCCGGCTTCTGCGGGCTGGCCATCGGTGAATCGTTCTACCGGCGTTTTTGTTTCCAAATGTTGCCGGACATCGCCTGGCTTTTTTTCGGAGCCTCCCATGATTGAATTCCCGGAGAAATGGGATTTGCTCGGCGCAGGTGTTCGATTAATTAGGATTGAAGCACCGCGGTCAGGCGCGCGAATATCGCCGGCATTGTACTGTTGTTTCATTTGTTCGAGCCTAGTGTCAAACAGATCCTAAAACCGCCATACGGTAATGTTATTACCGATGAAAGCCGGATAAGTAGAATCGGACGGCCACGGTCGGACAAAGATACATCGCCAGAGTCGTAATGTCACTATCTTTAATCTGATTGGCAAGAAGACCCCTGGTGAAAGAGTGACAGTTCCAGCCTTGTGGATGCGTGCCCAAGTAGAACTAGACTGGTTTAGTCAGACGAGCCATTATTACCGGAATCATAGTGTCACCACCCTCTCTTTAATCCGATTGGCAAGAAACTCCCGAAGAAGGGCTGACAAACTCCGCTAAGTACCATGCGGGTGAGTAAGTAGAAATATACAGCCACGGTCAGACAGTTAGAAACGTATCGAAAAGGGGACATTTAATTGGTACAATGACCAGAATATAGATAATCCTTGATAGAGAATCAAAATGTCTGTCCATGGCCAACCTTTTCTACTTAGTGCACTGGAAATATGCGGAATACTTCAGAAATTCATAGAGCTAGAGATGTCAAATATCAAACTCGCGTAACTTTTCACAAAGCATTCATCTGTCTAAACAGTTGGAGAAAATGTTCACAAGTTTAACGCTAGTACAGCCGAGCACTAAACGCGACTAATCTAATATTATTTTGTAACGGTAACAAGACTGGATTCGTTTGAATATCCTACGATTTTTGTAAAACTATGGGAGAAAATTAAATATTCACGATGCGTGGTTCCCCACGACTTTAAATGCATATTTCTTGTACGTGCCGAAAGATAATTATTTGATCGGACCTCGAGGATTAATAACTAAAGGTCAGATGACGGGCAGTTCGGGTATCATCCCTTGCGTGACAAAGTAATGCCTGAATCCTCTTGGGCCCTGCATGCTTAATTCCCACCGCAACACCACCGTGCCAACCCCAACGCGACTCAGCACTCGTCTCACCCCAGACCGCAAGAAATCCCCTAAAACCACAATCCCCGTGGTCGATTCGCCGCGGCTGCAGTCAGACTTAAATACACCCACCAGCCACGTGAAATAACCATCTGATATTCGCCGGAGGCGTTAGTCCAATCGCCGTGTAACGATCCCACTTTGTTTCCATTGACGAACAACCGTCTAGGGAGCTGAATGTGCCCATCGGAGCCTATAATCCCTAAGTAGTATCCTGCCGCGTGGATTCGCGTGACAGTCGAACCGCCGCTGCGTCGATCGGATCGCCGTACAATGATTCTGTTTCCATTGACAAATCACGTCACTCGAGCTCCCCGTATAATAGTCCTGCGTGATAATCCGCGTGGCTGACTCTTGCCCGACTAATTCTACTTCAGGAGAAGCCCGTCGCGCAAGTCCGCCCTGGAACTGCGCTCGAGAAGTTTACCTCCGTAATACTGCTGCAGCAACAATTATTACTTACCCTGCGTTAACTTGTAGAATTATTAACGACGGTCCAATTATTGTATAACAATCTCGACTTTTAGTTAACGGCCGAATATCGTGCGGAGGCAGACCGTGTTACACGCTTTTCGGAGTGGTTCTACTAATCTCTAATGGAACTGTTAATTGTTAAGCAATAAACGGAGATATTTAACAGTTATTTTTTAACTCTTTAGAACCAAATGGTAATATAGGCGGGTATTAAATTGCTAAGATAGATTGACGAGAGTATAGATAATCCTGGATAGAGAAGCAAACTGTCTGCCCATGGCTGACCTTTTCTACTCAATGCGAAATACGCGGGATATTTCAGAAATTTATAGAGCTAGAAAGAAATGTGAAATATCAAACTTGTCTCTTTTCACAAAGCATTCATCTGTCTAAACTGAGAAAATGTACATTGGTTTAATGCTAAGACTACCGAGCCCTAAACGCGACTAATCTATATTATTTTATAACGATGACAAGAAGTTGCGCCAGAAAAAGTACAGCTCGAGATCAAATGAATTGCGTGAACTCAAATATACAGCATCACGAAGCAACTACGCTTTACCTGGATCAGGTGGTGCAGGATGATGACACCGTGGCAAGGTCCAACGCCGCGAATCCTCTCGCCGTATCACGCGGAGCGTATCGCGAGGGCAGATTGCATTAGCGGCGAATCTTGCCTCTCATCATCGGAAATGATCGCGGCCCGTCCCTGTTGACAGATAATGCGAGGCGAGAGCGTAGGGCCCGTATCACGGCGGCGGCGGTGCCGCGGGGAGACCGAAACGAAGGAGTTTCGTAACTAGTTTCCCCGCGGAGCGCGGCGCATGTCCTACGGACGGGAACAATGCCGATACACGTACACGCCGTGTGCACCAACACGCCGCTGGGCCGTCGCCAGAGAGAGGCCTGCACGTCGGAGTTACGACAATATCCCGAACTTACCAACGGCGAACTTTCGGCGAAGAGACAGACGGAGAGAATGAGAGCAGCTTGCGGGGCCGGGCGGCTGCGTTGACGCGTCGCCGTCAAAGGAACCGACGGCGACCGCCTTATGGATGCCGAGGGAGGCCGGGAAAGAACCGGAGGGAAAGAGAGAGCCCACTCCCCTGCCCTCTCGAGCCCCTGTACGACGACCCTCCTCGATAACATTTTACGACGTGATTTTTTCTCGCCACGGTGTGATTGGGTAGTTAGCGATAGCCAGCGAGTCTGCCAAGGTAAATCCATTAGTGTCTGCTCTCGTTCTACAACAGAGAATATAGCACGTTCGACGATTCCTCTCGTCCGGTATGGTTTATAATTGGACCGTTTATTTTGAAACCGGTGCGAGTCCATTTTGTGAAAAACATGAGATATCGCATATTTTCTGATTAATTTAGCGTAGATTTTTTATTTTAGCTAGTTAATATTTAACCCTATGCACTCGAAGTCATTTTAACTGTAAATCTGCTTTTCTGGCTTATAGTATTCCCATTTTATGTGGCAAAGTGCATTTTATGCAAATGAAATTGATTCTTCTAACTCATACTAACAGTTTTGCTTCTAACAACTCTTTAAAGCTAAATTTTTGTTAGTACAAACATTATTTTGGAACGTGATAGAATAATTTTAATTTGAAAAATGCGAATGCTTTGTTCAATTGAAAATTGCCCAATAAGAGAAGGTGCGTGGCGATTTATTATGAAAGTGATGTATGAATTGTTGTGATGTTGTAAAACAATGTAGAGAAAAGTAATAAATTTATTTTACACGAAATGAAACGAGAGAATTTCGTTTCAGCAACAAATTCGTAAAACACAGTTCAAAAACGGGTAAGAAAAAACATTAATGGAGGAAAGGCAAACCTGGCTGAAAATTTGTTGCACAAGGTTTTGCAGAACCGCGCCGTATACTATTTTATATAAAACTTCAATTGACTAATTATGGAGATGGAGTAGGTCCATTTAAGCCCGTAATTAATATTATTTTAGTTACATTCGTCCAAAAGAAATTTATATAATCAAATTACACATTGATAAAATAGTTGTAACATTGTCAGACTTGACATAATAAAAATACATTTTTGAACTGACTAATATATCAACCTTTAATTTTCTCGAAAAAAAAACAGAAAATGGACTTGCACAACTTTCAAAATAAAAATTGTCTGCATCAATTACAAAGCATAGAAGCCCTGATCTTCTTCCATTTGTTAATAATTTGAATAACTTCAAATTAATGCTTCGACGTCCTTAGCTTCTTTTAATCTGTTCACTGCTTTAAATTTCGCCTACCGATTTTTAACACAAATGCATAAAATCCGCAGTTTAATAACGACTGCTGTACCGGAACGGCGTCCTGGAATTTATTCGCTCTCAGTAGAATAGGACAGCCGCGGTCGGACAGAACGATGTCAATACTGTTCCATTGCACGCTTCAACAATACAGGAAACATTGAATAAAAGACAAACGGCGGAATTAATTTTGATTTTACCGCATTTATTTACACGCGCGATGGAATAGGGACGAGATCGCGAGGAAATGGACAGAAAATGCAGCCGGAGAGTGTTCGATACAGACTGCAGCTTTTGCATCGAAGATTCAGACCGATCGCCCCGGTGTCCCTCAGAATTGGAAACTGTGGATCTGCGTTGCTAATGCTTTCTCGGCATGTTCCCGAGTTCCGCGGCCGCTTATAAGGTTGTCGAGTTTGCCGCGGGTCCGCATACGAATTTCCTAACGCAGTGCCGCAACGTAGAAGTAACGCCGATGCGCGATATTAGGTTGCCGAGTGTTCGGATGATAGGTCGCCCGTAGTTCCCACGCCGTTCGCGGCAGCCTTTGCGAATGAAACCTGAAAAATCGTCTTTAGAAAGCGGCCGCGTCTCTCCGCCGCGACGCGCGAAAGGAACCTCGTAAAACGGGGCTTCGAAATTTGTTATCGGAAGCACTCGCCGGCTACGAGCTGCAAGAAGGATCCTTTTACCGCCCGCAAATTCAGATGATCAAGTATTTCGACCATAATGAAGCGGCGTTTTCGCTACGCCTGTTGCAAAACTAATTCCCGACTATTCAAAACTGCGGGGCGGCTCCAGCTTTTGATCAAAATCTGATTGCATCGCTTTTTCTCGTCGACGACTCTTTCAATTTTTGATGAATCGTTTTACTTGGATTCGTAAATGTTCCTTCGTCCGTGGTCTGGAATTCTTTGTTGAATTAATAATTGATTCCGGTCACTGTGCGTTGACTTTTTAAATTTACTGTGGGATAGAAATAGTCTGTATTGTTTGCAAGAAATAAAGATGTAACGCACTTGTAATTATTTAAAGTAGTGTAATCTAGACCATAATTTTTAACATTTTTTTTGTTACGAGATTATTAGAAAAAAGAATACACATTTTTGTATGGGATTATTCCGCATATTTTTCTCCTATATTTAAAGAATGTACGCGATTAGTTTAATATAAAATTACTGATTTTTTTACGAGATACAGTCTCTTACGTTGAAAATAAAAAATGTGGCGTTAATGATCGATTTGCTTTTTAAAAGTACAGTCAATAATGTTTTAGCAATGATCAAGTATTCGTCCCAGAATCTCAAAAAAATATTAAATAGAGTTGAGAGTACACTATCTTTTTAATACTGAAATTAATCTAACGTTACACTGAAATTGTTTGTATTTACTATTCCGCAATCACGCAACTAAATGGAAAACAAGAGAGCCTCAGATAAAATAACGCTCGCGGCCCCAAAAATCCCAGCTGTCTAACGATTACCCAAAAAATACGAACGCTGCAAAAAACCGAAAAAAAAAACAGTGGCGACATAAACCCAAAGTTTGCGGCTGTTTGACACCGTCGAAGCGGCTCCTCGCTGTCCGCGAGGCCGCGCGTGATAGTCGGACGCGGATTATTCTTCCCGTGGATTCTTGTTTCCCTTTTCCGTCGTCCAGGCGAGCGCCAGCGTCAGCGTCGAAACGCAATCTACGAGCGTTGACAAGCAATGATGCCGGCAAATATTTTCGCAGCCGTTTACAACGGCCGGTCCCATGGGCGGCGCGTCCACGTCGACGGATCGCGCCCGGCGAACGAGACGCGCGATCGAATTAAAAAACGCGCGCGCACGGCAAATTAAGATGGACAGCGCGTTGTTTCCGTGCGCGATCTCAACCGGTCGTATTAACCGAGAAAAACAGCCGACTACCGTCGACCTGGCACCGCAGCCACGCATGGGGTTTTAACGGCCGCCCCGTGTTCCCATTCCTGGCTGATGAAACCGCGCCGGATAGCGAGAAGATTCTACTTATTCACATTTCTTTCCGAGAACTCTACCCCAAATTAATATACAGAGGTATTTCCCTTCGGACTCGCGGGAAAAATTCTCGGTCATTTGTTCTTTTCTGGATTTTTCTACGTTGAATTATACGACTCTCGTTTGTTCAAATTTTCGGCTGCCGAGACATTTTTTACGGTTCCCGTGTATTAGTGGAAATATTTTGCACGTCGACGCGCTGGTAATTTGTTTTCTAGATTTCGCATTTAATTGAATCGATGCGAACGCGATTGCGGATTGCTTAATCGTCGGCATTATAAATGTAATTTATGTTTAACAAGGTACACGGGGTTAAGCAAAATAATTTAAATTGTAATTGAGTACGGGATTTTGTTTAAATAATACCGGCGTGCGCGTGATTGCGTTATTGGGAAGGGGAGCACGCTTTTCGTGATTTGCCGAGTAAGTTGCTTTTAATGAGATATCGTTCTGATTGTCTAAGGGTCTGTACAGCAAATTCATTTTATACTGTGTCTGTTTTATAAGTCATACTGTTCGGATCAACGTGTTATTATTAATCGTTTTATTCTTTCTACTTCTGATCAGGCAGTTGAAAATTAATTAAGTAGAATTGCAAAAGCATGGTCAGACGCAATTTTTACCAGCACTTTGTTCATATTGAATTAGGGCAGAAGTGAGCGAGAGACACCCTTATCGTTAGATTAAGTAGTAAGAGACACCGATGGTCAGACACATCGCTATCTTTAAAACCATATTTACCTGTCTCATAATTGCTGTCCCCTCTTTTGTTTCGATTGATTAATTTACCTCTCTCTAACCAAAAATTTTTCTTTCTTCAACCAAATATCTCCTCGCTAATGACGATTTTAATATCCTTCAAGAAACATTGTTTATCCATTTAATCTTTAAGCCACAATCTCAATATACTCTCTTATACACTCTATTTCTTTCGTGCACTTATGTGCGTTGCTAATAATCCTGTAGAAGTCTACACAGCGTTCAATTCAAACTGAAATTTCTAATTACAGTGCAACAATTATACTACAAATTCGATGCACTTAAGATCAAAATGACTACACGAAGCACCACAGTATAAAACCACCTAAGAACATTTTACGATCATTGTTATCTTCTCTTCAATCTACTAAAATTAATCAAAGAAGATTTTTACTTAATTTTTATTTAATAAAGCCCTTTATTTCGCATAAAAATCCGCGGTCCAGTGAAAACGATCACAAAAATAAAATTCGGAATTGCCTCGAAAAAACAGTCCTTCCATCTCAAACGAACGTAACTCTGACGGTTCGTAAAAACCGTATCGAAAAAACCGTTGGCCGGTTCGAAGGGCAGGTTTCGCGAGCGTCGATTAAAGGGCGCGGGTTATCGGCACGCGGTAACCCTGTTCCTTCGGTCCGTTCTCCTTTAAAGCATCGGATCGACCAGCCGCCGAGGGAAAACGAGAACGAATGGAAGGCGGACCGATTGTTGACGTCGGCCATCGACGACCCCAATCAACCGATTAACGTTGCCACGTCGATGTCGGCGTTATCATCGTCGTCATCGTGATCGTCGGCTGCACGTCATCGTCGCCGGGGTTGCGCGTACGTGGTTGATCGCCGATGGGGTCGGCTGCGTCTTCATTGTGGTGGTCGCGTCCGTGAATACACCCTCGGGCCGGTAACAACCGGGCTGGCAGCGCAACATAATATATTCCCGATCCGGTGGCTCGGCGTTCTAAAGGTGACTATTAAGTTGTGGTCGGCTAATTTACGATCCCGGCAAATGGACGTCGGGTTTAGTGGACGCGACTTCGATCCACGGTCCCGCGGACCGGCGTCGCATTTTCTCCCGCACGGAAACGCCGCGGGATGCTGGGATCGCGGCGGAAAAATAGCAGAGATCGTGCGGCATTAGCAGCCGACAAGATGGCACTCCGATTGGTTGCGAAGCGGTAGAGGTAGAGGTAGAGACGATTGGGAAATTCTTTGGTTAATAGTATCCAGGAGTCCGGCTTCGACTTCTCGGCAGCGAATTGTTATTCGAGACGAGTGGACGATAACAATAGCAGTCGCAACGTGCCGCCACAATGAACTCTGCTAGGCGGATGTAGAATTAGTATTGGCATTCAAGTAGAAGCGGCATCGTGGATTCATTTGGCAATGGGAACAAAGCGTTGTCAACTAGAAATGCGTAATTGCTTTAGGCACAATTAGGCAGGGACTGGGATATAGCGATCGTGTTATGCCTATCGGCTAAAGTCGGATCTCGGCCATATTGGACATCCGGTGGTCCGGTCGTCGAGCATAGTCGACGTAGTACCGAAAGGGTCAAGATTGATCCCACCTGGTTATCAAGTTAAAATCGTGGCAATCCAACCCTTGAGATGTATGTTTTTTAGTGACGTAACATTAACTTGTTTTATGCCAAGGAACGATCATAGACGCTTTATTAGCTGTTCCATTGGATACAATTTTAATTACGGAACTGTGCAGTCATTAGAAGCATCTATTTTTGGACAAAAGCGTCCGCGAAAGCAACTGTAGAACAGTAGTAAACAATCCCACGTTACATATCCATTTCAGTCCTCGATAATCTAGCATCCGAGGGAATATTCTCACTCAGCTTCGTAATTAACTGTTCGATAATAGGTTGACATAACCCAGAGGCGGTATTATGAAATTCCTGATGTTCCTGGGCACTCGTTAAAAGGATCTGCCTCGCTTTCGATTCTGTAATCAATTCTACGTTACCGTATCGCTGGACGAGCATCCCGTCGAAAATTCTCTCACCCCCGGGCCCGTAATTAACCATTTGTCGGCAGGTTCGCGTCAACACCGAGTGTCCACATTGCCTCGAGATCGACATCGCTGTGCAGCGATCTGTCCGACCCAGAAATCCGACTCGCCCGGATCTCCTAAATGAAAAGGCCGCTTTGATGCGTCGCGGTGGCTCAAACCTTTCGGCAGCCTAAAAATGTTCACGACGGGCTTTCATACCAAACTTCTGCAAACAGAGTGGGCGGAGAGGAGAGCCCGAAGAAGGGCAAGGACGAGGAGGCGAAAGAATCGGGAGAGATGGAACGAGCGTCGGGAAAACCGACGGAGATCGACGTGGAAACGGCCGATCCTCGAACGAAGATACGCGAATAGGAAAGTCGGCTGGACAAAACTCGGCAAAGCTTGGCAAAGCACGACGAAGTGAGAACAAAGTGAGAACAAAGTAAGACAAAGTAAGACAAAGTGAGACAAAGTGAGACAAAGCGTGAGAGAAAGCGAGACAATGGGAGTCGATGGAGGACGTACGAAGAGTCAGCCCGGAAGAGCATCTCCGTGGACCGATCGGTCGATGGTCCAAAGTCGACTGTCGGGCCGCAGCGGTCGGGTGCTGGCGGCGTCGCGACGCTTGCGCCGCAGGTCTCGCGACTCCGTCAGACGGCGCCCCGACGCTGGTATCGTCGGACGGACCGGTCGGTCGGGCCACCAGTCGGTTGAGTCAGCAGCCCTCTCCCTCTCTCTTCGTCTCCGTTGCTCTCTCTGCCGTTCTCTCTCGGTTCTCCTCTCTCCCCCACCTGGAAGTCCCGCGCGCGTGTACACGGAGGGGCCACACACTTCCTCGGCGGGGCGGCGGTGTGGGTGCCCGTCGACGCACGCACACAGGGTCCGGCGGGGAATCACGGGCTCGTGGCGGGACCCGCCGCGCGTCGGTGTGGACCGACGTCGGACACGCGCACATGCACGCCCATTCTCTCCTTTCTCCGTCGCGCGCCCTCCCGACATCCTGCGAGAGAGAGTCTCTATCCGGCGAACGACACGAGAGGGAGTCCGAGTTCCTCGCGGAGTCCCTCGCGGCTGCAGTGCGTTCCCAAACAGCCACGAGAGAGCCTCGAACGTGTCCGCACGCACGCACGCACGCGACCGTCAGCTCCGGCTCCAAAGGGGCCGCCTCGTGGCCCTTCGATTCCCGAAAAAGTGACGGCCGCGAGAAACGCCAGAGAACTCCTCGCGCAGCCTTCGTCGCGAGAACGTCCGAGGACCGCGACGACGAGCACGACGTCGACGACGACTAGCACGACCACCAAGAGACGTCGTCGCCGCTTCTCTCGATCCCTCGATCCTCCTCCGGGACGGAACGCTCTCTCGTGCACCCGTGTTTCCCGCGCGTGTGCCGCGAAGGATCGTGCTAGGACCTCGTGACACAGGACACGTTGCATCCGGAGGATCTGCGACGCGGAATCCGAAACCTAGGCCGAGCCCGATGGCCCGAAATTGACCCGGCGGTGGCTAGCGAACTGAGATGCGTCGATGGAAGCGGTGTCGGGGATCGCAGGCTCGACGGCGCAGCTAGCAGCGTGACCGAGACTCGACGAGCAGCTCGGAGGACCATCGGAAGATCGGCGAAAGTGGTGGCTAGGTCGCCGGCGGGGAATCGATGACCGTCGAGGATCGCTGATCAGCTGACTGGTGCTAAGTGGTGCGCGAGGACTCCGAGCGCGTTCAAGCTGGTGCGTCCTGTTGATCTCGAGGACGTGGCCCAGGGGCGTGTGTCCGCCTGTGACTCCCGTGTAAATAGCTGTACATAGCCCGAGGATCCCCCTTTTCACACCCAACGAGAGCCCATCCTCCGATCGTCCACGTATCCGGCAATCCGCGAGTTCGGAGGAACGGAGATCCTTGTCTCGAGGTCGGGACGCTTAGGTGTTTAGACGGTCGGCGTGTATAAAGACGTTGTACAGATCCAGATCCATAATTAGTCGAGTTCGCTTTTCGTCGCGAGTGTCTTCTTCGTGCGTGGCGTCCGAGGGACAGCCGGGGGAACGAACACGGCAGCGTACCGAGAACACAATTCGCGAAGAAGCAAGTCGGAGCAGTACGGGTATCCAGCGCTTTAGCCTTTTTAGCAGCGGCGGCGCGATAATTAAGTAGCTCCGCGGCCAAGCGTTACGAGCGTTCGCGACGTAGTGCCGCGCGTAGAAATCACACATACTCAATACACACATACACACACGTAAACACACACGTACACACGCGTACACTGAAATTCGTACACTAACGTTAGGGGAGAGGAGGGGAAGAAGGTCGGTTGACGAGGAACTCGTTCGGACAGGGGAGTGACACGCGTGCGACGCGCTTCCGTCGCTTTTTCGTCGCGATTCCGTCGCGCTTCTGTCGCGGGGAACGATCCGATAAATCTCGGCGATCGACACCGATCGCGCTTAATTCTCGAGCGAGCCGACTCCTCGATCCGGCGGTTTAATCTAAGCGGGTGGGTAGAAAAAAGGGGGACCAATTTTTCACGGTGATTCGCAATCTCTGTCTCTTCCTTCTCCTCCGTCTTTTTCGGTCGGCTGTGTTTCTCTCTCCGCCTTTCTGCCTTTTATCTTCTGAATCCAGCCGGCCGGCGTGGTGCGGCTCCGCTCGGCTCAGCTCGGCTCGGCTCAGCTCGGCCCGGCTCGGCTCGTCGCGGCGTGCCGGACTTTCCATAAATCACGCCGCTCTTTCTGTATTAACTCCGTCATCGTGAGCCAACCGGCGAATATACGAGCAAGACTCGCGACTCACGCAAGCAATAAATCAACGGACCAGCGGGCTCGCCTGGCCGAGGAACGATCCCGCTGTCGGAGTCCTCAGGTTCGAGCGAGCTGGTTCGAGCACGGTAGCTCGAGCGAGGTGGTTCGGGCAAGCTAGTCGGCAGCCGTGTAACAGGTAGACGCGTCTCTTTCCGTCTACCTCCGTCGTCGATCGAGGCAAAGTCGCGCAGAAAGAGAAAGAGAAAAGAGAAAGAGAAACAGAAAGAGAAAGGAGAGAGAGAGAGAGAGAGAAAGAGAGAGAGGGAGGGGGAGAGAGAGAGGAAGCAAGGGAGCAAAGGAGCACTCTGTTCGGCGGAGGATGCGATCATCCTGAAACGGGCATGACGCCCCTGGCCTCGAGATGCGACGAGACCACCACCATCCTGCTGCTGCTGCTACTCGAGCTGGCGCCCGGTGCACGGTGTTACTCGCGCGCGGCCACCACGTCCGCCTCGACTTCGTCGAGATAGCATCAACAGTGGACGGCGAGGGTGCGAGTGATGCCTCAGCTCGGCAGCATTATGACCATCGACGCCGGTAGTCCGACAACGGCAGCAGGGTCCAGCAACGAGCTCGAGGAGAACATGACGTGGTCTCGACCGGCCGGCGGCTCGACGTCTTCCTTGAACGAGGCCCACACCGTCG
Organism: Augochlorella aurata; assembly: GCA_028455555.1. NCBI lineage: Eukaryota > Metazoa > Arthropoda > Insecta > Hymenoptera > Halictidae > Augochlorella > Augochlorella aurata. The sequence continues at coordinate 5,514,244 of CM052153.1, read as the reverse complement.
GAGGCGAGACCCACGCCAAGCATCATCGGCAAGGCGGCGACGACGACCGGCAGCTGCTGACCAGCCGGCTGCTGCGTTTAGCTACCGCGAGCATCGGGGACCCCGGGACCGCGATTCCTGGCGGCGACCAAGGACCAAGCGAATCCGCCACCACCGCCAAAGGGAACAACACCGAGGAGACCGTCTCGCTGGGCCAGGACACCGCCGATAGGATCGGCTGTGCCTGCACCAGGCTCGGCTTCGGGACGAGGACCGGCGACGCTGATCCGGACGACTCGTCCTCTTCATCTTCATCCTCCTCTTCCTCTTCTTCCGGGCTGTCGCCGTTCCTGGGCGAGCTGGTCTCGAACGAGACCGACCAGCTGGAAGCGGCCGGCAGCGGTGAGGGGAGCACCATCGGCCTGGACGCCACCACCGGTGCGATCGGTGTCAGTAGCACCACCGACAAGGAAGACGCGCAAGGACTCCGCGAGCTCGAACTGCTGTTCGGCCTGGGCGGCATCATGGAGGACTTCGGGGGCCCGTTCAACTACTCGTTCAACCAGAGTCTGCCGTTCCCGTGGAACAGCAGCCACTACAACGAGAGCTATATCGTGTACGGCGAGAGCATGTACCCATCCGGCTACACCCTGCCGCACATCATTCTGGCGTCCGTCCTCGCCACGCTGCTCATGATCGTGATCGTCGTAGGCAATATGTTGGTGATCATCGCGATCGCCACCGAGAAGGCGCTCAAAAACATTCAGAACTGGTTTATCGCCAGCCTGGCGGTCGCTGACTTCTTTCTCGGGCTGGTGATCATGCCGTTCTCCCTCGCCAACGAGATCATGGGCTACTGGATCTTCGGGTACTGGTGGTGCGACATTTACTCCGCCATGGACGTGTTACTGTGCACCGCGAGCATCATGAACCTCTGCCTGATCAGCCTCGATAGGTTCTGGAGCATCATTAAGGCCGTCACTTACCTGAAGAAGAGGACGCCCGCCAGAGCAGCTCTCATGATAGCCCTCGTTTGGCTACTCTCCGCCCTCGTCTGCATACCCCCGTTGCTCGGATGGAAGAGACCCACCCCCGAAGAAGAGTACCCCAAGTGCAAGGTGAGTTTTATTTTATTACGGCGAGTCCTCGCGGCCGGCGTCGCACAGAGTCCTCTGGCTGGATCGATCGAAACCGCAATTTCGCTCTTTCGAAGGCGGAGATCGAGTTTGGATAGAGAATATCGTGGCCGACGATACCGTGTGCAACCGCTCGCTGCACCCGGCCGGCTCTACACGCGAAGACACGTGCACTCGACGCCCGGCGCACGATTAATGTTTAAAACACAATTTTCCTGGTCGACCTGCCGCCAGTTAATTATTTCTTGGGAAAGCCGGATGACGCGCGTGATGGTGACAGCTCACTCGCATTTTATGGGAATTTCTAAAAATAGTCCGACCACCTTATCGCGCGTACAATGGAGAATGTAGGCCGTCTACTTTCCGCTGTTATACCGATTGTTGCGTCGAATTATTGAGAACCTTCGAGTTAAGATCAAGTTGCTCTAGAGAAATATCGATGACATTAGCTAGCGGTGTCGATTACAGTGGCCAATTACTGTGCCTTTGTTTCGTTTTCGGGCACAAGTAACTTTATATTTCTCGAATACGACATGTTACATCTTTTCCAAATTTTTATTTTGTTTAATTTTGAATTAAACAATTCACGTTCGCAATTATACAATATTCATGACAATTCTCATCTTAATTCATCAATTTTTCCAAACATACTCCGTGTAGATTTATATTAGTCTTTCAATTGTTTCTAATGTAACAGCCGTTTATTTAATTGAATTGCTGCAATTGTCTAATCGTGTGATTTAAATACCCCTTGTCAAAATGACAACCGCAGGTCGAAGGTTAATACGCTTTATTTGATAGAAATAAAGTTAATTCCACCGGAAAGCAAAGCAAAGACACAGCCATTAGTCACCCCACAGTATCCGACTCCACCATTCTACACAATATTCAAAAACATTTCTCTTTTATTCCAAAACAATGATTAATATTATTCTAACCACGAGCGATTTTATTTAGTCAATTCGTCGATCAAAGATTGTGGATCATTTCGCGTTTATAGCATTCGCACATTTCCACTCCTCTTCTAGAATAGAACAGTCTGGACTTCTGCTCCTCCCACTTTCTAGAAAACGGTCAACGATCAGTCCCATTTGCATAAAGATCCATAGATCCACTCTGAAGTAAGACCCGATTGCATTAAAACGTCGAACGGCAATGACCAAAGGCCGAGGATCTCCGGTAACTATTTCCGAAGAACGGGTTCGAATGCCGGTTCTTACAGCAGGAACGGGATCAATGGAGGCCTGAATTGGTTCGAGAAGGTCGAATCTATCGATTGATTGCCGCGAACGATTGCCAGGGTCGTGATAGAGCCGAATCTAAATTCATCGGACGGAGTCTCGGGTTTCTTCGCCTCGGTCACGAAAGGTTATAGGATAAGGTTGCAGGGAAGGCACTTGGCCGTGATAGCGGAGCCTTAGATCCATTCTGTGTAATTCCTCCGGCGAGTGCGCGTATTATCTAGGATGATCCGGGAGTTTGAAGCATTCGATTAACCGGCTGACGTTGATTCTATTTTCTAATCGATAAAAGCCACTCGGTTTTCTATGTCGACGTCGTCGTTCCGCTCGGCTACGGGGCGTTCCTAATGTTGCAGGATTGTACCGGACGATTCTATGAACGCGGTCGCGCCGTAGTTCCAGGCTGGATGGCTCTAGAAAAAACATGGGAATCGAGATGGATGCCCTATCGGGTCACCGAGCGCTGGATATCGACACCGTTGCGGGACGGCGTTGAATTCTGTTCGTTCGTTGTCGAAACGACGGTGCGTTTCTCTTTTCGGATCACGGGATATCCTATACGACATCGATGGGGATGCGGGAGCATTTTTCCGATCCGAGGCTCTGCTTCTTTATTTCTGAATCCTTTTTATTATCAAACACTGCCGATAGTTGCGATTATAAAAATAAGACTTCTATAGAATTAATTTAGAATTTATAGAGGTGTAAGAAAATCGTCTGAACACGGTCTGGGATATTGCCTGGATCAGTTTTTAATTTTTCAATTGATCAAATAAAATCTTTGCTTGGAGATCATCAAACTACGTGATGTATACATCTAGCAATCTGTTAAAAAATTCCTAGAGTGATCAGTGTAATTAATAATCTGTAGGAATGACTTCGATCTGCTCTAAAAGCATAAGAATTTAAAATCTATTTCCAACCGATTGCTGCAGCAAATAATAGATAGCACGTACAATGATATTTTTATTTAACCCTCGGATGGAAATTTATATTTGCATCTATACAATTAACGATGTTTATGACGATTGGCAGCTTTCTTAATAAATTTTACAACAAATATTTTTAAAGCCACTTAGTCTAAACCTAATGGTTTCTCTAATGTTCCCAGTGCAATAGCAACACACTCGGTCAACATGACCTCAGTCCGGGAATTGAGTAGTGGAACCGCTGCGAACTATTTTTCGTAAAACTGTTGGCGAAGCCCGAGCTCGAGGAGTCGATCGGTGGAAATATCAAGAAGTCGTGTTACTAAAATCAGTTTTCGGGACCCCGAATCCGAGATTCGGCCACTTTTGAGTCCCGCGGTATAAGCAATTTCAAGTCAGAGTATTTTCACAGTATATCCTGTGGTAGACATTCGAGGAGGGCAGGAACAGGATGCGGCTGAGAGGAGCGAGAGGAGAGAGAGCAAGAGAGACCGGACGGTTGCCTTTTATGCAGCGTTGAAACCCACCCTTATCCTGAACCCCTCGGAACCAGCTTACGTTGCCCACTACAAAACGCCGTCCAAGATTGGATTTCTATGCCCGACAGTTCGATGCACGTAGCTGACTCGCGCAACTTCACGGCGTTTCCGTTTCCCTCCCATTGCCACGTTTCTCCTTTTCCCGTCACTTTTTCGGGACTTTCTTCCACGTCCTGGCGATCTCTGACTTGAAAACGAACCGGCAACCGTCCCCAAAAGCGATTCAGCCGCGAAGAAGCCGGGATTCTTTCGCCGCGAGGTTTATGGTCACTATCGATCTCGTTGTTCGCTGCTAATTGGAGGGCTGCCGGGGCGTCGCGCTCCTCGGACGCGCTCCTCCGTTTAATTAACCCCCGCGCGCCACTGGAACCGGCGAACTTCCGCGATAGCTTTTTCGGAACGCCGATCGTTGCACCCATGGACGTTAAAAGAGGTCTGCTGGGAAATTCTGCCCTGGGCGAGCCGGGTTTCTTCGGCAAGTTTTACAGCAGCCGTCATAAATTCCGCACGATGGATTTGAGTTCCGGTCTTATGCATATATCGTGTACCTGTTACTTATTTGCCCCGTTTGTTCGCGAACTTTGAACTGACAATGTTATCCACTGAAAATGTTATTCTATTGTAGTTGGGATTATTTTCTGAAATTTGCGGTTTCTTTCTTCTGAAATCCTGGGGAGTTTGATCAAGAGATAATTACGCGGGTTGAATCGTCGAGGTATCGTAATGAAAAGAGAAGCTGGTTGACGGAGAACGGGCGGAACAGCTCGCGGGATAAGCTTATCGCGTTAAGTCGGGCGTGTTGACTGAAGTCGGCCGTAAGTTCGCGCGAGATACGTCTGCTCGCGAGCGTGAAAGCCGAGCGGAGCGGCGCGGGTCTCGGCTCGGCGCGGCGCGCGCCATTAAGCGGTCGCATCCGTGCCACGGATACATGTAATGCAAGAATAATGGCCCGTGTCGCGGATCTAATGGTTTATTAAGACGGCTCGCTATCTACCTCGCTTTATTAGGGACTGTTGATGCCAGCCGTGCCTCGTCCCCCGCCGCGCCGCCCCGCGTCTCGCCGCGTCTCGCCTGGCCGCGCAACGGATTTATGGCAGGTCATCCGTGGATTAAGTTCTCCGGGAATATAAAGACCCGGAAGTCCCTCTACCTTTCCTTTTCTGCTCGTAACGAGACCCCGTTCGTCAGCCGGATTTCCATGAGAATTCTCCTTGGACCGCGGGCTCCGGCCGCAGTGTGTCGAACCACGCGGCTTTTACAGTGTTTACGTTAATGAAACATGCAAAACAGGCGATTCCGGCTAAACAGCTGACACGGATTAAACGTTACGCTCGGCGGAAGCTCGATTCATTTTTCTGCCGCGGTTTCTGCGCTTGATAGCCGAGCCAAGACGTAATTTCGTTCGGGTCTCGCCCGTTTCCGAGGAAACAATTATCGCCGAGCTGGAAAGCACCGGAAACGTCGCGGACACGTGGGAATGTTGTTGGAGTTTCTTGAACTTTTCTTTCGGTGTATGTTCTGGTATGTTCTACGGACTGTTTCTTGGTAGGAGGGATTTCCGATTTGTTAATGATCGTAATTAAACCGAAGATTTTAAGTAATTACAGTGGTAAATTACTGGGAGAGGTGCAAAGTGTCGGAAGTACTAAATGCAGGATGACATATGCTGCATAACTATAGCA
>CM052153.1:5494806-5508638 GCA_028455555.1 Augochlorella aurata | reverse complement strand
TCGAATCAATAATGAATTATTCGAATAAATAAAGAGCTAGTCGAATAAATCAAGAATTATTCGAATAAATAAAAATTATTCGATTAATTCATGAATTATTCTACTAAATCAAGAATTATTCTACTAAATCAAGAATTATTCGAATTAATCACGAATTATTAGAATAAATAAAGAATTATTCGAATCGATAATGAATTATTCGAACAAATAACCGAATTAATACGAATTACTTGAACAAATAACGAATTATTCTTATAAATTAAGAATTAACAACAAAAAATCGTTATTCGAGTAAAATATTCGACTTAGAAATATTCGAATAATAATCTTCGATAAATATTTCTTCGAAACATGCCCAGCTCCGCTTAAAAATGACAATCAATCCGCAGCGCGTGGTAAATCTCGTGTAACTTAAATTCGCCTATTCTCCACTCTTCGTTTGGAGGGAAAAGGTTGGCTGGAGCGGCCGAATCACGTTTGCCGGGCTGTTTACCGGGACAGTCCAGTGGAACCGTGACAAAGGTACACGGCCGTCGTGAAATATTCCGCGGAGAGAGTGCCGGGATTTCAGCGGACACTTAAAGGGGTACCGGCCCAAGCAGCGGAGAGGACTCGTGCTCGATTAAAGTGTTTCGAACATAAAAGCGGCCGTTCTCCTCGCTGGCCGTTCAACGAGCGACTCCTTTAACCATCGGCCTTCGCAGTCCGGGTGGAAGTAAAGTCGGAAGCTCGTCCCTTTTCCTTCGTTCTTCCCTCGCAGTTACACCGTTCATTAGTCTGTAATTAAGGGATTCTTTGTCGCAAAGGGAACGACTTCTGAAACATTTGCAGAATTTATAGCGGGAGGGAGGGAGGGGCCGGAGTGGAGGGTGGCGGTCCGGCGTTCGCGGACTAGTTTCTTTCGTCGGCGAACCGGAAGGCGGAAATAGAAGCGTATAATTAAACCGTGATCGATGGAGGCTCGGCCCGGCGCAGATTGTCACGGAACGATCGCCTCTCGGTGCAACGGGCGGTATTATTTTTTCTGGGAGCCGATTGCGATGAAAAACGGGGCTGAGGAACGGTTGATTGCATCGCCGGCGTCGCTCGAAGAAATTGCTACGAAGCCGTTTGGAACAACTGGCATAACCTGTTGTGTTCATCGACGGTCGTCTTTACTAGCAATTTATAGCAGCTGGAAAATAATTGAAGAGTTTACGAACCCGTGATGGCACCGCGATTCACGGCGCAGGGTTGTTCAATTTTTAGAGGCTGAGATATTCAATACCGGATCGTAACACTTCATAGCAAAATTGAATACAAGGTTTATGTGTTAACCCTTAGCGCTCGGAAGATTTTTCTGCCATAAAATTATGATTTTGCTATACGAAGTTAAATTAAAAATCATTATATTGCCTTAAAGTTCTGTAGGAACTGATAAATCGGATTTTATGTTTTTAATTATATATTTTACATAATTACCTAACAGTATGAAAAAGCGAATAGTAATTAAAAAGAAATGCTACTTTGACATGAATATATAGCTACGTCCGAGTGCGAAGGATTAACAGCGAAGCTTTTAGCAATAAACAAGCTCGAATTCGTTAAAAGCATAGTCGGACTTCGCGGATCATTCCAATTCAGAGCGCGTATTAAGTTAATGGGAAAGTGTTAAACCTTTCCGAGTTATTCGATCGGAAACCGCTGGAATTGCTCGTCGACGGGAAAATGCCGCTGCTAAAAAGTCGAGGGAAGATTATTAATTAATCGAGCAGGTGTATTCGGTTCCATTGTATCGTGGGGTGCGGCTCGATGCAGGATAAAGTTCGTAAACACGAAGCCCGAGGAACGTGGCGGCGCGTGCACTCGCTCGTTTAGGCGACGGTACGGAGAGAATTCTCGGTTTAACTAGCCAAGCAACGCTCTGGGAAGACTGGGAGAGTATAATCTCTGAAAACGTCAGTTTTGAAGGGGTGCAGGTGGCGTCTAAGTTTCCGGCGACGAGGAAGAGCAAACGATTTCGTTGGCCGGGCGGAACAATTCGAAAGGTCTGTTAAGCAGCCCGGATAAATAGACGGGGGAGAGATGGCGCGAGGGGTCGGCCATTTGTTTAAGTTTCGGAGCGGCCTCCCGGGTACGGACGTGCTTCAATCTCCTAATGCGATTAAGTTCGCGCCCGACGCGGCGCGTACCAGCGACGAGCGGCGAACTTGTATCTCCGGGGTGCATTATCCGTTACAAGTTCTAATAAATTTCGGGGGAGACGGGGCTCGGTGCCCCGTGACAGTAAGTCGTGCTTGCTCGCGGAGCTCCGCCCCCGCACGAATTAACCCCGGGGCTCCTCCACCTTCGCCTCTGCCTTCGCTTCAGCCATCGCTTCAGCCATCGCTTCAGCCATCGCTTCTGCCTCCGGTTCTGCCGCCGCGTCTTACCCCCCGGCCCCGTCTCCGCTTCCGGCCGCGTGCGATCAGACGGAAATTCTTCCGCGGCCTTCCGAATCCCGGAACCGGGACGCTAATCCGAGTGCGGGCGAACTTGCGCTAACCGTCCGGCCATGAACGGATATTCCACTTGGAACTATGCTGCCGCGGGACTCGGGAATTAGCGGAATCAACCCTTGCCTAGGCTACTTCGGAGACTATTGTATCGACGATTCGAGCGCCGAATAGATATTGTCACTAGGATAATGTCTCTTCTCTTTCTGGCTAAGTTTTCGACGTGGCTGACCGATGCTTGATACTTCCACTTACGACGACCAAGAACGATACAATTAATGTTAACATGTCTCATTTAGAGCGATTTATTTTATCGAACATCGATCTCCGTTCGTTTAGTATTGTCTCAAGCTTTCTCATAAACTCTGTTGGAAATTCTTCGCATTTTGTATAAAAATATTCATTTAATTTTCTTGCTATTTTAAGAACGTCTTTTACGTGTTTAGTTTTAATAAGCAAGTAATTAATCCAGTTGGAATACAAAAATTTAATATGTCTTATTCGATAGATATAAAGTTAATTGTGCTTGATAATAAATTATAGACACGGTAATTGATACCGCTATCCTATTAAAAAATTAGGAAACAATGTGAGCGATCAGCATAATAGCAGCATTGAGAAGTGGCTCGACCATTGGACGACATTTCTTCTAACCAGAAACAGTTACACAGAATGTCTTCCATGGAATCGAATCGTCAATAATTCATTGAATTCTATAGAATCTAAGCTACATGTCCGACTAGTACCTACTCCGTCGGCTTGTCCATCAAACCAATGTTGGAACTGCTATGCCTGACCACTGCTTGACATTTCCACTTACGTCCATTAAAATAAAGTATCCAGAACGTCTTCCATACAATTCAATTATTACGAATTGATGGAATACGATGAAATTTAAACAACCATTTCCTACCGCTTCTATTTCAATAAACTTCTATCGATAATCTAAAAAATCAAGCAATATTCGAAACTATCGTCAAAATGTTTCTTCTTATCTGAAGCACTGAACTGTCTGACCACAGCCGTACGTGTCCACTTACGGAACTACGTTCCCCAAGTAGAATCGACGTGTTTTTCCGCCGATGTAGCTTTTAGTTACATCACGAAATGAAGAAACCGAGCCAATCGCAGGAAAACGACCGTGGCCATAAAAAGATTCACTCCTACAGATCCGACCGGCTGTAGCAGTAGAAATCGCAGCGTATTGCACCGTTCGGTCGAATCTCATGCATTTAATCACCATTACCGTTCGATTCGAAGGGACGGATGATCCACGATCGAACGACTCGTCCGGTCGTAAAGGGATGATCCTTCCGAAACCTCCCTTAAATCGTGTCCGGACCGGATGTAATCTGTTTACGGCGGTGAACGCGACCGGGCGGCAGGGGGTGCAGCGGGCGCAGGGAGCGATACTTATGGGTAACAACGTTCGTTGTAACGACGGGACGGGTAAATGGTCTCCGTTGATGCTCCGTAGCGCGCTTGTAAACTCTTACGAAGACGCACGTGATCCGGCTGGTTTACATCGCCGTCATACAGATTGCTACCGACGACGCGACGACGGTTTAAAGACGGAATTGCTTGGGAACCGTCCCGACGATCTGGCATTGTCGTCGACGCTGCCAGTCCTGTCCAAATGTCTTCCGATGCAGAATGGCCCGATGGAACGCCAATGGTCCCTTTTCAGTCGCGGACCAAGAAATTTCGACCTACCCCCCCCCCCCCCCTCCTCCTTGGTTCCACAGGGTATCCACAACTATTTCACCTATTCGCCGAGCACATTTCGTTGTTCGGCCGTTACAAAGTGAACGTTAATTAGCCCGCCGATGTACAGAAGTCAGTCCGGCTCTTGGCGAATTTATTAAGACGACTTAAGCGAACCGAATTTACGAGACAGCCGACTCGCTCTAGCGAGTCGCTAATATATATATTTTGTCTTCCCGTTTCTCCGGGCCCCGGGCGAATTAACTTCGAGTTAATGAGTGTCGGTCGCCGGAAAATCGCGGACGAAGTATTAAGGAATTGTCAACGTTCTTTAGACGGAATTAACGAGTCGAGACGTCGCACAGCGGGGCGGTTGAGACGAAAAACTGGATGAAAGCGAATTTCTGAAATTTCGCATTACGTGTAAGATTTCTATTGTATGAGGTAGTTAAATGTATGAAGAGTAATGTATCAACTTCCTTTTTCAAATTTTACTTCCATGAAACGGTGTTCTTTGTCAAAAGTTAAGATATTTTGTTTCACGCAGTTTCTGAGGTATCATTCATCTGTTAGCTATTTTATAATTTTTCTTGTACGTGCAGACTAAACTTACGCAAGAGTATTGAATTTCCATCGTATATATTTATACAGTTAATATTCATTTTCTGTAAATCACTGCATCTTTGTTTTGCATCTTGCAAAACACTTTTTTAAGGTTTGCTATATTTAAAAATACATATATAATTATACTTTTCGATGTCATCCGCAAGAATTGCGTTAATTGCCTTATTTAACATTAGGTATTTGATAAATATCTAGAAACGACACATTTTTGCACACTCTTCTATAAGGGAGAATTTTACTCCCTTAACACACATTTAATTAAAAGCGGTGAAGTTATCAAAAAGTAGCTTTAAAATATTTTATTTTGCATCAAATTTGTCTAAATATCGGCAGTTATAGTAGTTCGAATATTAGTAGAGATATTAGAACAGCGTTGTCCGTCATTCCGCGTCAAACGGGCCACTGCGCGTCGCTCGGGTCTTCCAGCAAGCCGGTTTCGTGAAGACGGAACCGTCGAGTCGCCGCACGTTAGAACGTCGTCGGCCGTCGCCGTTTATTTCCTTCGCGCAACGACTGCATCGTGGATTTCGGCCAAAAGTGTTCGAAATAAAATTTGCGCGTTCCCGGTGGCTGTAGGCAGCGGGGCTCGATACGCGAACTCAATTTCCCTGGCACGTCGACGAGATCCGGCGGTGCCTCGTAAGTTTTGCGAGCGCTCCACCGATCGGTTTTACTATCGGAAGCGTACCCCCCGGCGTCGTCGAGCAACGATATACGCGGATACATATGTAGACGGCGCGTACATACGTCGTTCTGTTCCTTGAACTCGCGGCCGGCCCGAAACGCCGGAGTTTTCGTCGACGGATAAGGAATACTGTCGTCAAGTATCTCTGTATCTGGTTCCACGTTGTTCCAATGATTTACAGGCGCGGCCGGTATCGTAGACCATCCTCTTGGCATTCGTTTGCCTCGAACGCCGGCTGATAGAATTTCAGATTATTGTAATGGCGTCCGATACCGTCCGACGAAATTTCCACTGAAAAACCGGCTCTTCGGCCGGTATCGATTCGCTGCAACACGTGCAGCGCGCGATTCACGGCGACGACGAACATTCTACTCCGTTATCCGCCGTATTATTGGCGACATCAACTATTCATGAGGGCCGAGCCACCGACGGGGAACCATTACAACGCGCGAACACGTATGCAACTTTCACGGATAATCAATGACGGGCGTATCGAACACTACGCGACGGCTCCCGCGCCTCGTAATATGTAAATAAGATGTTGAATGCGCCGCCGTGGAAAACCTTGTAATGGATCGGCGACCTGTAATTTCGTGAGCTGCCACGAGACGCGCGGATCCGATCGAAGCGATGAGCAGCGATGTAATTATGGTTGAATTAGCGAGGCCGCGAGCGAGATTACAATACGTCCCGAAACAATGCTTTCCCAGGCAACATTTTTCATGAGCGCTCACGTGGCCTGGGTTCGACGGGTTTGCAGGGTGGTCTGGGAATTCAACCGGGGGTTAATTTACATGAAAGTGGAGATCCGAGATAAAGAGACTTCGTTAATAGATCTCGGATTTTTTGCGGGCTCGCGTCTTTGTAGATCATTTTGCAAGCGTTGCTGTAAAAGTGACATTTCTGATTTAAAATGGCGGTCGCTTTTTATTAGAAATATAATATATATATATTGTCAATGTAATAGGATGGTCTTTTAAATTTTTATTTAAGTTTTTTGAGAATTGTAAAGTATCAAGTATGCAAGAATGAACATTGCCTACATGTTTTGCTATACGATGCAATCGCAAATGTTTATTTTTGTTCAGGGTTTTATTAAAAAATTGAATATTTCATTAGGAATTTAATCGTACAGACAAACGTGTGAACACAGATTTAAAAAATTTAATCGCGGAACGCATAGGTTAAGCGATTTCAATAAATTCTCCTCGATTGTCCTTCAGCTTCTAAACACAAATTTATAATTTCGGAAGAAAAGACACGATCATTCGAAGTATAAAAACGAGGCGCAAGGCTCTAAATTGTCCATTTTCGTTTACAAATTGAAGAACGATTGGAGCGAATACGGGGGAAATTAAGATCGAAGTAAATGACCGAAGTTACGGGGACAGATCGATAGAAACACCGGGAATCTCTTAAGGGAGTTTATTAAAGAAACGTGCCGATAATTTTGCTAAATCTCTGCAAGGAAGCCCGAATGGGTTAGAGCAGGCGTTTCGCAGCGTGATTCCATAAACTGCGTCGGTATTTCTTTCCCGGACCGTCGACGCACGGCAGCGATAGCGAAATTCATTTACGAGCGAGGAATAATCGTATTCGTAAATTAGAACGTAACGCTACGGTATCGCGGCTTTTTATCGTCATTTTGTGTTCTTTACGGCACGGCCGCGATGGGAGCGAGAGGGGCAGAGAGCGCGAGAGAAACCGAGAGGGGAATAGAGGGCGAGGGAGAGAAAGAAAAATGAAACAGCCCGCCACATCGGATAGCTTTTCCGCGGAGGAATAAAAATTACGACTCTCGAGGTTTCGCGAGCCTCGGGACCGAGTGGCTCCTTCAGCTTGACGCTGCAACTGGGGATATATTAAAATTCTCGCGTAATACGCCGCCCCCGCGGATCGTGTCGTCTTTTGTCGGACCGTTGCCTGTTCATTCACCACCGCTGGTTTCATTTATCCCGCTCCTTCCGCTGTCCTCGCGATATTCCGTTACAGTATTTTAATATCGCGCCGGGAAGGAGCGACGCCGGGTCCGGCCGAGTAATCTTGATCGAATAATAAAGCGTAGATCTGGTTTCCCAAGGCTCTCGGTGTATCTCGCGGAATCTACTTTAAAAGTTAACGAGAACGTTCCGCGGGATAAAGTCTCGTTTGAAAGTGGTGCGGCTGCTGTTCTTCCGGAATGGTACACTTGGCTCACGGTTACAACTGTTTTAAAACTGCGAACACGATTTCGGTTGTTCTCTCGTGAGCACGACGCAGTCGTTTTGCACGGGGCTCTGGGAACGCGCGACGCTTTCCCATTGTTTTCGAATTATTGGTCACGGAAGTTGAATATTTTCGAGAGCTACAGGCTTGCCTAATTTTATGGGGGGACCGTGGGTGGAATAGGACGATAAACAATGACACTGATGCTCGGAAAATACAGGATGTCCCGTAGCGTGTTGGATCCGTTCCAGGAATAGATTCTACACATGAGAAGAATTAAAAAAGTTCGTATAGACGCGCGTTTTATTCTACTTTGCTTTCGAGTTGGGACGAGTTGTGAACTAATACGATGCGTTAGCAGTCGGAAGCGGACGGTCGGGCAGCGAGTCACATTTGACTCAAGCTAAATACCTCAGACATTATGAAAAAATAGCTTTTGCTGTCAGAAATGACCCGGTACAGTTAGCGAACAAAGTCAAATAGGACATATGTTTATACAATCTTTTTTCATTGCTTACCTGTGTAGAATCTATTCCTGAAGTGCGTCCAACGTGCTGCGGGACAGCCTGTATATTTCTTTTAACTGTTCTTTTTAGCATTCCTTTCTTTTAACTGTTCCTTTTAGCATTCCTTTCTTTTAACTGTTCAATAGTCCATATTTCGTCAGTACACAGGATAGTCAGTACACACGACTACAAAAATAAAAGTCCAGCTGGTCTGGAGATTGCGGTGAGGAATAATAGAAAAACTGATAACATCGGCGATGTTTACAAATACGGCGACGATTTCCAAGCACACAAACAGTCTACTGTGATATCCGTCGAGTAGAGGCTTCGTCGAGTGTATGTGTACCGAGCAGATTTTAGTCGAGTCGATTTTTTCGAAAACGAAGCACCCGATCGAAAATATTTATTCAGTGCCTTCGACTTATTCTTCGCCAATTTACATGGCATCGTGTACTGTTCATTGCTGAAAGGGTGGCACAATTTCTGCCGAGGGGCAAGCGGAATATCTCGCTCGTTAGACCTGATCTGTATAATCATAATCTCCACTTGTATATGACGTTCCGAAACTCTACTGGTAATCAAGAAGACTAATAGAGTAATCGACGCGAGGAGCAAGGGAGGCCTGTCTCCCGATCCACCTAATCACGTCACTTGTTCAGCGCGTAACTTAGCCAATAGTAATCAAGAGTATGGAATTAAAACAAAGTGGAAGAGGATAGGTAGTAGATCATAGGGGAGCGAGACGGTGGCGGGAGTCAGGAGGCGTTGTTTGGTACAATCGGCCACGCTTGAGTCCCTCGTTTCTTAGAAATTGGGTATTAATAGGAAGAGATCATTTTTGCTAATAAAGGAAACGCGTTTATCCTACTTCTCTGTGCCATCTTTAGAGCAACACTCATAAAATATGTATTATTAATATTTTAAATTTATTATTAATATAATATTATTAATTATATTTATCTATACAGCAACACTCGTATGAAATTTATTATTAATGTAATATTATCATATTTATTATTATGTTATCATCACCTTATCGACGAGCTTATCGATAATGGCGTCATCCGTAGATAAAGTGTTAATATAAATATTTTAAATATTTTAAATCTATCAATATTTATTTATTCGCATCATAAATAACGAAACAATACTCCAGACGAAAGAGTATCTCTCGTTAAATTCATCCCACACTCACAGCGATGACTGAGGGTTTTTATGCTTCGCCATGACGCTATACAGACGCTGATAAAGCAATGTAGGGTCGGAACGAGAGGGTCGGATCATTTTTCAGTGTTCGACAGGTCCTGGAACGGCCGCAGGGCCTCTCAGGAACTCTCATTTCGCACTTGAGCCCGCGTCCCGGCCGGACAAAAGAATCTGTAATGGGACAGAGGCGACTATTGCATATTCCGGAAGCTTCTCATTAAACCCGATAACTTTTACACGAGTCCGCCGAGTCGGGCCGGGCCGGGCCTGGCTCAGGAGCCGCGGCGTTTTGAATTTCCACCGTTCCGCTGACGAGCCGAGCCTTTTATCAGCACAAAGGCCCTGCCGACGAGGTAATAACCTATTTTTTTCGCGGAGGCGCGTCACCTGAATTTTTGTAACCTCGTTGAGAAACTTTCCTCGCTCCGAACCCCCTTAATTTTATTCTTCCGCGTCTTTGCTGCAACTTTACTTCCGATTTCCACTGAAGCAGCCTCTTAATTATTGATTATTCGTCGTTGATTAATCGTTCACGAGCATTTTGTGTGCATCGAGGCTAATGCGGGGGACGTTTCGCTTTCCAAGCTATTGCATTTATGGCTGAATGGTCGATGTTACGTATTCATCATATTCCTCCGTTGTGATTATTA
This sequence comes from Augochlorella aurata, assembly GCA_028455555.1. Classification (NCBI taxonomy): domain Eukaryota; kingdom Metazoa; phylum Arthropoda; class Insecta; order Hymenoptera; family Halictidae; genus Augochlorella; species Augochlorella aurata. Next base: position 5,498,584 of record CM052153.1, on the reverse strand, counting down.
TTATCATTATTATTATTATTATTATTATTATTATCATTATTATTACTATTATTATAATTTGATATATTCTCTCATTGTGACTATTATTATTATTATTACTATTATTATTATTATGATTATACGATTACTACTTCTACTATTATTATTATTATAACTAGTATTATACCGCTATTATCATGATAATTAATAGCATAATTATCATTGTTAACACTTCTAGATATAATTCTTGTTATAATAAGTTATGATCATCACTTTTAAACGCTGTTGCCCGCGGCCAACGTTGATGATATTAGAAAGACCCCGGTCGATTCTAGGACCTCTTTCCCCCTCCCCCACGCTATAACTATGTTTACCCCTCTTAAACTTTTGAAAAAGCAGCTATAGTGCTTCTATACCTACGCGTTAACAGCTCGAATTGTTTGGAGTTGCTCCGCAGCAGCGCAGCGGTGTCTTGAGATACAGGAGTTAGCGCGTTAGTTACAATTAACCAGCGGTTAAAATATGGTCGCCGCAAATGTCACTTGGCAGGAGGTCCCGCCGCGGTCAAATAAGCGAAGGGGACCTTGCCGAGGAGTTCACCGAGCTGCTCATTGGCCTCGATGCTGCTTCATGGACCGGAATTTGTTTTTACGCCCGCCGGCCCGTTAATTGGATGCCGCCCTCTCTCGCCGGGCTCTCTAATTAGAATTCATAGTCGGTCCATCGGCTGTAAGGAGATATCTAGTCGATCGGAACTTCGGACATTCCGAGCGAGTGGACTTCTTTCTGCTTGCTTCGGCGATCTGTTGCTCGAAGTAGAAAAACCGTGCGCCCTGCGAGCCGTCCCCTGCCGATTTCCAGCGGCGGGAACGAGCCCAGGATTGCTAATTATATTTTCGGGAAGATGCGGCGGAGTGCTCGCAAAATGGCGGCTAGTTTATTCGGCCGAAATCGTGTCGGTCTCGTCGACGAGAAATGAACAATGCTGACAAAGCAACTTCGCTTTTGGAGGCCTCGAGAATGGCCTTTATTCGCGAACTTTTTTTACAGAATGCAGATGGAGTAGGATTTTGATATTTTTAGGGTGCTTTCGGTGACTATGGAGAATGACGCATGCCGAGTTTCGCTTCGAAATAATGGGTATATTTCAAATCGTGGCACCTTGATCTCTTTTTTCACGAATTCAAAGTTCCATGAAGGAACGTGCTGAATTTCGATGCGATTTTGGTAACATTTGTGCGAAGAATAATCTAATCTTTCAGAAGAACACCTAACTCATATATATTTAAGCTGTTTAAAGCAAAAGTGATGCGAGTCAATTTCTTGCTAAGTTGATTCGTTATTATTAAATCATATGTGATTTAATAGATCTCTTGATCTCTTCTTTTATTATTTTGTCGACTTACACTATGTTTGCTTTAAAGGGCTCATTTATTCAACTGCCTAAATATTAGCAACAAAGGGCCAGCACTCTCATTCACCTGACAGAAATGGAATAATATTTATTACATATCAAATTGTGTATTTATTAATTTAGAGCATTTACAATAAATTCCGTCATGGAATTATGAATTTTGTTGGCGATTTACTACAATATAGTATAATAATTTTTGTGTAATCTTCATTATATTCGCAATAATATAGATTCGTTTAGCGAATCTTACTGTCAAGTTTAAGATATTACACCTCTTTAATCTAAACTAGCTAACATCGGTACGAATTAATTCAATACCCAGACTTTCACGTCGTGATAACAGTCGTATGTCTAGTCCGCTATAGTTTAATACTTCTTGTTTCACAGTAATTATTGCCAGACCGTTCCGTATTACGTCGTTAGAGGCACACCACGGAGAAATGCAGCAGCTCGCAGTCGAAATCTCTGTGACAGATCTAACTCGACATTATCCAACCGGGAGTTAACCGTTGCATTTTTCAAGCGGATTATTTCGCGAGCCCATTGAACAGCTAAAAAATAGCAAATCCCTTTCGCCGTTCTCGTCGAGGTAGTTTCGCGATCGAGCGTGGCGGTCGCAGGGCTGCCGTCGACAGGAGCGTCGAGCATCGACAGCCCGGAAAAATATTAAATCGAGTGAAAGACAACCCCTTCTTCCACCCGTTCCGACGTTGTTTCAACCCCTGCGGCTCCTTCCCCGACTCGCTTACGTAATCGCAGCCCCGACCACCGAACTACTATTGGACCGTGGCTCGAGTGCAACCGTGACGGGAGGAGAAGGGCGGGCTGCATTCATCGCGAAACAAATGCGTTCCCGTCCGCGTGGCCGTTCCGCCGCGGCTAGGCGGCCGATTAATTTCTTCCGAATAAACTGCGCCCTGGAACGGCTCCGTAAGCAGCCGGCCATTAATCCGGCCACTTTAGACACCCGGGAGAGACGGAGCAAGGGAGATAGACAGAGAGGGATGGCGCGCCGAACTCGGTCTCTCGCGCGAGAATCGGCCGCGACCCGGAAACCCGAAGACGGTTCCCAGTCGATCCCGAGCCCGAACTTGTTTGTCTTGATTCGGTCTTCCACGATCAATTAGACCCTCGGGATGTGTCCGACTTCGGCTTGCCATTGAGTGCAACCTGGTTCGTTTGTTCCACGCCGTTCCAGAAAATAGTGCAATTTATTCACTGCAGATTTTCCTCTGGAGCTTGTGCGAGGTCGGGTGCAGCTGCTTCGAAATTTTCGGAAAATCCGGGCATTGGAAAGAATCTTGGTCGTTGAGAAAGTCTTGGAATTTAGTTAGGATCGACTCTGTTGTTAGAAATTATTCCGGCGACTTTGAATAATTATTTTCGGCGAGATAGTGTTGTATAATGGATTGAATAATATTACATTTTCTGGGAAATTCTGTTTTTAATGAGAAAGATTATTTTATGAATAAACTACTGGAGATATCGAAACGAATCTCAAGCAATAATGTTGGTAATTAAATCCTGTAAGTGTAATATCGTCGTTCAATTGGTAGGCGATCAATATTGCGTAACCTTTCGATGAAGCACGACTTAGAAACTCGACGGTAATTACAGACGGTTGTACAAGCGGCGCATTCGCATTCTAATTTTACGGCCGAGCTAAAGAGCCTGGTAATCAAGCAGGGATGTAACTGTTGCCGAACGGGGAACGGGGATTCGCATAAACACCCGCAGCCTATTAATAATTCAGCGCGTTAAAAATACAGATTTCGCCGCGTTCCGGTGTATCGTACTCACGCGTGCCGCGGATGCATAAATATACGGCGGGCGTGTTCGCCGGCGATATTCCCAAGGAATAAATAGACCGTGTTTTCTCCACCGTGGACGGTTTTACAAAAGCGAGGGCCGAACAGAAGGCAGTATTTCTCCGGCAACAAGCCGTACCTTCGGAGGGAACAAGCGGCGTTGGTCGAATTAAAATCTTCATCTCATCGAGATTCGCGGTTCTACCTCGGAGGAAAATCCCTCGTGCCGCGTTCCTCTTCGCCTCTCGACGCCGCGCGACATTCTGCCGGCGGGAACGCGATTAAATCGCGACATAGTTCGCCTAGTACCCGCTGCCATTTGCACGGGACGAAACCCGGTGCTCTAATACGTTTATGCGAGACCGATAAAACCATCGCGAAAGTCATTAGCTATAGAGATTATTTTTCATTGTTAATTTGAAAAGAACATGGAAGAATGGAACGAGGTCGGGTAAATATTGTGTTTAGGGAAAACTAGCTTCGTTAATTTTTGAGATCGATGAAAATATTTCCGAATAGATCGGTGATTTTAAAAGTAGGGTGGAAATCGCGGCGACGCAACGTGACAGAATAACTC
>CM052153.1:5471496-5485536 GCA_028455555.1 Augochlorella aurata | reverse complement strand
CGAATCGACGCGCAATTAGCCGCCGCGTATTTTCGCGCGTGTAAATTTGTCGAGCTGTCCGCGTGGCAGCGCGCTTAAGGGTTCCGAGCCGCGTTTCCGTGGATCGCCGACCGATCCATCGATCCCTAATAACAACAACGCGACGAAGCTAATTGATTTTTACCTGGATCGACACTCGGCGAGTTACACAGCGAGCAGTCCGCCGAGCGGAACCAAGCCGAGCAGAGCAGAGCAGAGCAGAGCGGAGCGGAGCGAAGCGGAGGCCGGAATTCCGGGCGCTATCGCCGGCGAAACGCGAGTTTCGATTCGAGGGTGCGGGTACTCGTCGGCAGCGTCGCGGCGCACCAGCATCGCCGGACCCGACGCCACCGACACATTGTTTTCGCCAGAACGCCGCTATCGTCCGACAGCCACCGTTCTACAGCGCTCTCGAGGTCACCTGAACATTGTGCGAGCGTTATTGACCCCATTACGCGCCGCGATGACGCGGACCGAGCCCACGCCACATTCTGACCGCTGCACCCATCTCTCTCCGTTCACCGTCTCGGTTCAGAATGCTTCTGCTGCAGCAAGAAATGCAAAGGGTCCCTGAGAGCTCTGATAAATTATATAGTGACTTTGGTAACAATAGATTGTTCGTATAAAATAATGCAAGTGTCTGAAATGTAATTTTTTAGGAGGAAGGAAGAACTCTGATAACTACTTAGTTTGAACAAATGCATGGCCTTTGAGAAATTTTTGTCAGAGATATTGTTTACTATAAAATAAAGATTGATTTTTCTCCTTTAATTTAAAAAAAGAAAAATGTGGCTCAGATTTTTTTGCGCAAAGTTACAGCACTTTGAAGCAAACCTTGCGTCGTGTACCGTCTGTATTGGCGTTATTGGTATCTTGGCGTTAAAAAATCGCAGGCGTTTTTTTTTTTTTAATTAAAGGAGATTGGTTAAACTTCATTTAATAGTAAACAAAAATCTGAAAAAGATTCTACAATGTCCGTGAATTTTGGCACTCTTGACAATTTTTAATATGACAAACGTGGACTCATATTTGAAGGGTTGCAGTGGTGACGGTGCGTCAAACTTAAAATTCAGTAACATTGTTTTAAAGTAGAGGTTTCAATCTTTAATTTAAAAGCAAAGTCATCGTTCTGTGTTGATTTTTCGCGGAGTTATCGACAGTCGAAGTTAGCCAATTTGACCCAAAATGTTTCTATTCTACAATCTTTTCTGAACAGTATATACATAATATATCATTTATTTCACTTGTCTCTTTAACATTTTGGCATGTAATATTACTTTTTAAAACATGAAATTCCATCCATCATTCTATATTAGGAAGCTCAGACAGTTACAATGTATGACATAGTGGCTCCAATAACAATAGAGTGTTTGTAGAAGACAATGCAAGTACCTAGAACGTAATTTTTTAGGAGGACTTTCAAACTATTAACAAAACTCGATGTATTTTTATCTTTGCGTGTAACTAAGAAACCGCAATAGCTTGATAACATAAAAAAAGTTTTAATTTTTTACATTAATAATACATAAATTTATAAAGAAAATAATTGTTTTTAGGGAGAAGTCCGTATGTGACACATTCTAGTTGTAGAAACAATTGAAAGTTACCAATTCTTTTTGAAAGTACCAATTCCTCTTCAATTTCTTAGGTCCAAGCTATATGGAAGCTAAATCAAGACTTCAGACCTAATCTCATTGACCACAGAAGTCAAGAAACAAATTAAAAATTGAAGACTGAGCAGCGCGCCAATTTAAAATTGCTGAATCTTTGCTATTTATCCAGTCAAAAGCACAAGTATATATCAAACGATTACCATATAATTAATTATCATATAATTAATTAACACATAATTAAATAACGCATAATTAATTAACATATAATTCGGAAGGTCCCCAACCATAACGCTTCTTAGCAATGGGTGCTCTCGCAACGCTCGACACTCGCCAAACACCCCTTCGACTCAGACACGCACTCTCATTTACATCTCGTCGAACACATCTTAAGAAGGCCCCGAAACGGTATCATTCGGGCTGCCCGAATGGCGTTAACAAAGAACGACAAGATAACGCCGCGTCTACCAAGTTCTAGCACAGCGACTGGTAAGAACATAGAGTAGAGAGTGCCGCGAGAGGCAGAGTATCCGGCGAAAGAGCTCGGCAAGGAATTCCGTGGTCTTCTTCAACGTCGGGTAGACAAAGTGAATGGGTCGTTCAAAGTCGTTGATGAGAGCCATCCCCTTTGCAGACTTTAGCTCTACTCGAGCACTAATTTTCTGAACTCCTTTGACACTTCGACTTGCTACATCATAGCCCGGCGTGGCGCTCGGCGCTTGATAGTCCGCGAGAGGGTACCGATGCTCGATCTCCTAGGACGATTACAGGATCGTTTTAATTCTTGACGCCACCAATCAAAGTTTCACGCCGCGGGATAACCATGAAACGTTAAACGAACGTCTACGGAATCTGCGGCGCTCTAAATTATTCAGTTAAAAAATGATCTCGTACGAACGCTCTCCATTTATAACTCTGTCGAATATTCAAGACGCTCCGCGGGAAATAATTCCTCTCCGGTTTGATAAAGAGCTTCCTGTGCTAACTAATATATTTTTTACCGGGTAAAATTAAAGGTGGGAAGATATATTTGTAAAATCGCGGCGTCCGAGCAATAATGAATACAGAAATTTTCGAACTAATTTATTTTAGAAAATTAGGGTGTAGTTGTCTAATATGTTGCATTGAAACATGTCAGAGACGTCAAAAAACAACTTTGCAGTTTAAAAGATGTTCCTCTACATGTTCCAAAATGTTTTAGAGAACTGATAATTTATTATTTCATAATGTTACTTAATTAAAAACCACTTAACCTTATTAAATATTATACAGAAGTGCATGTTCCAAAATGTTTTACAGAACTGATAATTTATCATTTTATAATATTACTTAATTAAAGTCCACTTAACATTATTAAATATTATACAGAAGTGCAAATTTCAAAATAAAATATCGTTTCTAAGTTCGCAGATAAATGTTTAGTTGAGCAAAATTAAATAGTATTTTTCGGACGCGTCAAATTCTGTTCTATTTGTCTGTTAAATGGTTAACTCCCATCTTTCGTTTCTTTACCTGAACATAAGTAATTGACAAACACGTTGCGAAAAGTTCCTGAAGAAGTTCGATCCTATTAAAAATATTTTTAAAATATTTTATTAAAAATATTTGTATAATTGTTGTCACAAATACTATCTTTTAGTTTTAAAGGGTTAAATGTTCTTTTACTACGAACAACTACGGAATTGTTATTCCCTTATTTTCCAGTAGCTCGTAAAAGAATACATATTAACGTATATCCACTTTAAACAAAAGTGTCTTTAATAACAAATTATGATTTTAAAAGAAATGTGTTCATTAGGCGTCTTCGCCCTTATGTTATCATCGCGAGTTTGTCAAAATCCCTGAAAGAAGAAGAGAGGAAATATTTCTTCGATTTTTCGAAATCACCGTAGCAGGCGTTCGCAATCTCGTGGAAAGTCGAGGTCAGTGTAAGGTAATAAGTGATAAGTAGCCACATTTAATGGATCATTGCGGCGCGATACGGGACGCGTTTATTATACGGAAACGAAGGCTGATTACAAGCCGGGAACGCGGTTCGGGCCGGACATTAACGAGAAGAATGATGTTACGAGTCCATTGTGCCAGGAATCAGAAATAACAGCGGACGTTCTCAACGAGTTAACGTTATTATCACGGTTTGCGTCGACAATAGGTGCTCGTGGACTCTATTCGACCTTTTAATCACGTGAACGTATTACATTAATTAATTCGGGGCTCGTTGCACGGCGCGCCTTCGACGAATAATAGCGGAAACACACACTGCTATTCGAGAATTACATGTCCACCATCTGGTAGCCTATCTCACTCTGCTCCTCTCTCTCTCTTTCTCTTTCTCTCTTTCTCTTTCTCTCTGTCTCTGTATCGCTCTCTCGCTCTCTGTCTCTGTATCGCTCTCTCTCTCTCTTTCTCTCTGTATCGCTCTCTCGCTCTTTTTCTCGCTCTCTTGCTCTCTTTCTCGCTCTCTCTCTCTCTCACTCTGCTTCGCTCTTTCTCTTTCTTTCTTTCTCTCTTTCTCGCTCTCTCTCTTTCTCTCCGTATCGCTCTCTCGCTCTCTCGCTCTCTCTCTTTCTCGCTCTCTTTCTTTCTCGCCCTCGCTCTCTTTCTCTCTCTCTCACTCTGCTTATCTCTCCCTTTCTTTCTCGCTCTCTTTCTCGCGCTCTCTCTCTCTCACTCTGCTTAGCTCTCTCTCTCTCTCTCTCTCTCAGTCTGCTTCTCTCGTGCTCTGTCTCTCACTCTGCTTCTATCTCGCTCTCTTTCTCCCTCTCTCACTCTCTCGCTATTCTCTCTTACTCTCTCTCTCTCTCTCGTTCTCTCGATCTCTTTCTCACTCTCTCACTCTCTCGCTATTCTCTCCCCCTCTCTCTCGTTCTCTCGGTCTCTCGCGAGGTCGCCTGTAAAATCTGTGAACGGAGAGTCTCCGCCACCGCCTGCAGAGCCATTCAGAGCGAAACAAGGATCGTTAAGTCGGAGGAAGCTCGCAGTGCCTCGTAAAAATTCGGCAGAGCGACCTCGAGTGTCCGTTCCTAGCAGGGATGAGCATACACTCGGTTAGGGCGGTCTCCAGTGCAAACATCCACGGTTAGTTCCACTGTCACGGATCATTACACCCGGATAGACCATTCGTGAGAGGTCACCGTGTCCGGCGGTCACGTTTCGATTCCCTTATGCACCCATGGGGAGATACTCGAAACCTTACGCTGCAGGAATTTTTCTTTGAATATCGACTGGAACGTTCCGCCCCGTTCTAAGCGGAGAACCTTCGAGCACCATCATTTTCTGAACCTGCAATGGTACACTCGGGTCTATGCTGACCCTAGGAAAAATGTCACCAAGTTTTGATACCGTCTTGCCGTCATTAGGTATCTCTGCCATTCGACGTTGAGAAAAATTGACGATATTTGAACTGTTATAACGATGTAGAAAAAAATCGTATGGTGATCTTTCTGTGCTCATTTTGAAGGGCGGAGTGTCTGCTTTCGGAGCAATTGCGCCGCTTTTGCGGAAATAATTTTTATATAGCACAGCAGACGGCGAAGTGAAGGTACTTTTTCGTGACGGAAGATTTAAGATTACAGATCTCTGTAGGAAGGTTGAACAATTTTCTTTCTGAATGAAATCGTCGTGGATTTGTAGATTGGAGTCTTATCTTTGCAATCAGCTGTCGGAATTTGATGCACGATTTTTCCTCAACGTTTTATCGAGCTTCGGATGAAGATGGACCAACATGAGACGATTCACGTAACGCAGCCGGGAGAGATATACATGCAATGTATCTTTTTACATTAATAAAAAGTTATACATCCAAATGTTTGTAACCGTTTTAAAGAGGAGACTTCGTACTTTAAACCCATAGTAATTTTAATAGTGAAAAAAATTGTCATCGTTCGTAAAGATCTTTAATTTTGTACAAATTTCAGAACAAAAAGGTACCTTCACTCTTCCAGCCGCTGCATAACGCAACAATTTTTCCAGCAAAAACAAACATAGCAGTTCGAAAGCAGAGATTTCGTGCTGCAAAACAAGCATAAGTAGAGCGCCATACGATTTTCTTTCACGCAGTAGTAACCGTTCAAACATCCACAATAATCGATTGGAAAAATGCCTCGGAGGAGTTCGAAAGCTGGCACAATTCTAACTGCAACACAGTATACAAATGTTTTCGATAAAGACCAAGGTACCACGTCGAAAGCGGCGGTTTCACGCTTTAAAACAAGCATGGACAGAATATCCCACCTTTTTTCGTCACGGAGGTATAACGGTTCGAGTATCGACGATGCCCGGCTAGAAAAATTCATCCGCGGCTGAGCTCGAAGGCTAGCACGCGCTTCTAATTGGTCAGCGTATAACTCGATTCAGGGGTTGGAGCTCGTCACGTCACAGCGCGCGATTCCACGGCGGATCGACGAGCAATTTCGATCCATCGGGCCGTTAGTGTTTGTATAATAAATACGTGTTGCACAATTATTTGCCCGCCCGTGCACGGCGCAGCTTGGGCGTCGCGCCGCTGTTGTTCATAGAAATAATTGCGAGCAGACAGAGCGTAATTGCGCGTAAATACTATTATTTCGTACACGGCGGCGGTGTATGCTTTATCGTTTTCCACGGGGCGGGGAACGCGCGTGTATAATTGGCCAGCGACTAACGAACAGGTGCGCTACCGTCGTAAATTTCCGAGGCGGGCTCGCGTCGCGTCGGTCCCGTGATTAATTGCTCGACGATCCGCCGTCGGGTGCCACTGCGATCGGTGCCACAGATCCTCAAGATACCGCGATCAAAGGATCTCGGGATCGCCGCAATCGTTATCGGCTGATCCCTAGATCACCGATCCTCGGGATCAGTCGCGGTTTTCGCGATGGTTTGCGACTTCAGAATTTATATAAAAATTCATGAATATAAAAATCATTCATTATTAATGCATACCTTATATTACATTGTTGAATATTTCATAGTGATCGACAGATTATGCGACAGTGATATTTTACTAAGTGAAAAAGGCATTTTCTTATATTTATTAATATTTAAAATGGTCGATCACTGTACATAGATCAACAACTGTACGCACTACCCATTTATGAAGAATGGTCGTACGAAAATCAGGGTAAAAGGACAGGATTAAATATAGTTTAAGAGACGGAAGATTCCCAAAGCTGATGATACAACGCGGAATGTTTCGAGTTCGAAACGAGAACGCGGCTCCTTTCGACGACGACGGTTTAATCTCAGAGTCCCCGGCATCGGCTAGCTTAGCATGCAGCCGGCGATGCACGCGAGCGCATAATTGAATCTCGTTGCACCGGGAGCTGCCGTCTCTATTGTCGGCTCGTTTGTACGCTCGGGGCCACTCTGCGCTTTCGATTCGTTCGCGGAAACACGCGAGCCTCCGTAAGACAAACCGAGAAATCAATGGAGTGTCCCGTCACGGAGCAACGAGTTCGAGTATCGAGAGTTTCGAGTTTGATTGCCGGCGCATCGGATACTTGGCCGAACAGCTTGATTCGCGAACGTTGTTCCCGGTGGATCTCATTTGCTGCTCTCAGTTACACGCGTCGCGAGTTAATTTTTATTTACAAAAAGCATTTGACAGAGTTAGAGCTTCGCTAATTCTTCAAAGTTAATTCTGTAACTCTCTTCAAAGTTGTCACAATATTATGATTTTTGCGCTGAATTAAAGCTTGAAATCTCTACTTTGCAACACCATATTCTAATTTTTAGTATCACGAATCGCCACGACTGTAGTATCGTAAATCTGACGGCATGTTCGCACGATACCGAAAAACAGCGAAATTTAACGCCCTCTATGGACTTGGAATATTTTTTACCTATCTACCGTTTACTATGTCATAAAGTCCAGACTTTCCTCTTTAATTCAAGGGCCGAACGGAGTCGCTATAATTTTTTCCCGCGAAGTTACGGCGCTTTGAACGATAAACGTGTCGCCGGCACTGCGAAGAGGGGTTGCCAGACTTCTATCTCTCTTGCACGTGTTCGTCCTCGGTAACGAAGCGGTTAAAGAATCGCAAGATGCGCCAGAGACATTTACAAGCCCAAAGTGGCCTCGGGTAAAGCGCCCTTTAGCGTACACAATTCCGAAAATTCCGCCGGAAACATGGAAACTTCGAGGAACACGTACGCTGTAGGGAGCGTTGCCAAGCCCGCAACAACCTCCGCAGCCGCTCGGGTCTCCTCGTTAGAAATAGATCTCGGTTCGGAAGCGATTCGGCATTCCGGCGAATAATTAATTCGCAGCCAATCGAACGGCGACGTGATCGACGCCGCCGTAATTACCGTAATTCTAAACGCCGCCAGCCGTCGGTCCTATCAACTGGCGATTACGTGCGCGTCCGAAACGAAAAGGGTGCGGGAGCGATGGAATTAGGGTGGTCCTAGAGAAAGCCAGTCGCGAGTATGGCTCTCGAATTGAAACAGAGAGAAGGTCGCGCGTCTGCTGCGGCGTGGAATCGACGCGCCCGTCGCGGGCTGGATGCTCGATTTACCGGCTGCGAGAAAGATTGATGAGTGGTTACGGCCGACTACAATCGCGGCCAGGGCTCCAGGTAACGGGCATAATAGGCATAATTGAATAGACCGTGCGCACATAATTATTCTCGCAGTACACTAGGCCGCGATTACGACGCAAAACGCGCATTATGCGGCGCGCCGTATAGAAACGTTCTCTGTCGCCCTGCGCACGCACACGCGCACACACGTACACCGCGGCAGAGGGAATAGTTGAGCCGCGCAATTTATCAACTGACCCATTTCCCAAAGTCACGCCGAAAGATCGGAATACCCGGCGGGAGGGAGCGTTTCGATTGTTTCCGGCAGGGTGCCGTCGCGTGGCTCGGATTCCCGCTCAACTATTACGCATTCCGCAGCATCTGACCCCTGATAACACCCTCCGGCAACCGCCCCACCCCTCTATCGGTCGTCCACAGCGTGCCAATTAAAAGACTCCCCCTAATCCGTCAAATGAACGTTTTCAGCTTAAGTGGAACGCGGTTTGCGAAATCGGCGATGTTTGAACAGTTGTAATATCATTAGCAAAAACGACACGACAATGGAACTGAACTCATTTCGAGGCTCGAAGCCTCTATTTTCGTGGCCCGTTGTTCGTTTTCTCGTACGATTTTTTTCCGCGGTGCGGTGAACGGGAAACTGGGGGCACGTACATATTTGCTGGAATATGCTGCAAATTGAAACGCCACCGCTGGAAGCATTGGGAAATTTTGTTCGAGCTGGAATCTACCGTTGATTTGCAGATTGAAGTGTCCTCTTTACAATGACCTCGTACAACTTTGCGTACGTTTTTTTTATCATCGTTTTATTGGGCGAAATGTGTACTGCTAGTTGTATAATAATATAAGATGCAGCACGAGACCAATTAGGTGACCGAACATGTTCCTTTCTTTAATCTATAAAGCAGCGAAAAAAAATTGTAACACAGCTTTTGACGAGTCGTTATAAAGGGAAAACTTCAGTCTTCAAATCCGTGTAAGCTTCAGTCGCGAGAAAAATTTTTCAAGGAATTCAGAGCTGTTTGAATTTGCATCAAGAAAATGAACGACGGATTGCGAAAGTGGTGCATAAATTACACCATTTGTTGAATAAATCGGTAAGCAAGTTAATGAATAATCTGCTGGCAAAGTGGCTTATAAGCAACGCTGTCTAGGAAAATTAATAAAAATTTAATCCAGCGTTAAATCAACTGTTCCACTATCGGAACGTTCCGGTGATTAATTCCAATAACCGAGGTTCCCGCGTGAATTTCTCGGACACGGTAATTCCCGCACGAGTTTCTTTCATGTGGCGAGCGGCTCCCTCGTACAATTAGTCAGCATTTGGATTACAGAGGCCTCCGGCCAGGTATAAAATTACGAATCGATGTAAGGGCCGGCCAGCTGGTCCCCTGACGTCGCGTTTAGCGCCGTCTCGGTAATGAACAGCGCCGCCGGCCGTTTCCGCGGGAATTAACGAGGCCGTGCGGCGGCTGCCTTTTGCCAATAACTCGAGACCGTCAACTCGTGTTTCGTTCGATTTCAAAGCGGGCCAATGTATCCGATTCGGAACACGAGCCTCCGCGCCCGGGTCCGGCCGCCTCGTTATTTTTAAACACCGATTAACGAGGCCCGGAAGCACCGGTCCACCGTCGTGTACGTTGGCTGCCGTTCTTCCGAACGAGGAGAGAGAGAGAGAGAGAGAGAGAGAGAGGCTGCGTGTCGGATTACCGTCGTCCAGAGGAAGGATTGCGCTAATTATACTTGTAATTAGCGGCTCGGACGCGAACGAGGACACCGTTTTCCCATCGACTCGCCACGCCGCCGCGCCGGAATCCCTATTCAAGCGGCCGGATTGGCTCGCGAGCGAATCCAATGCTCGTCGCCGGGCTCCCGCAGGAAAAAGGAAAACGAGAGGAGCAGAAAAAATAGGAAAGAGTGTTGAATTTCACATGACGCGCCCTTTGACGACCGCTCGCTCGATGCCGGCGAGACGGCGCGCGTATTGGGCTCAGTGTCACAATGTTTCATTGAAATATCGCCACGAGAATTTCCCTCGGCTGCGATGAAAACCTGACGAAATCTACTTGCTGCGAATGAGACCTGTCGACGAGAGGTTTCGGCCGGGGCTAACAAGGCCCGGGATCTGGTGAACCGACAGTCGGGCATTATTCGGATTGTTTCAATTCTAAGATAAATTATCCCTTTAGTGAAACATTTTTAATTACTCATAAATTATGATATTTATTTATTCGTATATTTCAAGTAATTTCGTATTGAAATAACAGGAAAAATTCTCTGTTCGAATAATTCGAAGAAGTAATATGCAAGAAATAAATCTGTAAAGAAATATTCGAATTTATATTCGAATTTACATTCGAATTATGATCTATTCTTATTCGAATACAAATTTATACAGATACGTTTTTATCTAAATAAACCTTTATTCGATTGAATATTTATACGACGGTGTAGAATATAATTTATTCGAATAAATTCTTATGTAGATAAATTTTTATTCCATCGCGGACTATAAAAGAAGGACGATTGTTGCGCAACAAAGAGCTGTGTGCACACGTGCGAGTTTCTAATCGTTTTTATATATTTATGTATCTTTATATATCTTGCAAATAAAATTTAGTTTTAGTTTAGTTAGGACTTAGTTACAATTTATTTTTAGTTTAGTTCTAGTTTAGTTACAATATAGTTACGATTTAGTAATAATTTAATTATAGTTTAGTTACAATTTAGTTTTAGTTTAGTTACAATTTAGTTATGATTTAGTTATGGTTTAGTTCTAGTTTAGTTACAGTGTAGTTATAATTTAGTTACAGCTTAGTTCCAGTTTAGTTACAATTTAGTTACAGCTTAGTTCCAGTTTAGTTACAATTTAGTTCTAGTTTAGTTACAATTTAGTTACAGTTTAGTTACAATTTAGTTCTAGTTTAGTTACAATTTAGTTACAATTTAGTTAGTTACACGGTGCGTGTCCTCAACAGTTACCGATAATACCGTCAGTAATAAAATACAATAAAGCAAATCGCAATAATATTGAAATGACATTGATCGGATGAGGGCAATTTTATATTAATTAGCAATGCCCTGATCGACCGACGCGGATGAAAAATGCCTAGCATATCCGCGAGGCATCTAAATCCGAAGCGTTTAGGCGCCGGAACTTCGGTAAATCTGGCGCTGTTCAGCCGTTGCTTTCCTCTTTCGCCGGGTTTCCACGAGGAAGCAAGCAGACTTCTTCTTCGGGCAAATAGATACTCGGCCCAAAGGAAATTAGTCGGACAAAGGGAGGAGTCGCTCCACTTCCCGAACGATCCCTCTCCAAGGAACAATGAACTCGAATCACGGTAATTGCATTCTTTCCTCGCCGCCGCGGTGGCCATCGAATGGAATCCCGTCGGTTTCATTCGGCGGCAAACGTTGGGAATTTTACTTGAATCTGGCTACGAAAATAACGAACTGTTATTTAATAAGCCGCAGAAACGGGGACGCGGACTGCGCATTTGTTTCGGAGGAAACTCTGACGTCTAAATCAGGTTCCATTTTATTGTAACGCGGTTATGTTAATGCCCTTTGATCTCTCAATGAGGAGTATAAATGTTCTAATTTTAATAACATTAACATTATGATAATTTAAATGTAACATTAACGTTATTTCAGTTAACATAATATTAAGATTATAACATTAGCATTATGACATTAACATTATAGCATTAACATTATAATGTTGACGTTATGTCAATTGACATTATAATGTTAACGTTATGACAAATGACATTATAATGTTAACGTTATGACAATTAGCATTATAGCATTATTGTTATGACAATTAACAGTATAGCATTAATGTTATGACAATTAACATTATAACATTAACATTATAATACTACCGTTATGCCAATGAACATTATAACATTAACATTACAATATCAACATAACCTTGATATCCTATAAATACATTACTAAAAAATTACAAAGTATTATTTATTATTATTATTATTTGGTACGATTGCAATACATTATTTTGTGCGCAACTAGGATCCCTTATACAACCCCAGCCGTTGAGGGGTTAAATGAGTTCGTAATTGTAACAAGATCCGATGCATTTTATCTCCGCTCGAGTTAAACCATTCCGTTTGATTGCCTCTCTGAATTTCTGTACTCCGCTACGGTCTAATCTGTAAATGAAAATAAGAAGGAAACGATCGCACGTTGTAATATGCACCAAACAAAAGAACCACGAAAGTGCGAGAAGATTAAATTTCCTCGGCACATATTCCGCGCATTTTCCCTTCGCATTTTTATCCCGTAGAATTTTCCGGTTACTACGCTCTTTGCGAGGGATATTATCGGTTAATAAATAAATAAAATTAATGGCGAAGCGTTCATGGAAAGCGAGAGGTGCCGGGGCGAGCTGCTCAAAGAGTCCACTCGGCACAAAGCGAGCGCGATGCGAATTGTTCATGAATAAATTCTGGATTTTCTGAAGTCATTTATCGTAGACCAAAAAGGAAGACACTGGATTAATCTCCAGCGTCAATCTTCATTGAATCAGATCGTTTCCGTTTAACTTCGCCTCGTTAACAATATGCTCCGCCATCTGTAATTAATCTCATTTTAAAATTTTTGGACGTATGGAGAATATGTTTCGAGACTCCGGCGAAAATTTTCGAACATGTGACTTGCAATACTATAATTCTACCTTACTCATTCGTGGATTTGATTAAACCTTTTAACCCTTTACGGTCGTATTACCTTTATAAATAGATGTACATGTACTATAGGTGCAATATGCAATTTTCGCCGAGCAGACAGTAATACATAATATGCAAGATTAAAAAAGAAACAAACTTTATAAATTCTTTTCTACAGTTTAACAAATTTTAATTTTGTAATAATTACAAATCTATAATTCGATTTTACAGTTTATTTAATTTTATGTAGAAATTGAAAAAATAAAAAATAAATAACTTCGATGGCTGAAGGTAGACATACGACCACAAAGAGTTAAATCCGATGGAATTGCAGATTCTGCAATCGTGGGAACGTTCCCCGCGTGCCATAAACGCCGAAAATCTTCAGTTCCCATTGAATCTCTCCTAATTCCATTTACGATTGCAAGAATATTTCTGACCAATATAACTGCGAGAAATTCCCAAGCTTTCAGCAAGTTCGGAGTTCGCTAAAGCGTTCGCCGATTTATGGACAGTTCGAGGAAACGAGCTTCCTATCTTCGTTCGCCTAACCGACGAGCAGTCAGGCTAATGCAAAGAGGATCCTGGAAGCTGAATCTCCGGTTTTCTTTGCCGCAAGAAGTCTCCTTTGTGTCCGATGCCGGTATATATAACGAGGACGGTTCTTTCTCCCGCGAATTAAGACACTCGACGCGAAAATCCGATTTACGGTGGCCAGGTGAGAGAGCTTCTTCGACGACGAGCAGGGTGCTCGCCGTTGACGCAGCCCCGGCACCTAGCCGTCCCGTGTCGGTTCACTTTGGAACCCGAGATACCTGTCCTCGTGGAATTTCAGACCGTCGCCTAGAACCAACCCGTCGAATGTTATGAAAATATTCGAGCCGAGGGACCCAGTTTCCTTCGGAGCGTCCGCGTCGCGGCGAGGAATCACGTTCCCGCGAAATGAATTTTCCGCGTTCCTGTTTTTTGCCGCGGAAATTATTGCCTCGAAGTTTATCGACCGTTTCGATGCAAACAGTTTCGTGCGCTACGCCGCGCTGAGACCGACGGGAAACGTGCTGTCATTAACCGAAACGTCTTCGGCGAAACTGGGCGTCGCGACGCCTGGGACCGCCGAGACGGCGAGTGTTATTGCGGAACGTCGCCGAAGGAGTGTTGATGGTCATTGGGATTTCAATTTCAGGCGAAATGAGAACGATACAGCGACAG
>CM052153.1:5423098-5457716 GCA_028455555.1 Augochlorella aurata | reverse complement strand
GATAAATTCACCGACAAAAGGAGTTCCATTACGACTGTTAATATTCTAGTTCTCCCATTAAAATTGTCCCATAAAGCCACCCTCGTCGTTCGACTCGATAAAAGAGATACTACTTCATCGACTCGTAAACGAAGTTTCATTCGAAGAAATGCAATCCTCGAATTGAATTTTTCCCTTGAAGCCGTATTTACGGCTCTACGGTGTACGATATCACGAGAGAGAGAGAGAGAGAGAGAGAGAGAGAGAGAGACGGATGCTGGAATAAGAACCGCAGATTAATTTGCCGGAGATAATGATGTCGTGTTTTCCGAAGCAGGGCGATTAAAGAACTGCGATCGGTGATCAAAATGGCGAAGCTCAGGGGCGCGGAAATTTCGTTTCATCCGGCTTTGAAAGCCGAGGCAACGTGGACAGGTCCACGGGTTATTAAACCGACGGCGTTCTTCGGCGAAACGGACGTCAACTGGAAATTAAAAGTTACTCGTTCGAGCGAACTTTTGCCGGCCATTTATGAAACCGGCTCCCGCGGGAGCTGGCGGATGGGTCAAACGAGACCGGGTTGCTGAGAGTTGCTCAGGTCAGACGAACGGCTTGCGAGCTGCTTTTCTCTTCCTCTCTTCCTTTCTCCAGCCTCTCTCTCTCTCTCTCTCTCTCTCTCTCTCTCTCTCTCTCTCTCTCTTTCTCTCTCTCCCGTATCTTCGATCGATTTTTGGTGAACAGCACGACTAAATGGAACCTAATTAACAGGCTGACCATGCGGCCGGTCTCAAGCGTGTTTATGGACGTGTTGCTAACAAGATCGCCATATTGATGTTTGGCGGACCTGCGGCGGTCGGACCATTTGTTGCTACGTTTCGTGTCATTAGTCTTCAGCCGGATCTTCGGCCACCTTCACAGGTTATAAAAATCCTATAAGGAAGGTTTGCCAGATTTCTAATTAGTTTTGAGTAACTGACTATCTTCTATTAACTAATACGAGTGCTACTCGCACGAAAAATTTGATATTAGACAAATGGAGCCAAAGACCGCCATAATAGCTCTAAAAATGGCTTTAAATGGCGTTTTAAAGTTAATAAATTAATGTTAATAATTGTATTGTGTAAACAGGAACTTCTAATTCTAAATCAAATGGATTAATCATTAATATTTATATTTGTATATAGTTTATTAAAAACATATTTTCAGTATAAAGTTAATATATTTTATTTGTAAATATTAACAAATTTTTAATTATCTAAATATTCTCAATATTATATTTTATTCATAAGCTATTCAGATAATAAATATTTTTAATAATAAATACTTGTAATAATATATAAACATAATAATATAGAAATATATAATTTGTATATTCCTTTAATTAGTTAACTATTAACACTAGAATTACCAAGCCCTGAACGTGACAAAGGTATATTGTTTTATAAACACAAGAATCTCTAACGAAAACATTTTTATGCTATCAAAAATTATATAAGAAAAAACCAGAAAGCAGTCATTGTGATTGGTTTCCTAGTTCTATTGTAAATACGCCTCCAATTTTGCAATCCAACGTATGAAAGCCAAATTAATAGGAGATTTCCGAAATATATTCGTAATGCTTTCATCTGCGTAATAATTGCAAAATCTTATTTACGTAGCATACCGTGTAATTCCAGCCGAATGAATGATTTAACGGACTCGGTATTTAAATCCATATGAATATGGAATTTAGAGAGGCTTTTTGCGGTTAACGTAGAAATTGCTCCTGGAGATCGGTTCGCGGATTCCGGAAAATTTCGACTTGCAGTTCCACAATTCTCGCGGAAGTTCCCAGCGAACGCTGCGCTCGGAATTGACCGACCGATGGCGAGAGAAGATCCCAACTGCAAGCCTATTATCAGCTTACCGGGAATTAACGTATTAGCAAACAGAAGGCAGGCGTCTGACTTGGTCGACCTAAACTACTGATTGGAAATATCGGACTCGCGTAATTTCTTCCGTCGATCGCTCGCCATTTTTGACAATTACTAATTGCAAATCTCTCCGCGAATCTCGTTCCCCCAATTCCGCGGAAACCAGAACTATTCAGCGGAAATCTTTCATGAATAGTCCAAGCATCGAAAAGCAAATTCATAAAATGTTCTCCATGCTAAAAGTTCAAAGTTTGCTCGTAAATTTCATAACCGTCTAGAATTCAGCGCGAATATTACAAGCTGAACTATTCCCAATTCATAAATAAATAACTTCCTTATTAGAATTTTTATTGAATCGCGGAAAGCGTAAGCTCCGAATAAATCCCGCGGCGGCGTCGCGCCGCCATAGTTCCCGGAGTTCCTTAACTATCCGAAATGCCTGCAGGGCCCCAAAATCGCCCGTCTGATTTTCGATGAAAATTTACAGACGCTCGCATAATCAAACGTTTCGGTGCGTGTACTCAAGCGCCTGCTGTCGAAGTTGCAGGAACTGCTCCACGGCCCGAGGGGGACGATCAAATTGGAAATTCGCGTCCAACGTTTCTGGAAAGCTTTTCGGACATTTAGTTACACTTTCCTCCTCCCCCCCTTTTTTGTTCATTGGTCGAACACACGGTTTATCGCGAGAGAGAGAGAGAGAGAGAGAGAGAGAGAGAGAGAGAGAGAGAGAGAGTTTAGACGGCTGAGATATGCGGCAACTTTTTCACCGAGCTCGGCTCCTCGGGACACCGGCCAACGATGAATGGTTATTAAACGTTAATCTTGCTTGTCACTGTTGCTCTAAGGTGATTACGAACTTTTAAAGTGACGCGCTTTTAGGGCGCCGGGAAATATTGAGTTTTATGGTGCTCGTCGGCCGGCTGTAAATTACTTAACGCCGGTCTGCGTCCGCGCCGCCGTACATTCAACTAGAAAATTCAAACTTTCCGTCTATCGACTTATACCTGCACAGCCATCCCTCGAACACGCTCCTGAAATAATTGTTCTCAAATGACCTAAACCCTCATTTCCACCGACGAGCCTAATCTATCGATATTTACGGAGTCGACGAAAATCTCGGATTTCAAAGAGCAATGTAGATTTTTTTCTTAAAGAATGGAAATAGATTTTTAAATGCCATCTTCTGCATTCGATTAGTTAGACTTTAAACTACGTTCTAGAATTTTTATATCTACAATATGCCAAAACTTTTTAATCTAGGTAATCTTAAAGCCGATCTCGAACGCCTGGCAAATCTTATTTCCTTCGCTTCTGATTAAATAACGGCTTGGAAAATGATATGAAACATTAATCCAGCCGTACAATTGCAGCAGTGACAGGAGAAGGATGTCCGGCAAGGTAAACCTGTCCGTTTCCAAGCCACTCGATAACGTAGATCCGTTTCAAAACCGTACGGAAACATTTCGCCGGGGACATTTTAAATCGAATTTATCAAGCTCTCAATGGAATTAAACATTGTTGCCCGGAAAGCAGCAGTGGCAGCAGAAAATAATGAATTAAAACTGCCCGATTGGCATCGTCGTTAATTCGAGCGATAGAAGAAATCACGATAAAACGGAACCCATTGGCCCGCGAAGCGAAAAACCCTGCGCCCCGTGGAAAGCCTGAGGAATTCGAGCCGGAACTTCGGCCGCTGTCCGCAGACCTGGCGAAAGCTAATCCGGCATAATGGATGATATTTCGTTTAATTGTGTTACCGTGGATGTTTGAAATGAAGTTCTCGATTAACGGCGAAAAGAGGTTTAAAACCATCCGGACAGGCCGACGGTAGCGAGTGCTAGGATCTCTCTGCGGAACAATTTAATTTTGATGGCCGCGTTCCGCTGAGTTTTGCAAATGCGGCGCCGCGTCCGAGTCGAATTGAATATCGGCTTGGGATAATGCGCTCGCGTTAATGGGATCGATCCGTTTGGCGAACGAATTACCCGTGGCCGGTGTTTATTATTGAGAAAGAGAGCGCGGGAGCTTCGCCCGGGCTCGTTAATTGTCCGCCGGTGATTTCTCTGGGCGAAGCGCGAACGCGTCCTCGTGTTTACTTATTCATGAAATATCGCGTTAATTTCTATTCACGAGTGAAAATAATCGTTCTATGAATAATTCCACGTTTTACGTCGTACTTCACGGATGTCAACTTGCCGGGCTTCCTGCGGCACACGGCTGCGAGCGAGGAGCTATTCATTAAACATTGCATATCAAGGGCCCCGGGGGCGGTGCCTCGCCGTCTGCTCGTGTGCGTGCGTGGGCGGCTGTTGGTCGGCGCACCCCGCGCGACGGGCAATGCCACCGCGAAAACACGTACGTGCCGTGTGTACGTCCTTACACGGCTCCCGCAGAGGATCCCGGACCGCCGACATCACTTTCGTAATTATGCGCATCCATATGCACGCGCGCCACCCCGGTAGAACGGACCCCTGCAAATGCACCGTGTTGCATGCACAGGCGCGTAAGGAAACACGGTGTTCGCGTGACCCGGCCCACCGATGTTCCCTTCCATTCGGACGTCAATCGGGACACGCGATATCCTGATAGCCAACGGCGCGAGAACTTTCCCGGAAGACGCGCCTCTTCGACAGACCTGCAACCAGGCGGCCCCGGATGCATCTTGCATTTTCGGGATTGCTCGCTGGCCGATCCTCGCCAGCCGTTTCTGCTTTTATCTTTGTTAACCCCTTGCAAACAACGACAGATTTTGTACGTAATCTAATAAATTATGGAAGAGTTCCTAATGTAGATTATCATCGATTTTTATAACAATCGAACACAGTCATTTCAACAGTTCGATGGATTGATGATTGTAGATAACGAAATAAATTTTGAAATATTTATTTAATGTAGATATGAAATAGTACGCGTAGAATAGTAAAGTACAAGCATGTACCTAATATGTACCTAATATGTGTTCCATAAATCGAGACAATCAGAAAATAAAAGTGCACAGTATCGAGCAGTGTGTTAGAAACAACCGTATTCGAATAAATATCGTCTTTTAACAGTTGAGTGTTACACAATAGTATGAGTGAATTTATTTATTTAAACAATCCCCAGAAATATAGGTAAAATGTTTGCATATATTTCCATATGGTCTAACTATTTTTTGTTACATTGTTTGAATTTCAAGAAAGTGTCACACTTGAGATGGTGGTATGTTATTCATTTCTCCTAAATCGAAGGAATGCTTAATTTTTCCGTTATCGAAATCAAGAAATGAAATTAAATGCAAGAAATAAAAATTGTCTCGCTCTGTTAAGAAAATTATTCAGACCAAATAAGCGCTAATCAAGACGACTATCGTATAAATGATAATACAAGGGGTTAATCTGTGTCCAGTGGGAATATTTAGTAAGCGGTTGAAACATTTCTCTAGATGGGATTCGTAGATTTGGGTTTTATTGATGCCTGACCATAAACGTCCAAATCTACTTACTATTCATTGCCATTTATCTCGATGTTAATTTGCGTGGTTACTGGCCTATTCTCTGTGAGCGGCTGTCTCTGGTCGGTACAACGGAGGAAGTGATTCATTGTGATGTGTCTGATTGTGAACGACCAAATCTCCTTCGTATTCATTAGTACCTATCTAGATGGCATTTCTATATCTCGCCGAAATATGTATATTCGAATTCGGTGATCCGCTTGTTGATATGGCAAGTAAATTTGTTTCGATGGCTGTTGCTGAATGACCCGTATTTCTCTTGATATCTGGGATTATTTATCTTGACTAAATATATCTAGCTTTGGCAGGTAATCGTATAAATTCTAGCAAATTGTAGTATTTACGTTATCATAATCTAACGGGGTTCGAATTACGACGCGTCCGACCACAGTTAACAAAATACACGTAATATTATTCAGCATTTGTGTACAAAATATTGTACAAAGCAGTCCTGATAAATGTATAATGAAACAAACAACACAAACACAACAGAAAGTATAATCTTCCCTCAACGAAGAAATGTACAAGCTGGCTTCTTTCACGAAGTCTGATCATAACCGTCCGAATCTACTTAAACTTCGAGACTTAAATACGTTCTCAATTTGTTACTGTCATATTTTATATTTTTTATATATTTGTTATTATTATATATAGTCATTGAAGTCATTGAAGTTCTGAATAATTTAGAATTTCATTGATGATCGAATTTTCATCTACTGTTAGCTCACCTGTTGTCACGACTCATTTGTCAATAGAGGATAGGTATTTCATCCACTTGCACCTAACCGATTGTAAACGTATTGCATGTATTTCGGATTGTATCATAATAAGCCAGACTATCCGATCAGAATTAGTCAGGATCTCTATAGTTACCACTCAGGAGTACCAGTGGCTGATTACTGTGCGTTGATACCGACAATCATGGAGTATAACGTTACAATGCCCGCCATCTTCTCCTCTCAATAGCGTAAAGTTTTCAAGCACCATAACATCGAATGTCGCTTCTTTGTAAGTAGTCTAACTCCGCTTTCCAGAAACATCGAACTTGCTATATTAATATTTATATTTCTACGTTATATATAACTTCATTTCAACGAAGCCTCTAGAATGCAATAATCCTTAGAAATGCAAAAATATTATACTATCATGTTGTCAGTTAAGAATATTTTTAAACTTATTACAATGCAAAATACTTAATTTCTGGATCGGGCTATTTTCAAAATAAATGGGTAATATATTCTGCAGTCGAGGTCAAATTTACTGTTGCAATTATCAGACAGATTACCAAATCATTAGTATGTTAATGACTAATATAGCTAATATTAATATAGCTAATATTATTAATATTAGCTATATTATTATTATATGATATTATATATTAGATAATATTATTAATATTAGCTATATTATTATTATATGATATTATATATTAGCTAATACTATTAATATTAGCTATATTATTATTATATGATGTTATATATTAGCTAATATTATTAACATTAGCTAATACTAATATTATTAATCTGCTGACATCACACATACTATACAGTTCTCAAGGGGAGCTCTACAGGGTGCTCTACAATTCTGAAGGCAATGAAAAGCCACAAAATCTCGAATCGCATCATCCAACTCCCCAGCACGAAGGTATCAAGCGCGAGACGCAGCAGCCAGCGGAATTATTAAACAGCAATCAGAGTCTGTGATTACCCTTCGAAACTCGATTATAACCATCAATAAATCGCGACAGGCGAACCGGTTTCCAGTTCCCACGCGACCGCGGAACAAAGCGTGTTTTTCACGGCTCTGCCTCGAACCTACCGCGACAACTTGTTGCCCTTTAATCGTCCCGCGATAATGACGAAATTACACGTCACACGAGCCTAACCCATCCCAGATCCGATACACAATGCCACCCACAATCTCGTTGTACGAGGCAGAACCCGATTAAAATTCGTCGCCGATCCACGAAGAACCGGTTTTAAAGGGTTGCTCGCTTCAATTTTCCCGTCGCTGGGCGTTTTCCGTGCTCGGCCCCGACCTGGCCACGCTATCGACGGTTATCTCGAGACGATCGAGGTGTCCGCAACAATATCCGCGGACAATCATCCGCCGGTTAGAGCGATCTGCATAAAGAGCTCGTCTCACCGGCGGATTAAACCGCTATCCGCTGGGAAGTCGAGTGGCTCGTTGAAATTTTTCTTGGCGAAACGCCTGGCTGCGGGTTGTGCAACGCGGCCCGTGGAAAGGGTGCGGGAAACTCTTCTATTCCCTGCTGAAAAAGAGTAAAGAAACGGAGCTTCTCTTGTAATACGAGGGAACACGGACGGCCGGCTGCGTGCACCGCGGTGGCCAGGTATACACAATGAGCCAGGGTCTCTCAAACCGGCTCGTCCAACCCCCGGCTCCCAGAGAGCGGCTAATATCCTGAACCAACGGGAACGTTAAGCATTCCTAGCCGCGTGTTTTGCTCGAATAATGGGCCTAGATCGTGTCCAACTGCACTTATCACGATTCATAGAGCGGCTGACTATGAATGACCGTGTCTACTGCGTGCTCGCCGATGTTTTGCGTCCGGGAAAATGCGGATAACCGATCATCCGATCAGCTCTGTTCGTGACTAGCCACCGATCAATTCGGTTTCAGTCGTATTATCGACTAGAGGGCCGATGGTCGAGTGTCTGCTCATGAACGACCGGATCTACTCCGAGCTGCACGTTATTGCCAGCGTTAATCATTTCGTAAAACCGAGAGCGATCTTACAGGGGCGTTTACCGGTCGTCGTTCTACTACTATGTATTGGCCTCGTACGAGTGGTTTAGAATCACAGTGGCGCAAGTCACATTTTCGAAAATTTTTACTTATATAATGTAATATCTGTAGATGCCAAATTCTTAAAAAGACAAATGGAATAAGCTATTAACTATTATATATAATATATTATAATTACGTGAATTACCTTAACAATAAATTTGGTCAGTAAACGCTACACATTTTTCGGGACTTACGTCACTATGATTCACGTCACCGATTGCATACTACATCACAGGTGTTTGCAAAGAAAAATTAACAAAAATACTAAGAACCAGAGCATGATCTATGATACACCACTATTCACCGTAACATCTCAAGACCCCGTATCGCATTTTTTCTTGAGACAAAAAGGATGAATTTCAAAATTCTGTTCTCCCCACCCCGTTACGCAATGTTCAAGCTACGATCTGACGTCTTTTTCTATGAAAAAATCCAGGAATATTTTGATCTGCGAAGTCAAGTATGAAACGATACAGGTGACCACCAGTCAAGGTTACTTCGTCAGCTTTGCTTAAGAAAATGAACAGTTCAGTCACCGAGGGCTAAGATCAGCCGTAAATAAAATCCCCGAGACCTTTTTAGACCGGTCTGCAGGTCTCGGCGAGGGTGCCACTGTCTCGGAAGACTGCGAGAGGTTAATCCTTGGAGCGAAAGCCCCGCTTGAGAAGCCCTGCGAGGTGAACGTACCGTGGGCGGGCAGGTGGTAGCTACCGAACCGCCTATCAGGCCAGGTCCCACAGGTTGGCGTGACTCGGCGTCTTTGACCGACGTTTCCGCATGAATACGTGCGCGGAACTCGGCGAGCGTGTGCGGCGCGTGCTGCCCGCGAGCGTGTGTGCGGACTCTCGCCCTGGTTCTCGCTGCCTTCCCGACGTTATCCGCCGCCACTATTTATAGGGGATGAACGCCCCGTAAAATATAAATAGAGAAAATTACCGGCGACCGGCTGGGCGGGCCAGTGACTCCTCGTTACATCGATCAACGTATCGGCGACCACGATATCAGCTGAACGCTCGGAATATTCAATAGCCTACCCTCGTCTAACTCCTCCTTCCCCCACTCTTCAGCCGGAGACTCAATCGCTCTAATTTCTAATTGGACCCTCGGAGTGGATCGTGGTTACTGGTGGATGGTGATACCGGAGCTATGCTTAATCGTTTCGGTAGATTGAAACTAATATTGCAGGCTTTTCTGATTAAATACTATTGTTATACATTTGATTTATTCGGCATAAATGCATAAAATCCTCAGTCTAGTAGTTAGGAAAGGCGAGAAGATCCTGTCAGCTGCAGTGAAATTTTCCAAGTAGATTAGTTTACATATGATCAGACACCAAGAGGAGTTGCTGACAGCTGCAGTGATATCTTCCAAGTAGATTAGTCTGAATATAGCCAGACAATACGAGGAGAGATACTGATAATCGCAGTTAAATTGTTCAAATAGATTATTCCACATCTGATCAAGGTTATTGACAGAACAACAGGAGATCCTGACAATTGCAGTGAAATTTTCCAAGTGATTTTCCAACTTATTAAACTTAGTAAAACTATTCAAAAGAGAATAAAATTTTTGGTCACCACCTACGCTTTGCAACTGACACAAACAATTGTAATCTTGCATAAAAATCCACCGTCTGGCAGTGACACATTCCAAGTAGATTCTTGCGCACGTAGTCAGTCGCCTGAAGTAGATTCTGCCGACTAAAGTCAGACATTATCAGCAAATTCCTCGAATATTAATCACACATCTGAAGATCCTTACACATTTCATCGGACACTTTAAGTAGATTCTTCCTTACAGAGTCAGACAGCGGGAATAAATTTCGAGAAGCACAGTCGTACGTTCCGAGTGGCTCGTCCCACCTGTCCGAAAGGATAATAAAGAAAATTCCGGTCAGCGGGCACAAAATTTGAGCATCGAGGGTGTATTTTATCACCCCGGAGCTTCCTGAGCGCAGAGGCCAGTCTCTTGAACCGATTACCACGCACTGGCATTCCTATTCAATCGAGCGTCGAACGCGCGGCATCGGGAAACGGTTATTTTCCTCAGGGAATGATATCAACAGGAAGGAAGAGAGTTATATCACTGGTTATCGTCGAATAAATCAATAGCGGCGGCGGTCTCGTCACGCGCGCCCCACTCGAAATCATCGGGATCACTGGAATCCCATTTCGAGCTCGTTACTTTCGCAATGCCGACGCGATGTAATTAATAATACACCGATCGGCCGTAATTGTCCGGGTTTCGTGCATTAATGAGCTACAGAATCGGCGATCACCGGAGGGCCGATTATACGCGTTAACGCGGCCCCGTCTCGCCGGTGACCGGTCGAACGAGCCTGCACGCCATTGGCCCCTTATGTGACCACCCACCTTTCCGCCTCGTTGCACCAGCGAGCCGCGCTCGGAGTCCGAATGCAAGATTAAACGAGATACAGCGTCATGAAAATTTCATTCTTCTGTGTCCGTCCGAGCATAAACGACGTTAGCTGCTTAAAATGTCTGACCACTCCTGGCAGGATCCACTTGGGACGCCACTTGGACAATCTACTTGTGGTTCGGTACGAACGCCGAGTTCTCTACTTCAGCCGACCGCGAACGTCAGAATTTACTCGAACCATCTGGCTTCGCGTGGAAGAATCTACTACTCTGCACTTCAAAATCCACTTGAATCAACTCGTGATGAACCATGTACCAACATCATCTCGTTACAAACGTCAAAATCTACTGCAATTTTAACTTTTCGCACTCTTGTTGTTGTACCCTCTGAGGGGACGTCGCAAGTCTAGGGGGTTAGGCACGACGTAAGGTTAGTATGCAAGTATGCCTCGAACTGTACGATGAAATTTGAAGTTATAATTAAGCAAGCCTGAAACTGGAAATTTTCTTTATTAGAATAATGGAGAAACGACCGAACACGAGCGAGTCTCATGACGCAAGTAGTAACGAGAGCAAGTTCCAAAAATTGAATCGACCTTCAAATAACCTTGTGCGAAACGTGTGCCATCTGTTTTTATTTTGATTAGTCGTATCCGAGATATTTCGTTGTGTCAACTTAAATGTAACACCCTGTATAATACGATTCCTAGGTGCACGTTTTCGTGACAAAGTGACGCCGAGTTGTTGGCAGCTAACGTCCAAGTGCAAAGGGTTAAACGTCCGCCTAAAACCGACACGACTCGAAACGAAAGCCGTTCAAAGTATAACAGACTGTTCCGCAGAAGTTCTATCGCGTTTGAAAAGGTCAAAGGCTGCTCGCAGCTTCAAAAGATTGATAGCTCGAGCGAGGATTGTAAGAAGCGTGCGAGTCTGCTTCGAGGCCGGCTAAGTTTTTTCCGGTGTTCTCAGGAAGCGTACGAGGAGAATGGAGGGATAAGCGATTTTTTGAACGACGGGAAATCGTCCGGGCGAATTGCACGCGCGGAATACGCCGCGGAATACGCCGCGGATTCTATCGGCGGCGGCATTGAAGCGGGTAGGACGGCGAATAGGTCTCGACGTTTACAATGCAAACTTTAAGCAGCCGCGGATCCGGCTTACACGCGACCCTTTTTACAAATTCCTCTCTTCGGAGGGGATCCGAGTGGGGGGGGGCGGCCATTAAAATTCCGGCGGAGCCGCGGGATCGCATCGAATGGGCTCGCGAATGTAATTCCTCTCTCGAGCTCGAACAGCGCCGGGAGCTATCCGCTTTAAAGCATCGACGTCGCCCCCTGTTCAGATACCGCTACTTGAAGATGCGGTTCGTGGATCCGGTGCTTCGCTCCGATGTTCCGGGCGAACCTTTTTACTCCGCGGGACTTGGGAAACTCTTTCCGGAAATCGAGCGACCCGTTTGCTAAATTAGGGTATTTTCGTCATTACCTTCGGAGAAAAGTCGGAACCGCCGCGGAATCGCGAAAGCGGATCGAGGAGTCGCGAAGGAACGCCGGAGAGCAAGCGGGCCGCGTATTGTCCGTGACGGCAGCGATCGACGGCAGACGCGCTTAAAAATTCTGACGGAACATTAGGCCGCGACGAGCCGGGCCGGCCGACCGTAAATTAGGCGAACGGTGTTTCTCGGATGGTGCGGAAGCCGGCTGAAAGTCTCCGAATTACAGGTCGCCCGGCCTCTCCCTAATGGATCCGGAGTGAGCAGCTATAAAGCGGAAGCTCTCACGTAAGCTCCTTAAGGATTTTATAGCTGTTACAATAAAAGTGTTCCGCCGGAAGCGTGTGGTGTTTAATGGGCAACAAGAAGCAGTTAACAATACTTTCTTTTATAACGCTGGCTTTCCGCGAGTCCCGGTTCTCTGGTATCGCGCCGCTGGAATTTCATGGCTTACCTTTAGGGCTGTCCGTAGCTCGGGCGTTACTGGCAATTAATTAAATTCTACTGCGCCCGAAGCGATCGTTGCATGCCCCCACAAAGGCATCTGATTTTTCCTGTTTTCAGAGCTTCCAACATGTTTCGCAATTTTGTCTGCCGATGGCTGCTACCAGCCACTCTGTTATTAGTAGCTGCAGCTCGCAGGAGGGCGGGGCGGTTAATTAATTAGTTGTATTCCAGTATGGTTCCGTGTAATAGTGGATTTTCCGTGTCCCGACGACGGTATCAGCTTCCGTTGTCCCGTTATCAAAGGTGCTGTTCACTATTTAATTGTCTTATTATGAAAGATGCTTCGCACCGCGGCTGCGAATTACAGTTTACTTTTCCGGACAGAGTGACCGTAAGGCGTCTAATTGCACACTTTTAATTTTCTTAATTAGAAACTTCCTTAACTAAGGCAGTTATCTAAAAAGAGGCCGTGAAATTGTGAATATTATGACGATTTTTCTATTTACTTTGTACTACATTAGAACATATATTTCACTAATTTTATTTAATTCGAGAAATATACTTCCATTCGGTGATACACAATGTATTCTTAATCTGCCGCTTAATAATTTTGTACTATTAATTCATACTATACACCACTTATTAATTAACCCATTGCTGTACTTTGACAAGTCTGACACGTGACAGAGGTTTCAGATAATCACCTGTCAAGTATTTATTCTCTCTGCTGCGAATAAAATTCTGATGTCCTGTCATCAGCATTTAAATACTTAAGTAAACCTATACACACAATAAATGTAAATTGTCTTCTTTATTCGTAGAAATTACTACAACAGAGGGATTTTTAATCATCGTAACTGTGAATAAAATGGTACGACAAGTGATCGTATACTTATGGACGCAGACATATGGCAACAGGAATCACGATGGACCGTAAGGAACAAAACTGCAGATCGTGACGGTCTGATCGCGAACAACCGATTCTCCTGTGCCCAACCGATTGAATCATCTACGGAGACTATCGAATTGCAGCAGACACGACGACGGAAGCGTGAACCTATTATTTAAAACAGCAATTTACGGCGTACCCGGCGTGCACTGGACGTCGCAGGGAAGACTGTTGTGTCTGGTAAGTGGCTACACCGAAAACCCATCGGGGATCGATCGCGGCAGGTAAACACTTTGGACGCATTGTTCTCTGGGAACTTTATTTTCGCGGCTGGCGTTCGCTGGCGGTACAAGAGGCTAAAAGGAAACGGTGGAGGGCCCTCGAAATTGCGGCGCAGATCGAAGTCCCGCCCGTCACGATCCGCGAAAGTCCAGCGATTTTATAGCAAACGGTGTCCAGAAAGCTTTTACTAGTTCCCGGTGTTGAACGCGCGTTCGTTACCGCTTTCCCGCGACCCTGTTTCCCTTTTTTTCCGAGCAGCCGCACACTAGGCCGAGCCACGGCCTTTCAACCGCCGCGTTATGGGAGCAATTACGCCTAATTATACGCAGACGGACGGCCACGATTTTCATGTGCAACTCAATTAGCGGCTTACGTTTGCCGTTGACGCCGCGCCGGCTTGACCTTCGCTCCACTTCCGCCCGAGGCTCCTTTTATTGTTCTTTGTACTTGCCGCTCGCCTTTCGCCACGCTTAAGCACCGGGTTAATTGAATTGCACTGTTTCTCTTGGTCTTTCGCGCGACGGGAGTCCCGGCACGCTGTAACGACGTTTCCATTCGACACGGACACCGCTTCGAGATCTCTCGAAACTCTCGATAGGAACCGGCGATGTTCCTCGACGCTGTCGGGCATTGTTCGGATGGAACTGTATTTGAATAAAAGTAATTATTCCAGGTGTTCGTTATTCGGGAACCTTTATTTATTGATCGTTGTCTTCTATTCGCGCTTTACGCTGGACAAATTAATGAAATTTATTTCTCATTTGCGACAGAATGTCTTGATGTTATTGCGGAATAAGAAATAATTGTTGAATATTGTTGAATATTGGAAAGGCTATGAATTAAGTATAATTCATTTTCTTATGATTATAATTCATTTTTTATTAATTTTTTTTAAGGGAAAAGACAATTTATATTTATTATCTGTCTACATTTACTTAAATGTTTAAATACTGACGACAGGAAATCAGAATTTTGTTCATATCAAAAATTCATATTTAACAGGTTATTGTTTGAAATTTCCGTCACGTGTCATACTAGTCAAAGTACGGCAAGGGGTAATAAATAACATTATACGATATATTTAAAAAGTGATCAATCATATTAATAATCAATATTAACTCATAAAGTGTCCCTGACAGAAACATCGTAACACCTTTACCACAATTTTTAAGAATCTCATAACCGTCGACACGAATTAAACACCTGACGGTGTCCCACGGACGTCGGGCGATAAGGGTTGAAGACATTCCTGCGGCAGAGTATTTCAATTAGAAAAAATTCGAACCCTCGTCAAAGCGGCGCTCGATCAAATCGAGGATAGGGCTGAAAGAGCCCCAGCCCTTTTAATTTTCATTTCAGCGGCCGCGAAGGTGACATGATCGAGCGCCATTCATCATCCGGCGGTTTCCGGTGAGTTTCGTCTCCCGGATCCCGTTCTCGGGCCAACAGGGATATCCGACAATTGGCCGGAGAACGGAACCCCGGACAATGCTGCGAAACTTTTTGCGAGCCGCTGCCCCCCTTGTCTCTTCCAGTAGGATTATCACGTTGTACGGAAAGAAAATCAAGTTGGCAAGAGTCTCGGCGATGTCGGCAACGGGAAACGCACAGCACGGCGTCGGAGAGCACGGCCCTCCTTGGCTTCGCTTAATCTCGGCATCGCGGAATTTTGGATCCACGTCCGACGATCTCGGTCTACTCTATTTGTCGCGTGATAAACGGTGTCTTACTGTCTTATCTCGGCTCTATTGTGCCCCGGGGATCGACCCCACGTGGTTCTGCTGCTACTGCGGATCGACTGCTAATAAAAACTGCCGGCAGCTCGACGATTTAGCGCAATTTTGATCAGTCGTGTTACAGGATCTTTATTTTATAGTATAGATAACTTTTGGAGCTCACATTCTGTGGCTGAGTCTTTTAGAATGGTGCATACATAAGTCAATTATAATGGTTCGATGTATCAAATAGAAACTTATAATTTAAATTATAAAATATACAATTAAAAATTTGTCGGACACTTCAGACATCGCTTTATTAAGCACAGTAATTGGCACAGATGACCTAATTTTCAGATTCTTGAGTTGAGCGATTGATTAATTTGCGACTCTCTCTCTTTTTAAACATTTTTCAAACGCGTTTAAATGACCAAAATCTTATAAAAAGGACACCATTGTACTCTGCAGAGTCTGGAGAATCGTTTCTATTATATTATTATAATAGCTATTACGGTTGAAGCAGTCAAAATTTTTAAATTCGAACTGCAAGCGTCAGAATTCGCAAGAAGCGACCATTGATCATCGAAAAGCGAGACAGTTCGCCCGCGAAAAAGCGACATGATGAGTCGAGGTCGGAAGGGTGCTTGGTCTAAACAAATTCCGCGGCGATCGCAATCGGCCGCGGAACAATCCGGAACGATTCAAATCCGCGAGGACGAACGGTTGGCGCTCGGAATTGCAACGATTCAGCGCGGAGATTAAACAAGAGGTCTGCGGTTGACGCGGACAACACCCGCAGCGAGCAAGAGGTCCGCCGGCAGAGCGTAATACGGAAAACGGGCAAAATACCTGAGCTGCATAATATTACATCCGGTGGGTGGTGTAATAAACTGCAGTCGGGATGGCGGAGTCAGCGGAGCAGCTACGCGAAATCCAGTTAGCGCGTCTCCTGCTCATTCTCATCCTCCTTATCCTGCTCATCCTCGTCCTTATCCCCACCCTCCTGCCTCTCCACCTCGAGTCGATGCTTCGGTAAAATTTGCCGAGGATAGATCCGCGCGCCGGTTCAAACAAATTCCAGCCGGATTCTCTGTTTATTTCGAGCCCGGACAAAGGGAACGAGGGAACCCGGTTTTAGGCACACGTAATCAGCTCCGCTTGCCTTTCCTCCTCTTGTTAGCCGATACGCCGGGATTGTTAGCGAGCCGCATTCTTTTGCCTCTGTTCTTAACGAATTTGCTGTGCTAGAGGAGCTGTAGTTCCATCTGAACTGGGAACGCTCCGCCGGTCTGATCAGTGCGGCCCCTTTCCACTGCGGAGACGCTACCGGACGAGCTGTCAGTGGAAACGGCTTGCCGCGATCGGACACGCGAGATTTTTCAAAAACATCGCGCCAGGTCTGCGTAGTACTCTTATATATCTAAAGCAGAAATTGGAATATATAGTCGTGTAGATTTTGACAGCGGCGGAGATCTTTCTGTAATTTCTGTCATTTTATTTATCAATTCTTTTCAGCATAATTTTTATGGTTTACTTTATGGTTTCATTATGGTTTATTTACCTTATGGTATTTTTATGGTTACATTACTCTAGCTTTTCCATACACTTTAATGTAGGATGTGACAGTTTAAATGAACTGTCAGATAGTCAAATAATATAAATAGGTGTCAAAAAGGAAAAACGAAAATCCTTTGATTCATCGATCAGAGAGTTCTCCTGCACTGTAACGAATAGTATCCGCTGGCTACCACCGCGGTATTTGCGTAAATAGTAGAAAGTTCAAGGGACCTCGTTTTAGCAAAGTTTCGAGGATAATTTGTTCCCGCGGAACTTCTGCTATAGACTCCGAAGTATGTGCTTTATGAGAGCAGACTTTTCGAATAAGTTGCTCAGGGTAGCGTTCGATAAGAATTTCCACATTCACCGCAATCTGGAAGTTCCCCGTGAATGGAGTAACTGCCGCGGACACGTCGTACTTTTGAGCAATCGTACGGCACAATGGGCGGCCATCGATTCCGGGCGCAGATTATTTTCCGCGGGCGCAGAACGCGTTATCTTGCCGCACGAACGGCCGCGCAATAGATTCGCTCGGAAACAAGGCCCGACGATTAATCAATCCCCTCGAAGCGAACGAGTTCATCGTGCCGGTTAGGGTATCAGGAATTTTTAATCCCTCGCGCGGCCCCTCCGAGCTGCTATTAATGTCACCCCCTCGAGATTAATTGCACTTATCAACTTGTCCGAGCCCCGAAGGCTGAAAGGAAAAACTCTTTTTCACGGGGGAGCTGCCGAGCGCCGGCCTGGCCTAACGTTTATCAATTCCGTTGCCCCGGGGAAAAATGATTTAAAGGGACCTGTCTAAAGCGAATTCGCCGGGATTCGTCGAGACGCGCGCGATCGTCTTGAATTTCATGTAAATCGACTCGAGTCGAGGACGGTGCTCCGTCGTTTATCAAGCCGGACTGGCTCCTATATTGGATCCAGTTAGACGGTGAACGTGTTCCGCGGGATCAACAGTATCTCTTATTATTTATCGCCGCTTTACCTTTTAAATACCTCGCGCGGTGGGAAATTAAACAGTTGCTTGTTTCGCTGGAAACGTTCGAGGCAATTTTTCATGTCCGATCGTGAGAGCTACATTTCACTTACCGCGCTGGATATATCTGAAACGCCCGGCTGTGAGGGAATCTTACTACTTTCTGCCCGTGGAAGACTCTTTCTACTGATTACTGTCTGGCTGCGGAAGTCACTTCGCTCGCATGCCGCGGTAGTTAAGGACTCTTTCTGCCGCTAATGTCTGGCTATGATCGTCACAATCTACCGCGATGTCTGACCAGCAAGACCGTTTCTACTTCTACTGTCGTCTCCCCATTCGTATGCCGCGGTAGTCGAGGGCTCTTTTTGCTTCCAATGCATGGCCATGATTGTTACAATCTACCACAATGCCGGACTACGAAAGCCGTTTCTACTTGACCCACCCTCTCGAAATAATTATTCGACAGCGGCATTTGTCGCAGCTTACGGTCCAGGAATTTCTAAAAAAGATACAGGCCTGCTCGGACGACTCCATCAATCCCAAATAAAAAAGTCTGTCATGGGAATGGATTCGGGGACGGCCGCGTACGTGTGTTCTCGTCGGAGGAGCACGTATAGGAAATCAAGAATCTCTTATCGCGTGGCACAATGGCTCGTGAGGGTAATATCCTGCGGGCGGAGCAGAATTCTGTGGCTAGTAGGGAACGGTTAACAACAATTCCTCGCAATCAGTATCGGCCTGGCCGAACAAAGGTCCCGTAACGCGTCTTCTCCCCCGTCGGGCCGCCATTAAAGAGAAAACAATTTATTCGGCTGTCGGATCGACTCACGAACGCGGCAGAACGAAGAACCGGCTTCCTCCCATCGTCCACCGGACGGCCGGCAGACGGCGCGTGACGTAAAGACGAAGAAATTCCATTGATCTGTCGGGGATGATTCCACCCCCGTAAATTCCAGCAGCCCTGCTCGCCTCGAAGGGAGCGCCGAGCGGCGGCCAGCTGGATGCGGATTTACCCAATCGAATTTTTCTCATTTCCTGCTAGGTTACGTCGACCGTGATCCTCCACGACGAAGTTTCATGTCCGAGCGATGCTCGGGCCGATGCTCCATCAAATTTCCTCGGCGATGTGACGGATCGTTTCATTAGAACTTCCCGTTAGAATATCGAGATCGTTCCATCTGATATTCTTGCGACAGACTCTTTTTTTAGTTTTAACAGGTGAAGGGGAAGGATTCGTGTCTGGCTATGGGACCAGTTCTACTTAAATAGGCTTGTTGAAATGTGTTAGTCTAGATTGCAGGTCTTTACGCAAAATTAAAATTGTTTTTGTCAACTGAAAGAGTCCCGAGCCGAACGGAAATCCTTTTTAAAAAATTAAAAAATATGAAGAAATGCATGTAGAGTTCCACTGTGCATAGAAATCAGAGATATATTCTATACTGTAAACCAATTAGTTGTTGCAATTTACTTGAAAAATGTAAGTGTGACTATTATAATATATGGCTATTATAATTAAGTTATAATAAAATGATTACTCAATTTCTTAACGTTATTACTACCATTTGCTGATTTATTTACTCAATTTAATCAGTTAACTGTTTCAGAAGAGTATACTCGTCGCAAAGGAATAACAGGATTTTGTATACTCGTCAAAAACAGCTAACTGGTTGAAATCGCATAAACTTCTTCTTGTACAATACCTCGTCAAAATAAATCCGTGCAAATTCGTCACCTAACGTCGGAATTCAATGGACGCGGCGCAAACATAGAGAAAAATCCGAGGTGTTCGGGAAAGAAAAATTGTGTAAGATCCTCGCGAAGACTCCCATAGAATTTTTCAGTGGACTGACTCCCCAGTTCCGCGGGAGCGTTGCACAGGGCAAGGAGAAGCTTGACGTGTTTGTTTCTCGGATCCAGCTCGTTCCCATCGCTGAGACTTTGTCTTTTCCTCGCGCAGAAACTCCATTATCGCTGGCCTCTATCCGGCTCTTTCTCTCTCCCTCCGTCTCTCTCTCTCTCTCTCTCTCTCTCTCTCTCTCTATCTCTCTGACCGAGGGAATCATAAATTTCGGCGGGTTTCTCGGTCTGTCGTGTCTACGTGGGACTCCTGTAGGTGTGCGCGCACGTCGGAAGACAAGGGACGCTTCAGGGACCGCGGACTCCGCTCGCTCGTTGCGAGCGTTCTCTAATTTTCTGCGCGAACGTCGCCCCTGGTCACCGTTGTTCTACTTTATTTCTAAATAAGACGGCGCACCTGGCCGAGACGCGATGGGACAGCGGGGAAATGAAAAGAAAGTGCCGGACGACACCTGGAAACGAATTTACTCCTGGCCACGACGTCTGCCGTAAATTCGTCGGATGACCTGGCCGTCTAATCCCGGAATTTGGCGCGGTCTGTAGACAACACCGGTCTCCAGAAGCCAGGCCAAGAGATTCGCGTTTGTTCAACTTGTTTGCTCCCAGAATAGTTGCGATAATTCCGGTTTAACACTGAACCTACGGTCTTACAATTTTTATTTCAATAATTATGGCAACGATGAAGCTGCTTTTATTAGACACCATTTAATATATCATCCGGGCGCATTTTATTATAGAAATTGTGAGAGATTTAAATAAATTTAACGTTACCATTTTTATAGTGTTATTTCATTTATGATTTAAATTAATGTAGTTTAATGTTACCGTTTTTAGACCTTGGTAAGCGAAGTGGTTAAACTAAAGCCTGACGAATTAGGCTGTTGTAAATTTTAATTCTTTCTAATTCGGGACGGTTGATTCGTCTGAATTTGTTGAAATTTCTGAGAGACGTTCGTTGCGGAGCGATAATAAAAGCGAGGATGGAAGTAGTTCGTTTGTATTTTAAATACATGTCTTTTTAAGCGACTCGTTTTTGCAAGCTTTTCCTGCTGCCAGCATCTTTTATTCAGCGTTACACGCTGTAAAAAGAAGCTCCGGTGTGTGCCCCGGAAAATAACGAAGATAATTAAGACTGCTTGAATTAATGGTGCACTCTGCGTAAATATTATACGTGACTTTGCGCCGCCAGCATTTCCCTGGAGATTTACGCGTTGCTGCCCAAGATCGAAGAAAGATAGAGTCCGTGCGAAACTAAGAGGCGAGCATGGTTAACCATGGAACAACGAAACATTAGCAGTGAATAATTGGTACATCATCTTTGGAACCTACAGTGATAATACAATTCTAAAAAAAATTGTAACGTTGTAGAAAAGTGAACATTTTTAATATACCTTTATATTTAACTCTTTTATATTACATTTAACTTTTTTAATTAACTCTTACCCTTGCTGGTTTCTGTTACACATTTTCCTCGGAGCATTTAATTTCGTGGAATATTATAATACAAATTTTTAATTCTTCGATGATACGCTTTTTATTACGCTATATTCTCTATTTATTTGAGTTGTTCAAAATTTGAGAGGTTTAACCAGTTAAGTGTGTTTGACGACTATATCCGTCACGGAGATGTGGCAGAATTTTGTGTCATGACGATTATATGCGTCATACGTAAAATTTTGTTAAAATTTGATATTTAAATTGTAATTCTGACGAAAACTAAATTATATTCGTAAATTTTAATATGTTTAAAATGTTTAAAGGTCAATACGAAATGAAACAAACAAATGAAAATTATAAATAATTTCAGTTGGATTCGCCTTTTTGGATTCGTCATTAATTATCGCGACACACACTGACGGCCGATTTGCAAAGAGATCGCCACAGTTGACTGGTTAAACAAACTAAATATAAATTTGAAAAGGTAGCAGCGCCACGGCCACCGTCGGCAGTCACCGCGTTGACAAATCGAGCCGAATCCGATCTTCAGCATCGTCGACACTCGCAAAAATCGATTTCGGGGTAGCTGCCGAGGCAGCTATGATCGCAGCCGAAGCCAGGTCGCGAGCAACGCGACTCCGCAGATCGATCACCGCGTTCTTGTTTATCCTGACGAATAGCCGAGTCGTCGAAAGTACGTGTTCCCGCGGGAGCGGCTCTCGAGTCGGTTCTCCGGGAACTAATAATTCAGGAACGCCGGGGAACCGCGATCTATGAAGCGCCGTTCCTCCGGCATTTCTCTCTGTCACGCGGCGCGGCAGACGGCGAGCGGGTGGCTCGCGCGGAAATACCGCGACGAACGATAACCATAATTCCCGGGCGTAGCCATTTGTAAATAGAGATCGTTTTCCCTTAACCCTTCGCTCCCCCATTCTGAGCACAGCCAGGCTTTCGGAATTTCCGGGAACACGAAGCCTCCGACTGACCGGATAAGTGGATTGCCGATCGAAACTAACAGCATAATTAAGAATCCTTCGCAGCCGCTACGGCGAACGTCCCGCAGATTTTTAGTTTACTATGTTAATAATATTTTCCCGCGACAGTTTGTTCCATTGCCAAAGACGTGGAAGATATCTAGGATGTTCGAGGTAATGGGTAGAATAGATGTAACAATTTATTTTTGGCACTCAAGGCCACTCGATGGTCGAATATTATAGGTTATTGGGTTAGTTCTGAT
This sequence comes from Augochlorella aurata, assembly GCA_028455555.1. Lineage (NCBI taxonomy): Eukaryota > Metazoa > Arthropoda > Insecta > Hymenoptera > Halictidae > Augochlorella > Augochlorella aurata. The sequence goes on along the minus strand of CM052153.1, from coordinate 5,435,250 downwards.
CTTGGCTGTCACGTGGCGGTGTTAAAAATATGTAGGAAGAACGTCGACGATCCTGGAATCGTGACCTAGAGTCGAAATTATTATTATTGCATCAATCTCGATATTTTATCAATATATTTCAACAGCTTTTCTTTTAATTTAATTTAATTTAGTTTCGATTAGTTTTATTGAAATCAACGTGCAACATACAAAAGAACAGTAAAAATTGAAATAATAAATATCGATAAATTTCTAGGTTATGTCAAGGTTATATAAAAAACTAATTAATAATAAATAATAAATATCGATAAACGTCACAAGTAGAAAGCAGATCACTATCATTAAGACAGTCGGGCTAAAATCTTGTGACCGGGAGAAACTGTCCCGAATGATTGTTGTCCGACAACTCTGCAAGATTTCTACACAGAAATTGTTATTCTACCTGCAGCAATTTCAGCGCAATCCTGCCCCAAAAGCGAATTGTCACTCGGAACCGCAGTTCGGCCTCTTCGGGCTACCATTTCGGAAAGTCAACGTCAATAAAAGCGACAAGGGTTTCGTGGCGCAGGCGGGGCTGCGGGGGAGGGGCGTGACACCGCTCGCTTTCGGGATATTACAAAATCGCGGAACTCCGGGTGAATTTATAGAGGACGCGGCGTGCCGTTTCCCGACGGCCGAGGAGAATCCGGGACGTCTTTCGATTCCGTCGGGCGAAAGACGAATCGGACGTCGTTCCCGCGAACTTATTATTCCTCGGGACCCGATAAAATTGCGATTCCCGCCGTCTATTCGCCCCTGCCCTAACCTGCTCCTCCCTCGCCGCCCGCGAGGATTTCCGTGGGAGCTCATAAGCCCCGGTTCACGGGAAACGCGCGGCGACTGATTTGAGTGGAGCTCGTTGCCGCCTCGAGTGCCGACGGGAATCGTGCCTCCGCGCCTCTGTCGATCAGCACACTGCCGGCTTTATGGGGATATTAAAAAATGAGTCGATCTGGGCTATCTAGGGTGTCTATCGATTCATCGATTCTGTCCGGTCGATCTCGTTCCATTATTTTATGCCGCGTGTTTCTCTGTGCGCTTGACGCGGCATTTGCCGAACGCTAAAAATTACTGATTTGCGTAGACTGTGTTCGATGTTTATTATAATTTTAGCTGTAATTATGGCGTTTATTGAAATAGAGAAAGTCTCCGTAATTTCGACAATTTTCAAATGAAAAATGTGGTAGCATTAAACTCCAAGTCTCCAAGGATAGATCAAACCTCGATATTGCTTAATATAAATTAAATAAATCGTGTAGATTAAATATCAATATTAATAATTTCTTTTAAATCGAAACAAAATTTGATTCACCGATTATAAAATTTTAAAGCGGAAGAATTTAAAATTTTCTTCCTCTATCAGAGAAATCACGAAGACAATGAACGAATATTTCTCACGAATTTTTACACAGCTGTCGCTCGCCTAAAATTCCGCGGCGTATTTATTTTAGTAATTGCCACGAGATTGAAATTAGTTTATCGACATGGAAGGTGGAAAGTTAAAATTTATGACACGAAAATCAATGAGAATAAATGCCGGCGATGTGAACAGTTCCCGCGGAAGGTTGTCCAAATAAAGTATAAACATCGATAAACACACGGCAATTAATTATAGCCGTCTAACGAAGCTACGGTGTCTCTCGGGCGACTCATTTGCGAATGACGGGCTGGAGGATGATCTCTGGGGTCCCGAGGGAGCACCAGGATCGCAAGTTGAGCTATCAGGAGTTTAGAAGTAACGGTGTTTGGAGTATTGTGAAAGGCGTCGAGTATCGCGTTCCCAGGATATCGATTCGATTGGAGAGTGCACGCGTGCGAACGAGCTGCATCCATGGCGTAGGAATTTGATTAATAGATGCGGCTTAATAGACGCGAAGAGCGTCTGCCGCTGATCTACACCGACGATACGGAAACTTAATTAATAGACGTCCCGAGCGGAAATTAGGTTCCTCTGCGACCGATAAGCGCGACTGATTAATAACGGCACGAGCCCCAAAGCCTTCCCGCTCAAAAACTATTAAAACCAAATGAATAACAAAGACGTTGGAACCGTGAAATTCCAGCAGACTATATACGAGATCATTGGAAATCATCGAACGCAGCTGAACGCGTCGCTGTCAGCTCGCATTTGTTTCCCGCAAATATGAGAGCGGCAAATTGTTTCGAAATCCAATTACGTTAAATGAAAAGTTAATAGCTCCGTGAGCACGCGGACGAATATTTTTCATTGCCAACAGAAACGTTTTCATTAAAATTTTCTGCTCATTATACAGGGCGCATTAAAAGACTAATTATACTTATTCGGATAAAATAAACAGACCGGCGACAGAAATTCCCGGAAATCCGCGTTTCCCGCGTTCCGCACAGATCCCCCCTCGGAAGATTTAAACGCTCCGGCTTCGAAAAATTGCTGCGCCTTTCAAAAACACGGCGGGCCAATAATTTCCAGGTTCAGCCGGCATCAGCAGGGCGAAAGGTCGCGCCGCTATCCGAAGAAAAGCGAAACGCGTGTAATTAATGCGCGGGTAAAAAGTCCGCGCGGCGCGCGCCTCGTCCACTTCCGGCGGCCGTAAATCTGCCGGGAATCCGAGCGTCTCGTGACAAGATAATAAAAAGACTTCGGGACACGGATACGAGGAAAACGGTTCGCGCGCTTTGTCTCCGCACGCGGCTACCGAAGAACGCGGAATTTCACGGAAGATGTTCGATTCCGCGACCGAAATACGCAGCCCATACAAAGCAGCGCGAGGCTTCCAGAAGATTTTCATTCGTTCGTTCCGCTTTGTTTCTTCCAGATGACTTTCCCTCCCATTGTGGACGGTTTCGCGCGGATTAAACGAGTGGAACGTGGAGCTGCGGATAGAAATTGGAGCGCCGTGATGATTCCCGAGTGCTACTGTTCCGGCGGAGGACGTAAGTTATTTCAGAGAGAAACGATTCCGTTAAACCGTTCGATTTTTAAATCCTCGGCTCCGATAGAAACAGGGCGATTTTCTCCGACTGTATTGATTTAAGGATGATTTCTCGTCGACGCTCCTTGTTATTTCTCCGGTCGTCTTGCGAATTTTCCGCTGCGGTTTCAACCCTTGGAAGCTGGTCGGAAATATACTTTTCCTTCGTTAGAAGCTTTCTTTGTTACAAATTGTTCTGTAATTTGTTTTAATCAGTTATTCCTATGATTTTTTATTTCAGAAGGTTATTTGCATAATGATTGTAGAATTACTTTAATAACAGTGCGAATAATTATTGACTGCGTGAGTTTTTACATAATTTTGGAAGAATATATAATAATTAATTTATTCATCGACGGAATAAACTCTTCGTTAATTAATATTTATTCGAATGCATTCAGGATCGGTTCAATTTCAATCGCTTCTATAATCATAGTTATAACAATCTACCCAAAAGTAAGAAACTTCAACTGTAACATTTAAAACAAATGATTAGGGAAGAAATAAATCGATGAATTATGAAGAAAGCATTTGATAATTTTTATTCAGATCGATCATTTTCCATGTGAATTTCTTATTCGAATTCGTTCGACTAAAATCCTCTTCATATAAACTATTACCCAGACAAATGCTTCTCCCATCGCGCATTTATCCATCAGTGTCGAATAAAATCGTCGCTCCTCATCTCCCGTCCGTCGTCCGAATAAAATTCCGTCCAATTCTGGTAGAAGTCCATTTGAACGATGATACCCGCAGACACTCTACGCCGCGCAGGATGCAGACTCGGAAGCTAATTATCCCTAGATGTACATAATGTTCGAAAATGATACCGGGAGCTAATCCAATCGGGTCTTCCGCCTTGCTCGCGGTATTACTTTTAAATCCCATTCGATTTCCCTCGAAGAATCGTGGGTGGGGTTTAAGACCGTGCCGAGAGCGTTCATCCGGCTCGGATGGCATTCGGCGAGGAGAACAGACCAGAGAGGGGAGAGAGAGGAGAGAGAGAGAAGAGAGAAGCGTCTGCTCATTTGAAAGGGAGGCGGACACCGTTTAATCCGACGAGCAAAAGTGCCGGCAGCGCGATACTAAAGGGAGCGTAGGACCAGGTGGAGAGAGGTCAAAGGATAAGTGGACTGGAGGCCGATCGAGGTCACGGGGGTTGAAACTGAAGCAAACGGAATCCGACCGACGACGGGGTAAAAACGAGGAACGACTCCGAGCAGAACGGCTGGCCGGATGCAACGGATCATCAGAACGGAATCGTATACGCATTCCAATCGAACACAGCCGTTTGACCCGGCGATCGAATTCCAATCAGCCGCCCCTGGATCCTGCAACCGCCCTCGCGCCTCTCCTTCCGCGGCGACGTCACGCGTTGTTGCCGGCGAACCCATCTCGAGGAGATTAGCGTCGGTACCGAGAACATGTTCCTCGTGTTTGCCTCTGGGAACTGTCCGCGGTCGCAGGAGCCGATACTCTCTGATCGTGTTCGGGGACAAGTGATTCAATCAAGACGCAACCAAAACCAGCAGGACCTAGCCCACCTCAGAAAGATAAGGCTTAACCCTTTTCGCAATTTCATGCCAGCCGGTCCGAACAGATTTCACCAATCGCTCACCCGCTGGTACCGTTTACTTTGGAAAACATTTATGAGCTTATTAAACATTATTTTTTATTCTTCACGGCTTATATAATTTACCATGATATGATAGTCTCTAACCCTTTCGCTTCGAGCGCCGCTTATAAGCGGCGTGCACGATATGACTTGTAAGTTATACCTGTTTTCAAATAAAAAATGTAAATTATACTCATTATATTGTAGCAAAGATTGTTTTATTCGGCGCAATAGTTATTCAAGACTCAGAAAAACATATTATACGGCGCGCGCTTCCGTTCAGTGACAGTACTTCGGCGGACTGGACAGCCGAAGCGAAAGGGTTAAGACATTCCCCGACATAGGATGATATTGCCGAGTGACGCTCGACACAGGCGTGCCCCAACGAAACGCTTCGTCGAATGACGCTCCATATAGGACCCCAACGGGTTAACCCTGAGAACAACGAATCTGCATAGTCTTATCTCATTTGTATTAACGCCAAGTTTTTGTATAACCTCGCCAAGGAAACGATGCGCCGCGCTTCAAAGCGGGGATAGAGCTGCGAGGATCGGAGAATTTTAATTCCCGCGACTGGCATCGATTCCGAACGGCCGCGTGTCAGCGACGACGACACACATCGGAAAATGTCAACAGCCGGGCTGGAGACGAGGATGAATGTAAACCGACAAAGCCGCGGTAGAAGTTTCCGCGGGTCGCAAAGACAAATGAGATCGGGAAGCGGGCGTAGACCGAGGAGGACACATTGATCAATGGCGAGCCGTTCTCGAAAGCGGCTCACACTCGAGAATAATGATCTACTTTTTCAGGGAACCGCAGGTGAACGGGCCGCGTCCTGAAACCCATTATGAGGGTCCCGCGTTCTAAAATATCGCGGGCCGCGAACACCCAGGCGAAATAAGGGGAACGCTGCGGCGCGGCTACGACCGGTTGCAATTACGCTAACTGATAAATCAACGCAGCGCGAGCGCTCGTTGCCGAGTGCACTGCACACAGACCGGAGCAACAAAATCGCGCAAGCATCCCCTATATCTCGCGCTCGCCGAGCTGGGAAACTGTATTCTCGTTTTAGGAAACCGTGTAGTTGAACCTGGATACGGTTTTCTGGTTTTGCTGACGGTCCTGGCATTCCTCTTGGCCTAATCACTGCCGGAGTCAAGCTGGTGCTGTTCGATGAAATCGAACGTCTCGTAGGTTTACTCTGAGACCGGTGGTTTTCTCGTTTGGAAATGAAAAACGAATGCATATAGGAAATATATTAATTATATAATATTAATTGATTTAGTTATTATATGGGATATTTACTGATCTTACAGCTTGTATATTATAAAGGTAGTTTTTTAAACGAGTTTAATAATTCCGCGGGGTGTGATATTTTTGACAGCAAGTTTCTGTGTGCATTGAGATAAGAGAAATCTTGTGAGCAGTCGATTAAGTGTCAATATTCTGATCGTCAATTTCGTGTAGTATCATTTTCGATATCGAAATGATGTTGAGGACTGCAGTAGACATTGTAGTTTGCTCCCAAGGTATCCTGAATTCCTCGCGATCTTCAACGTAATCCAAATGACACGCATTCTTCAAGGACAATATTACACGAACTGGAAATAATTAGCAATTTACAAAATCTCTTGCCAAAGGCGTGAGCCCTTGGGAAAATACATAAATACATGATAATAATAAAATACATAAAATGCATAATAAGATTACGTCTAAAACGTGCGAATAGAATAGAAACATCAAACGGATCTCCAAAATGATTAACATCGAAGAAAATGCAATTAAAGAAGCCACAAAGTGTTCTATAAAATTCCTCCGAGATGATCAGGCGATAAAACAATGTGCAATCGAGAGCGATGCTAGTCAGCGGCATCCTCGCAAAGCCTTCAAAGTCTCTGTCCACTGTACTTAACCCAGCGAAGTGCGCCTTAAACAACAGAGCATCTACGCAAACAAGAATACCTTCCCAAAATCCACCGGCCATTCCCTAAAAGCAACCCAGCCATAAACCGCGCACACCGTTGACCTTACAGCCGTCTAGATCTCGTTATACTCTCGAATCGACCCGACCCGGCAGTACCCAGAGCACGAGGTCTGCCCACACTCCTGCAACCACGTTGTTCCCAGGACTAAACAAAGGTCAGAATGATCCTCTTTGTCGAGCGAAACGAAGCAACCGAAATGTCAATATCGGAATAAACGAACGCTGTCCGGTTAGGTTAAAAGGGTGCAGCGAGGTCGGCCCTTTGAGTCCCTGATCATCGACAGGGCGACACCAATTTGGGCGATAACGAGACGCGAGCACTCCACGGCGATAACAGTAACCTCGATTACAGTGATACCTAGCGGCGGCTAGCACCGTCGCCGATGCGAACATAGCTAGCTGGGCCATAGCTAGGACCGGGACCTCTAGCTGGCTGGCTCGGTCGGGGCAGTAGACTGCAGGAGAGTCGGATGATCGGTCGTTTCAGGAATGTCAGATATTAAAATACCGCAGACACTCGAGCCCCGCGTACCAGCCTGCAAACGTCGTCCTTCGCTCTCGCTCGCAGCCCCGTTAAAAGACACCCCTCGGCGTCGCCCGCCCTTCTACCAACCTTCTTACTCCCGCCTCTCTGCCGCCAGCCATCGTTTCGCTTCAATCGAGTTTCCCGGGGCGAGCTGTCCGCGGGAGGAACACCGTAAAACCGCCGCGCCGCAGGAAATTCGCGCAGATGGTGCGACGACCCAATCCTCGGTGCTTGTTGCTTAACCTCTGACCTCCTCGCGGCATTCGTTAAGGCACCTCGAGCAACTTTTGGATGCTCTTCGAGGTCTTTCATGATTTTTTCGCCTCGTCAGGGAGTTTGCTATGGTTTATAAGAGTTTCTAAGCTGTGTGCGCAATTTTTGCGTCTTGGCCTAGGCTGGTAGTGAAATTCACAGTGACGCCACGTTGGGAAATAATCAACGATGGCTAAGATCGTGCTTTTAATCCAAAATATATTGTTCCAAACGGATGTTCGAAGGCGTCAACTTTGATTCCCAGATTCCCTGTTACAAGTCGCCGATTCGCCTGCACTTGCCAGCTCTTATTATAAAATCGCATTTCATTGGCTGCACCCTCGGGGAAACTAGATTTCTTGTTGGACTTCCAAGTGGTAAAACGGGGATGACACATGTCTGGAGATCGAAAGGAACTCCCAGCCCAGTTATTCTACCTTCGACACTATAATTCTGACGCCGCGGCGCGCACAGGCGTGCACGGAGAAGTCCATTCGCTCGGTTCTTGTACAATTTATAGGAGCAGCTGTGATTGTGGTGGAACTTCTGAAGGGTAGAACGTGATGACAGGTGACTAGGCAGCGGGAAAAGGGCATGGGTCAGTTATCGTATACTTCGCGGGATTCTACAGTGGCGATCTGTTGGAAAACCGCGGGTTTAGGTGAATCGTTGATAGGGTAATGTGTATGCGATGAAAATAGTGTTGCTGTGCCATTTTACTATTAATCATCTTGCACGGCGGATATAAATTTTCGGTATTCGGACTGTCGTGTAAACTGTCAGGAATATATTCATTAATTCCTCTTACATGTGTAAGTAGAGTGACAATTCGCAACCTTGTTTAACAGTAAATTTAACGAGCTCTGATACTGATTAAATGCCAAGACTGTATTTATCAGATTTTATACAGTTATTGCAAAAATCGATAAGAGAAATACAGCTAATAATATTGTAAGAATTTAAAAACATTGTTGCGTTACTTTTAATTTATTAAAACAATTGCAAGAAGAAACAGATTTTCTTTACCTCCGGTTATTGGTGAACAACATTTTTACTTCGCATAAAGGACTTCCGCCACTTCTACTAAAACGTATGCTAATATTATGAAATTTATTCAACCACGTTCTATAAAAGAAAACGTCAGAAATTATAAAACATATGCGAATCTGGTCGTAAAGATAGCAGCAGGTAAAAGCCGTCGGCCAATCAATCGACAGAAATACCAACACGATTCGCCAGCGATCAAAGTTTCAACGAGCCTAAGAAGTTCAACAAGGCGAACAACGGGGGAACAGAGTAACGGTGAAACAACGATGCGATACACGTCCGCGGGAAACGAACTAACCTCGTTGGAGCTCGCAGTAATCGCGGGTCGAGCCCTAACTCAGCACGCGGTGCACTCATCGCCGAAAATTCGCGGCAAGCAAGCAGACAAGCCGGCAGACAAGCCAGCAGCAGGTAGCAGGCAGGCAGGCGAGCGGAGAGGCAAGCAGGCAGGCAGGCAAGCAAGCACCTGCGGTCATTACCCCGCTTGATCCCTGTAAATATTTGCTCCGGCGAAACCGCAGGCACCGGCGCGCACTTTTCGCAGCCGCCAATCTGATCCGTGACGTACCGAAACCGCTACTTTTCACCAGCAGCGGTACTACATCTTCCTTGTCTCTCCGTCGCGCCGGCCTCCGTTGGGCCACGGTTTTGCGCCCGTTATCACGGTTATTCCCGTCGTAAAATCGCGCGCGATGCACGATGTATTCATGGCCGCAGCGAGCGAATATTAAATCGTCCGTCTGTTACGAACGGCGAGGGTAACGATGCTGCTGCAGCTGAAGCCGCGAGCCCGGCTCTCGCGCACGCTTTATCGCTCTGCCGGGAATTGTTTTAACGTTATCGCGTACGGTAACTCGGGAGGATATGGGCGAAGGGCCGGCCCGCCGAAAAATTAGGCCGCTGTTACGTTCGATATCGTTCGCGATTCCCATAACTCACGGCGGGCCGCTCGATTGCCCGCGAAAATTCCATACGTGACGTAGATTCGGTATCCGAGCACAATTGGAGTGGTTTGCTGGCTGGCGGAATCAATGCTTTACAGATATTCTGGCTAAGTGGTCGTCAATTGTCACGCGTCGACATGGGTGGTCACGGAGGGGCGTAAGCTGAGCATACGTAATCGTGGAGCGGTTTTAAATCAGGATGTATTGTCAGAGATGGTTATAGGTGGTCACTGATGATATGTATATCATCCGGAGGAAGGTCATAGTCAACTGTAGGAACGTAGACAACGTAATTGTACATTATAGGTTATCATAAACAATCATGGTCGGGCCTGATTGCAGGTGATCACCATCGAGCATACGATGGTTATAAATAGTCATAGCATAGCTACTATCATATATTGTTTGCAGGTTCCAGATAGGGTTTAAGATGATCATAGGTGGTCACAGACAATTGTAAGATGATCATAGATAATAATCACTGATCACAGAAAGTCGTAAAATGGTCATGGATAATAATCGATGATCGCAGACAATTATAAAATGACCATGGATGTTAATAAACAATCACAGACAATTGTAAGATGATCATAAGTAACAATGAATGATCCCAAACAGTAATACGGCTGTTACAAATTGTCATAGACAATTATTATTTACAGGATTAATAGGCGAAGCGAAAACCTATCACACTTCGCACGGGTCGCTCTGTTTTCGTTCAGATTTACAAAATTGGGTTACAGAAGGTTAATAACTATCAAATTGTTTGGAACCGTGTCGTACAGTGGCCGAATGCTCGAGCAATTAATTGGAGCTCGTTCGTCAAGAACGACTCGTTCACCGGATCACGATATTTTTCATTTGGGGATTTCTCGCGGCCCGGCGGATCCGAGTCGCGCAAAAATTCGCCCGATCCGCGAGTAAAAACTGGCCGCGTGGTTTTTTTTTCCGCGGCGGACCGTCCGAGCGTATAGTTTCGGGGTCTCTCGTCGCCGCGATTCCGTCATTTCCGGGCTCGCCGGAATTCGGGGATCCAGCTGCGCGCGGTGATTATGGTGTTCGCGTTCGTTTCGGGCGTTCGTCGCTCGAGGAAGAGCGAGAGAGACGGTCGATTCCATCGGAATCTGAACGAAACTACGACGATGACTGGGTTCGCTTTGACCTACATTTCCATCTGTCGAGGATTTATTTCGGTCAACAGGTGTTTATATCGAGCCTAACGAGGTAATCGATGCGCTTCAAGTAGACCCTGGATATTTGTACAATTACAGCCTGCCGCGAAATCCCTTTAAAAAAGAACTCAACTTTTACTACACCCGCCGGTAACTTTAGATATTCTACTTCTTCTGACAGAAGCAGATCGCATACTATACGATCATTATTACCGTCTAAGCCGATCACACATCGGTACCAATCGTTATCGCGATTCCCTCGACTTCTTCTACAATTCCTTCGTTCAAAAGCTCTGCTAATTGTACGCAACAATCCTTAATTCTTATCTAATCATTGTTATTTCCATCAGTATTATTCTTATTATATTTTCTTATATCTTGTTGGGTCCACCCATTGACAAAATAAAAATTATTATTCCGAAATTACTAGGCACCTCATTACACATTTCACGGTTCCGATTCATCGTCGCAGATTTCGCTCGTGTTCCAATCGACAGGCTCGCGAAGAGAAAGAGAAATGAACCGATAAGTGGTCGGTGGGATGGAAATAAAAGCGATCTTCGTAGATCGACGCTCTCGATCCTCCCCGCGACGGAACGATCTCGATCCAGACAGCCTGGCACGGATCATTGTCGCCGGTCGGCTCGGTTTCGAAGTCTCGCTCGAAGAAATCCGCCACGGGAGGTTCGACTCCGGGAGCCTCTTATCCGATCGAACACTTACCGGGCTCGATGTCGAAGCCTCGACACGGTAAGTAGTCGGGCTAACAAGAGTGGCGCGGCGAAACGAGTAGCCGGAACGAAGAGGCCCGACTGGGATCCGCTGTTTGCCGGAATTATGGATAGCGAGGCCGTAGATCAACGTGTCTCGTTAATTTGCAGCCTCGACGAGGCGAAACTCGAGCCGGTGCGCTCCGCTCCGCTCTGCTCCGCTCCGCTCTGCTCTGCTCCGCGCCGCGAGTGGGCCTAATTGAATTGCTGCCCGTCAGCCGGCTCTAATTTACTTTCGATTCGTACGCGCCCGAGCTCGCCGAGGATTGGACTCTGGAGAGCGGGACATTTGAAATTCGGAGACGAGTCACGAGCCCGAGTGGAAAACCTGAACTCCGAGTGGTCTTCCACCGTTCCGGTGTCCTGGATCGGTCGCACTTGAAAGGATTAGCAAGGTTCGTGTTCTTCAGCTTCGAAAGCCCCGATTGCTTCATTGCTCACTGTATTTCGACGACGCAGATTCTTTTTTGGCGTTTTGATTTTTTAGCGCTATGGTCGCAGAGGGGCGTAGAACAATTTTAGATGGTCGATGAGGGAAACGCAATGTGTGTAAGTGGGCATGATTATGGTTAGTTATAGACTGTCATGGGTGGTCATGGACGATCATAGATGATCAACGATGGTCATAGATGATCAAAGTTGGCCATAAATGGTCATCTATGGTCAGTATATGGTCATTATATGGTCATAAATGATCATAAATGGTCATATAAGGTCATATAAGGTCATGAATGGTCATATATGATCATAGATGGACACAGAAGGTCATATATGATCATAGATGATCATAGAAGCTCATAGATGATCATAGATTGACACAGAAGGTCATAGATGATCATTAATGGCCAGGGATGATCACAAATGATCATATAT